>VYZV01007906.1:81971-104728 GCA_013401275.1 Pandion haliaetus | reverse complement strand
TGAAGGACTGTCTCCGGTGGGAGGGACCCCACGGTGGAGCAGGGGACGAGTGAGGAATCTTCCCCCTGAGGAAAGAAGCGGCAACGACGATGTGTGGCGAGCTGACTCAACCCCCATCCCCTGTTCCCCTGCGCCGCTGGGGGGAGGAGGTAGAAAGCACCGGGAATGGAGTTGAGCTGGGAAGGCGGGAGGGGCGGGGGGAGGAGTTCTGATGTTTGGTTTCCCTTCCTAATACCCTTGTGGGTTTTTTTTTTATTTGATTGGTAGTAAATGAAATTGATTTTGTTTCTTCCCCAAGTTGAGCCTGTCTTTTGCCCGTGACCATAAGTGGGGAGTGATCCCTCCCAGTCCTTGTCTCGACCCATGAGCCTGCCTTTGGATTTTCTCCTCATCCCAACGTGGCCAGGCGAGCGGGTCGGGGGTGAGTGAGCAGCTTCATGGTGCTTTGTTACCGACTGAGCTGAAACCACGACATTGGCACACCTTGACCCATGGGCCAGGGGTTAACCTCTGGTGCATATGTCTCTAACAGCGTGGATCCACTGATGGCATGCTAAAGATAGATATTGGCCTACTAGTGACCATGAGACATACTGTGACCATAAGAGGGCAAATTTTTCACCCTGCCTAATGAGCATGACAACTCAGTTTGATCTGCAGTCCTTATTCCATTTTTGTATTTCTCCCTACATTCATTCTGCATACGCCCTGATTGTGCATCTTCCTCCTAAAGGGTACCATCCTATATAATTAACTTATAGATCTCTCATGAGAAGCCACGTGCAGTTTTTCAGAGCCTCGGTTGGGGGTTCTGCTGTGCAAGCACACTGGGAGACGGAGAAATCACCAAACTCTCCATCCTGCAGTTTGGAAGCGTACATTAACACCAGCATGTATACAAATAGCTCCCACGTATTCATGGACTGTGTGTTGAGGAATAGAGAGGTGTGGCAGAAAGACTGAGACAGGTTCTACTGCCAAAATAATCAAGAGAAGTGAATAGTTTCCAAAGTGTTCATTCCATAAATTGTTTTCCTTTTTTCTTTTCTGGCTTTAGCGGAGCCAGAGGTCTTCTGAGAAATCAGAGTGCCTCTATTTTGACTTAATTCCTCTTGGTGTGGTGTAGTGGGGAGGTATTACAAGTAAAGCTGCAGTGTAGCAAAACACGGATCACTTTTCATTTACCATGTCCTTATATCCCAAATTGAGAAGTCGTTAACACAAAGTTCAAGATGAAATGCCAGAGATGGGTTTATACCATGTATGAAATGGAAATGCATTTGTTTAGAGGAAAAAAACACAATTCACTGATGCTTGTTGGATGTTTCAGTACGTCTGAGTGTTTGTTGTTCTACTATTAACTGAACAGTTGAGCTGAACCTTCAAACATTTATTTTGGATTTGCATTTAGGACAAAAATTCAGATTTGAGTTCATTTTCTCTGTTGGTTGTGACATACTACTTTGCAGTAGATTTCATCTGTGGTTTAAATATTGTCAGCAGAACCCCATCCTTGAACTTTTACTTGTTTGTAAGACTTGGATCTGAGAATTACTGAAGGTGACTGGCTGGACAATGCTGTTGGAGATGTGAGGATTTTTGGACCTAATTCTGATTTTATTGTGGACATTAGCACTTCTTGTCTCTAGGTATTGTTAGATGGGAGGAGGAGAAGAGTTTTAGGTAGAGTTGAAACTATGAGGATAAGTAAAATTATCAAGCTGATGCTGGGCTGGTGAAATACTGTAGGAGGGAACAGTTTTGTATCTCGTGTCTCTCATAGTAGCATCATGAAAATGAGGATAGGATATAATGTTCCCACACAAACATGTCTTGCCTTTTTGTCTAGTCCTGTTGCTTAACTAAGACTTTGTTTGTTCCTGTTTCCATGGCCTTTAGCGGGGCTGGGCGGGGTATGACCTCCATTTTCCATTTCTATCATACAATATGAAATGACAATATTGGCATTTGATGGTAGGCTATTTGCTGATAAAATATATTGGCCTCAGTAAAAACACTTCTGTAATTTGGCAGTCAGTCCTTTCTCACTTACTGCAGATTGATAAATAGTAACTTGTTTGTCTGAAACATCAAGCAGAGTAATCCAGCTTCAGCCAATTCCATAACACAAAGTTGGACTTCCATGGTGTGACGTTGTGGATTAGGCAAAGCCAAGACAGCTTTCAGAGCAAAATGTTTTTTTCTTGTGACGGTATTCAGCCACTACATCGCTTTTCTTTTATCTCCATTGACAGATGTTAATAGAGCAAAATACAATGTGATGGCTGGTGCAAGTGCGGTAATGTCTGCTGCTGATGGCCTGCTTTCTGAGCCCATTAGATTTGTAGATTTATTACAGCTGGAGCATTAACCTGAAATGTTCTGTACTGTTTCAATTTGAGTCATGTTTGGTTATGGACATTTATTACTAACCTGAAATCCTGTCTGACTGGTCGAAGTCCAGGTGGGACAACTAATCAGTGAGGCATCGTAAGTGAAGAGCGTATGCTAAAATACTTCCTGCCTGGGTTTTAGTGCACCTGCATTAGCTTTTGCATGAGAGATGCAGTAAAAACTTTGTCTTTTGGTGAATCTTGAAAGAAACCGGAAAATAGCTAAATAAAGAAAATGAAGTGGCAGAGTCTGAGTTGAAGTTTAGCACCCAGGAAGATGGGGCTGGTGACAATGATTTGAGGGTAGCTCCACACCTGCCGTAGTGTGAGAGTTGGTGCAGTGCCATCATGCCCTGGAGCCTTCCATGCTCCAGCAGCTGTTACTTAGTTCGCTGTTTTGTTTTTAGCTGGTATGTGGAACTAGAGCTGCTACTACAGCAGCAAAACTGAGCCATGAGAATTTGTTAGTGTGCTGGTACGGCCAGTCAGTGCAAACAAGAGCATTAGAAAGGTCACCTTTTTTGCAGGTTCAGAACTGGGCCACAAGCGTATGTTTAACTAGAGCTGTGCTTCACAAGAGAATCCCTGTGAAGAACCCCGAGAGCACTCTGTACCCCCAGTAATCTTTGTATCTTAAAGGAGTTCTTTATAGATGGGCTGATTTTAAAGTATCAGTTTCTGTTACTGTAATCATTCTAATCCACCTGTTGAACGTAGCATGTTCTGGACTTCAGTTGTCATGAGTAGGGAAACGGTTTCCTCTCTGCACCTGAGTGCACCTTGTGATAAGCTATGTGACTAGCAAAGAAGAATCCCACCATCTAGCAACAAGGGGAAGGAAGATGGTTTTTGACCATTTAAAATTGCAACCATATTAAACTATTTCTTTCAAAATGTTTCCTTTTCACTGCCCTCCTATTGGAGGTGGCAGTGGTGGGAGTGTTGCTACACAGTCAGAGATTTTTCTAGCTCAACTCTGGGGTTTCAATTGGGTGTTTAATATATCCATGCCCCCGAAATATTGCTTCCTCAAGCAAACTCAGCCTTGTTGTCATGTCGGGAAATGTGTGAAGACAAGATTAAAGGTTTCTGTTTGTTTCCATTCTGTAAGGATCTTGTGTTGTACTTGCTACCAGTGACACAGCCACTTTTATTTGTCAGTGGCGATGGGTGGTAGGAGGAGAGTGAGCATCAGGAAACCTCTGTTCTTTCCTCAACTACTTATGGCTCATTTTGTGAATTAGGGTAGATGATTAAATTCTATATCTCAGACTTCCATTCTTTATCTGCCTTTTCTTAAGTGTTCTGTGATGTGCAGATGAAAGATGCTGCACTGATAAAGAATATGAGAATGCAGACATTAATTCAAGCAAATGACTGCAAACTGGGCACATCTGCCCAGCTCTTGGAAAGCTGCCCGTTCAGCTGTTGCTGTTGCCAAGTTTGAGCCTCCCTCTCTCATATAAGTAAGCACATTCTTTATTTAGGGCTTGAGGACTAAGTTAGTATTTTGTCAGCTTGATACCCCTTTTGATAAGGGGCTGAATCAAGTCATAATTGTTAATTACACATTCTCATTAAAGCATGTATTGGCTGTGTAATATCAGAAAGATAACAAAGTAGACAAATATACTGATTACACTGCCTCATCATTCTTCAAATCCATCCCTCTGTAACACATCCTGAGACAAGGAAGCATTAAATCAATTACAAAACACCATTTTAAAATGTCAGTGACTTCTGTTGTAGGTGCTGGAGAAATCATATTTCTGCCATTCTGTAATTGAAAGGGATCAGATAAAGTCCTTCCTGCCAGCACAGGAAAATTGCAGCTGCAGCATGTTCTGCACATGGTATTTCTCACCTTCTAGAAAACATTGGAGAGAGTCTTTCTGGGGTCTGGTGTGAAAAACATTTAACTCCTTAATAATCCCTTATCCGGGACGTTAAAACTTGCCATCCTACTTGGTACCTTTCTACTTGACATGAAAAACAAGGGGAGAATGGAAAATGTAAATCTATGTTCCTTTAATACTGTGAGATTTTGTTTCATGATTGCATGAAAACTGTTGTTCGTAGATTTTTGTTGTTGTGCAGCACTCTTCAGGGATGGTTCATGTTTTCTCTTACAGAATATTGATATTACCAACTTCAGCAGCAGCTGGAGTGATGGGCTGGCTTTCTGCGCTCTCCTGCACACGTATTTGCCTGCACATATTCCTTATCAGGAGCTCAACGGCCAGGATAAAGTAAGTTTTGTTGTACTTGCTGCTACACCATTTGCAGAATTCATGGTGAACATTATCTATTTTGAGGAGTATGTGGTGGAGACAGTGTTGCAAGATCTTGATTGATACAAAAATAAGTAGATGGGAGCAACAGTAAGAGACAAGTGTCAGTTGAGAACTTAAAAAGCAAACAGACTGGATGAAAAGCAGAAGGAAACCAACAGTGAGCTCCTAGAGCAAAATGCAGGGACTACTGGATAAAGAGTTAGTGACAAGTTGCCTGAATCCAGTGAGTGCTGCAGCTAAACTTGAAGACAGCATCCCTTTTGAAAGGCTAAAGCATTTTTAGACTCCTGAGTTAGCAGCACACATTAAAAGTGCTGGATCATTCATTGAACTACTTGGACAGCAATGTATCTAAAAGTCAGATCATGTCAGTGCATTCCAAAAATGGTAAGACCCTCACAAAGGGGAGGAACCTAAATTTGCTGGATTTACTTCAGACAGCTAGTATCTATTACAATAAGAATTATACTATATACAGGAATGCCTTATATTAGTTCACACCTCTTCAGAAACTTTTTACTCATAACAAAGACAGAACATCAGTGGGGTATTTTGCCCCCTTGTAATCAGTTTCACAAGAAGCTATTTGTCAAAAACAGAGAGCTGTAGCTTGGGCAAAAGTACACGAGCTATTTAAAGACAAAGAACTTGTTTGTGAATATACTTTACTAATACAAAAAAGTGTCTGTGCAGAAGTATTGAATCTAGTGTTTTTCAGTTTTCAAATATACCTGCTTATTTAAACTTACTGATTAACCAGCTGCAAGGTAGGGTTCAGGAATCATACTTTGATGAGAATCCATTTGAACTTTTGTTTTATTTTGACAGAAGAGAAATCTGCTGTTAGCATTTCAAGCTGCTGAAAGTGTAGGCATCAAACCCAGCCTGGTGAGTAACCTTCTTTTAGCAAGGGAAGATTTGCTGCACACACTGTTCCAAAGCCTTTGTTGCCATGTGGCCAGTCAGTCAGCTTGCGCTGAAAATGTTCACATAGCGCTAGGGAAGGCTGCATCACCATCTCTGAAAGTTCATAGCGTTAGGAAAACTTCCCAGGAAGAATTTGTAGAATCGTAGAATTAATATAATTTGAAGGAACTTCTGGAGGTCCTCTAGTATTGAAATTTGAGTATTGATTATGTCCCCCTCTTGGAAGCTGATTCCAGATGATTCCTATTTTCATGGGCAGACTTGCCTGTTAGACCATTTTCTTTCCTTTTGTTTTAGTGTTTCAAGAAACAGAAGGATAATTTGTTTGTTAAACTGTTTAAAAAGCCTTTTCTAAAACCAATAATATGATGACAAGGAAGAGATAAGTTTAATATGAAGGAAAAAATACTATGGGGTTCATGAGATAAATACAGAATCAAAGACATGCAAAGAAGCAGCAATTTAAATGGAGTTATATAGAGAATGTATCTTTGCAGATGGAAGAAATCTTTTCAGAATGTAAAATGCATATGTCTGTTTTAACTAGTTTGTTAATGAGTTTCAGAACTGCACTAGGCCAGATTCCCATGGACTTTTATACTGTATGTGGCTTTAAGGAGCTCTGGAATGGAAGCAGAAGTAGTGTTCAATAGCCACAGCTACTCAGAGGACCCAGTGATGTTCCCAGTGGTGGTGCCTGACTAAGTTTTGACAATGTGTCTGTCCCATGCAGGAACTCAGTGAGATGATGTACACAGACCGGCCAGACTGGCAGAGTGTGATGCAGTATGTCGCCCAGATTTACAAGTACTTTGAGACCTGAGATGCAGAGCAAGAGGTGGACAGAAGTGGGGAAGAGAACAAAGAATGCTACAGATGCACTCGATCACTTTAAAAATCCGCTTGCTCCTCTTCCACAACCAACCTAAGCTCTTACTTTGAAAGAAAGCTCTTCCATAATTTTGATTACATCTGGGACTGCAACCAAATAAATATCCATTGTCCATCTATACAAACCAAATTCATCTGTAATTTTATTCCCACATGGAAATTGCAAAGCGTTTTCGAGCATGCATGGGATATTTCGGAAGAGGATCCCTTGTGCTAAACAATGTTTGCCTCAAACCAGACTCCACCAACAGGAGACCTGCTGCAAAATGAAGTTCTAAATCAATGTGGACTATGCTGGCACTCAAGGGAGGCTGGGAGATTAATATTAATACAAAAGCTTGCAAAAATGCTCTTCCTGCCAAAACATGCTTAACTCATCCTGAATACATGTTGTTTTCTTGCCTCCATGTATTTTATAAAACATCATGACAGATGCGCATAAGTCTGTAGAACCCTAACCTGAGTTAGTCTCACATGTCTGACCCACTAAGTATACTAGTTTGCTTGTCATAGCTTAACCAGCAGGATGATAACAGGATCATTTGTAACTCAGAAACCTTGCTCTGTTCCATCACCAGTTAGTGAAAGAACTCTGAAAGATCCTGTTAGGTGCTGGGACTTTTATTTCAGATCAAACAGAAGTAATGTCTTTGAGGAAAAATAGGTTTATTACTACAACTTCATTACTTGATTACTATGGGAAGCCAGAGCTTGGTTTCCCGGCTGACTGTGCAGGCACAGTTATCATAGGAATATTGCAAAAGCAATTTACTAGCTTTAGTTTGCTAGGTGCCAGTAATCAGGTGGTGAGTCTCTAAGCAATACAGTGACATCTCAGTAGTTCATATTTTTGTGGACTGAGTGGAGTAACTTCTTTCTTCTGTGTTGATCCTGTATAATCAGCACAGATATGCAATTGCTGTGTGGAGGCATGAATCTTGAGACAGCCTGTGTCCTGTCCAATAAAATGTAGTCCATAGGACACTGTTTCATGCTTGGAAGTGATGTTACCCTGTAAAGGAACACATTAGTACCAATGGAAGTTGCAACCTCACAAGTTACAAAGAATGTAACTGGAACCCCTCTCTGTGTCATGGAAATCTCTAAGGTGCCAGAGAATAGCTTTTCAGCTCAATAATACTGTTTGCAAAATGTCTGAAAGATATGGCTTAATTTCCATTATACCGTTTCTCTTATTTCACCTAATGAAATTAAATTTTCTGTTTGTCTCTAAGGATAGCAGGATCAAACAGGCTGCTTTATTTGTTCTAGGAGCAGGTCTTGGGGAGCATGCTCTGTACAGGACCTCATAGAAGGCTGCCTAGCTGCTTTAGATTATGCTGGTAGAAGAAAGTTGTTGTTTAGTTAGCATGTTTAACCCTGTGTCCAGACTTGATGCTTTGTGAATGTTAATCATAGGGAGCTAGGGATGATTTCTCTCTTACAAAAAATAATGGTGTGTGCTCACTGCTCTTAACTCCTGGAAAAAGGCTCATGAAATAGAAACAAGTGATTTCACAGAAGAAACTTGGTTTCAGGTTTTCTGGGGCTTTGCAGGTGGCTGATCTCAGCCTCTGGCTTCCCTGCAGTGCTTTGTTGTTTGGGTTTTTTTAAGACATTTTAATTAGTAAACAACCTATTTCAGACTCTGGTTTTCTTGCAGTAAAATACAGGATTAAGGGATAGATGACAGTGGCCAAGGTCAGTGAGTGTACTGAACAGAAAGGAAGTTGGAGGAATGCAGTGTATGCCTGTTTCGCAGGAGGAGAAAAGCATCACTAGCTCTTAGTTTTAGTCTGACATTTATTCTAATCCATCGCCCCCAGAAAAGTCTGATTCCAATCTTTTGAGAGACTGTGTGATAAAAAAGGACAGTGGCACGCACTTACAGTGCCCTTGCACTCTTTGTGTCATCCTATACTGTGAGAAAGCAGTTTTAAGTGCTGGCCAGAGTTACTTCTTTGCAAGAGAGTGCTTTCTAGATTGAATAAACTCTCCATTTTTTTTCAGCACACACTCTGCCATCCCTAGGGAGCATAGGATGAGTTGCTCTAAGTGTTCTCAGATACAAGTCTCCTGTTATATGATAAGATGGAAGAGAAAAATAGCTGCTAAGCATAGTTCATTTAGGAAGGCAGTCACACTGCAGAGCTCCATTGCCCTGTGGATGCAGCAGGCTCTTTTTCCCTTGGGGTATCCATTGGCAGAGAACCCAATTCTCTCCAACAGGCTGTAGTTCAAAGCGTAGTGAAGTCAACACAGAAAATTCCATATTCCTCAGTGGGCTTTGGATCGGGCACTTGCAGGGATGAGAAAAACTGTTTTAATTCCCAGCGTCTGGTAAACATTTCAAAGTCAGAGGGCTCCACTTGGTCTAGAAAAGAAAGATAATCTTAACCCTCTGGTCACTGGAAGTGTGTGTTCCATGTGACTGTCAGATGTACACTAAATAAGTATGTTATCTATTGTGTCAGTATCATTTGCTTCAAGCGCTGTTCTGACATTTATTCTAATCTGTTTCTCCAAGACTAATTCTAACCTTACAAAACATTGTTTGATCTAGCAGCTTTTTTTTTTTCCAAGTTATTTTTGCAAAGCAATGTTTCTGTCACCTCTTTGCAGCTTATTCTCTCATGAACCCCAGTAGCATAGACCAAACACTAATTCTACCCAATTCTAATTGTATATTCTTAAAAGTTTTTTACTTATCTAGGTGTTAGAACAAGGAGCTGTCTTTCAGTAGGGAAGAAGATACTTGGTTTCACCATTTGCTCAATGCTACTTTTCAGTCCTCAAACCTGCAAAATATCTCATTTTGAAATGCTGATACTTGGCAATTGAGAGATGCTCTTCCAGATTATTTTTTGAGATTAAGAATATTGTTTATTTGTTCATTTAACTCTTACAATATTGTGTATTTTTTATTCCTTTTGAACCTTGCACAGTTACATTTCTAGATCTGGATTTTCAGAAACTACTGTTGTTTTTTCATGCTGCCTTAAAATTTGAATGTGAATTTAAATTTGACCCACACAAGATGCTGCAGACTAGCCTGATTTTCAGAAAATCTACAGGCCCTTGTAAGACATCTCAAATTTGAACTGCAAAATTAAAGTTCTGGCTGCCTTTAAATTTAGGGAGAGTTTGTTAATTAAGTTAAGCTAGAGGGTATACGGATAGTCTTCATAGAAGTTCTGAGAATCCTTTGAAAATGTCCTAGAAGGGAACATGAGATGATATGATGTGGATGGTGTAACGTGTTGTATCAGTAACAGTTTGCCTAAACTGCCTAAATCCTGACTTTGCCTCTTAGGAGTAATGGATCTTTCCCTGATTCGGGCAGATGAAATCTCTTCACTGTGTCACCATATGGTCCCTAAATATACAATCACTCTTAAACATACCTGCACATGCTTGTATGTGTGTACTTGGGTAGTCTGTTGGACTACAAGAAACCAAATAGCTGATTTTGGATGAGCACGTGAGAAGAATGGTTAGGATGGGGATTTCAGTGAAGTTCCATGGAGGGATATCACATTGTGTGACTGTTGTACTACAGCTGTTAGAGAGGAAAGGAGATTAAAGTGTGAGAAGTATACAATCTGACTCCCAGAATTTCTGGTGAGTCATAGAAAGTACAAATTGTTTCATGGCTTGGGAAGGTACAGAGGCGTTGAGAAGCGAGCCCAGAGTCAGCCCTCTAAGAAGGTTTTCTAGAAAGGCTGATGAGCTGTTTCTGAAAGTATGCAATGAAACTGAATGCAGTGAAAGTCCAGCGTGTGAGGAGAGGGGCATATATGGGCCATACATACCCGGGCCTTTGTAGACAGCAAAGGACATTAGCTTGAGAGTCCTTACTGACTGTCATCTTGAGTGACATTTCTCCTAAGAGTGCAGCCTGGGGTGGATCTCAAGATGAGGAGGGAGGAGAGCACAGTGCTTGCTGCCTTTGCCAGGTTCCCCTTCCTGTGCCTGTGACAGTCGCAGAAATGCAAAGGGGACAAAGAGTTCCTGGATCTTCCTGTCCTGCAACAAGGCAGCCGTACAAAGCAGAGTGATTTTTGACTTATGCACGTTCTCCGGTTTCCTCTCAGTGAGACACATTCTCTTTGAGTTTTGGCAGGTTTTCTTTTTGTAATCTGAAGTTGTTTTTTACAGGCTTTCTCTATGATTATTCTTGTTTTGTATGTGCAACCAGTTATGTCCAAGTTTTCTGTCCAAACCAAGTAAGTGCAAGCTGGCAGAATGATCGGTTCTTCCCTGTTTGATTCCTGACCTGGAACTCGTCAAAATCTACCTTTTCGCTTCACTCACTTTCTCCCTTCCTCAGCAATGAAATACGAGCATTGGCTCATTAGTTTGTACCACCCTCATCTTCCTGTGCTTATGGTACCGGGTCTTCCAGCAGGAAGAATCTGACGGGCCAGCTGTTTGCAAAGCTGTGCCTTGTGTATCTGATAAAAGGCAGAGTGTATGGGATGAGATTATGCATTTTCCTGTCAGAAGAGGGCTTTTGCCTAAAAAGACTCAGGGCACTGAGCGTTGAGACATTTTTAAACCCAGCAATAACTTCTGCTACGCTAGACTATATTGGTTCTTACCAACTCCAGTGCCATTTAGACTCACTCACCAATATGGTGTAGAATCAAGCTTATAACTGAACTGCAATTAACATTTTTCTCAACTGATGGTCTCTACATTTTTGACTTGCACATGTGCCAACTTCCACTGGGCAGTGCTGGACACAATGTTTTTATTGATTGTTGGTCCAGGCTTGAGTTTGTCATATGGGATAATCACCTCTAACAGTCAAGTACTTTTAGCTTTCTCTGTTGGGTACAGATGTCACATCGTAATCTAATTTATACAAAGAGCACATTAGAATGTATATACTAGGCATTGCCAGATTTGGACATGCTAATATTTAAAGATTAACATTATTAAAATGTATGATGCAAAAATCTGTGTAATATTTCTAATAAATCTTTTTCTGTTTCTGATGTTTGTTGTAATGTTTCAAATATCTACATACAAAACAGATTCTTCGGCAGTCTGCTGGGAAGCAGGACTCCCAGGAGAATTTTTAAGATAGTCATGGTTCATTGATTCTCCTACGCTGGTAGCAAAGAAAATTTGGTCAGAATCTTCTTTTCATAACCACGTCAAGTTCAATTTTTTAAGTAACTTAGATGCATTTGGATGCCTTTCAGAAGATTGTCTTGGGGATAAAGGAGTGCAAGAGATCTCTGTTTCCGAAACAAATAGTATTGAAGAGACAGTAGGAGATCATCCTAGTGCAAAGGCAAGGAAAGAACACAGAAGAGACCAATATGTCTCTGCATTAGGAGCTCTTAAATGACTAGAAGATTAAGAAAGAAGTAGTCAAAAAGTGGAAGCAAGGGCTCATTGGAGTAAGTATAAAAATAAGTCACCGGTAAGCTAGGAAGCAAGTTGAGTTACAGCTCACAGAATGCAGTCCACTTGGTAGACAGCGACAGGACATTACGCGTGATGCAGAGGATGAGCACAGTGTGTGCATAGTGCTGGAAAGATTCCTCTGCTCTCCTGTGAAACAAACCATGCAAACGTAAGAGACTGAAATCCTACAGGCGTGCCAGTGACCAGACCTGGCCCTACTCCCCCAACAGAGAGGACTGGCAGCTGCTGATCTTTTGAAAGGAAGCCAGAGCATCCTGATTGAGTCCACACCTTGCAGAGTGAGCGTCACCATCCAACTAGTGACACTGCTAGGGAAAATGAAGTTTGTGTTGGAATTTCAAGAAGGGGCTGAGTTATGGAAAAGAGGGCAAAAATAACGACTCCCTGTCAAAACCAGAATGCCAAGCAACAATGCTTACGGTGACATTTATTATAAACACTCTCCATGGAGTAAAGGAGGGCTTCCTAAATTCTAGGCTGTATCCCTGGACAGAATTCCTTTTTCCAGCCTGCACCAAGAGGGCTGTGGAGGCCCGCCTGTGCTGCTGAGGAATTCAGCCCCATGGATGCTGTGCTCCAGCCACTATCCAGTCTATGTACAGAGCTTTCGAAGATGCTGAGATCAAATTCTGGGATACTTTTCACAGGGGCTGCTTTTATCTCATGACCATAGTGGCAAGACTAGAACAATGAAAATTGCTGAGTCAGCAAAGTAAATAAGAAGGTAAAAGAAATGGGTATTTAAATCTGTTCAAGTCTCTCAGGTACGTTTGTGTCCAGCTGGGTAGATGAAACCCCATGGGGAAAAAGTTCTCATTTACATAATCCAAACTTCTTTGCTGTTCCCCAACTAAGTATCATGTTTCATCCCTGGATTTTTAATGCTGGGCTGATCCTTTCTTGTGGCGATGCCACAGGCAAAGAAGTGTTGTTTTGATGATTTGTCTGATCTGGGTAGCTTTATCTCCTGGACAAAGTATGACAACATGAAATGGCAAACTAGAGTTCCTAATTTTTTTCAAGTTGCTACTGCACTTTATTTTGAAGGTTTGCTGTAGCTCTCTTAGAAAGCACAAGACTCAATACTTGCACCTCAGTTGTCTTCTGCAACGGAATTCTCAGAACCAGCCCTGTCTTGCTATCTGGAAATCTCACCATCACCAGGAACACAGGTTTGCATTATGTTTGAAGTGTAAAGAGCAGGACTCCTCTTAGAGTTCGTTGATTGTGTGACCTTGGAATAAGGCAGTTCATGTCTGTCTGTCTAAATTCCCAATCCTTCGTTGATCTATTTTTTCTATCCTCCTGTCTGTCCTTGTCTTTTTTAGCTATAAAACCTTTGGGGCAACAGCTGTATTTGCTAGGAGTTTATACAGCCTCCAACCACAAGCTAGAGTTAATATGCAGTGTTATAATAAAACTAATTAATAATCAGACCAGATCGGTTTTGTAATGTTGTTTAGTCCCAATGGGGTGAAATCCTGGTTGTCCAGCCCTGCTCAGGGAAGCTGTGATCTATCCGGACTCCCCACCTGTATTTGTGACACAAGTAGAAATGACGATGTAACGTGAGCGGGTTACAGGCTGGCATTCAAAGCTGTGTGTGACTGACTATCTCGTTTCCATCTTCCTGTGACCCAGCCAGATCTTGGCTGAGACATAAAGTCAGTAATTTCTGTCTCCATGTTGCAGTAACTGCAATAAGTGAGGGTTTTAGTGAGGGTTTTAGGGTTTTGGGGTTTTTTTCTGCTACTCAAACTGTTAGGTATGCTTATAGGACATTATCCTTCACGTCTGGTAGCACACAGCAATTTTTTGATGGGGATAGACTCTTGAGTCCTGGGATGTGGAAAGGCAAAAAAATCCTTTCTGCCTTACAGACCAGTGAACAAAAATTGCACGTGATGAGTCTCAGTCCCGTCCTCAGTCTATAAAGAGATATGAGTCTCCTGAGACAGTGCTGTCAGAGCTAATCTGTTCTTTGTACAGTGTGGAGATACCAGTGGGTAGCAAGATACCTGTTACTGCAGCTACATTAGTTCATGTTTACTTTGGATTTAAACAAATGATCAAACAAGTTATCTCTGTTGGCTCTATAAAAACCTGTCCACATAATCCTTGTTTGGACGGTAATTGCTACAAAACACAAAGTCGTGCTATCACAGACTGTGACACAAAGCTTCAGCCAAACAACCACTCATAAAAATATTTATGTTAAAATAGATGCACTGCTCTGCTGCTTGACTCCAGAAGATTACCGAAGCCGTGCCAGTGCCTTTGCCAGGGTAAGTATACGCTGGGAAGCCAGTGAAAATTAACAGCCCAGCAATCAGGATCTACAGTTGGAAAGGATGTAAGACAGTTCTTAGTTTTGTCAGAATTTGCTGTATTCAGCCATTTGCAACTCTTAATGTCTGTGAATTCCCTTGTTATCTTTCAGAAAATAGGTTCTGCTCAGGAACAATTGATTCCAAAGACCTGCTGTCTCTTGCTGCCAGACTTGGTATTTCCATTACCAAAGCAAGCTGTTAGATGCTTACAGGCTGTGCTGTCATCTCAACTGTTTTCAGAATATACTCCAGATGCTTTGATTTATTTGTTGGGAAAAGCTGGATTCTCTGTGGAGATTGTCAGTGAGTAAAATATGCGGATATGTTTGCAAGTGGTTCAGCAAGAGACTGAAAATGAAAGTTGAGGCCAATATTTTCCCAGGATTATTTGTGGCTGGTTGTAGATGGGGTGAGATGACAAGATTCAGGACTGCTTTGCTGCTTAGTATGCTTTCGTTGCCAAGTGTCTCCTGATGCTTAGAAAACATAGATAGGGGTGGAAAGAATAATTCCCTTCCTGACTGGTGCATGTTCTTCTATTTGAGATGGAGAAGTTTTTATTTGTATCATGACCCAAGACCTCTCTGTGAACGCACAGACCTGCTCCAAACATGGATTCCGGCGTTTTGAGGTTCATGTTCAATTGGAGCCCCTGGCAGAGGCAGATGAAAGCAAAGTGCTGTGACCCAATCCATCTTTGAAGCTGAAGACAACGCAGACAGCATAGTCTAAAGTTTAAAGCCCAGAATGAGCCCGAGGAGTCTTGCATTCCCAAAATGGTCAGAGACCTTCCATGGGAACCGAGGCAGGTGTGCTAGTCACAAACATGGTGTCAACCTATGCGAGTCCATTACTGGTTCCATGATATGTGATGAAAAGGAAGCTCTTGTTTTGGGGAAAAGCTTATTAACATATTTTTCAGTCTCCTCCATCTCTGAGCCAACCCTTTCATGTCTCCCCTTAGTCATGAATAATGCTCATTTTACCCAAAATTCCCAGGCTCCTGATACCTAAATGGATGGGACCTCAGATTGTGGTTCTGTTGTAACTTCTGAACTACGCTGCTTGCTTACTTTGCGGGATGTTCTGACTCCTAGCAGGTCTTCCCAGAGACACTGGGCTTCAAAATCTTCAGAGTCATCATGCTTTCCAGAGACCATCACTGCCAGAAATTTTCCTGGAAGAGCAGAAGTTTCTGTAGTGCTGTAATTCAGAATGGCCATGTTTTCAATTTGGCTTTTGAAAGCGTATGTAGCTCTGGAGAAAGGAAAAGGGATGTAAGGTGCAGTATGCAGGAAGCAGTTCCTTCCTGATGCCCATATTGACCAGCTTCCAGAGCCAGGCAAGCACCTCAGCCCATCTTCTTGGGCTGTCCAACTACCAGTGTCACCACTGTCTATAAAATAACGACTTTGTATCTCTCCTCTTTTTAGGCTGCACTAGCTGTAGTGATGTTTGGACAGAAAGTCAGTGCAGGTGAGCATTAGTTGAGAAGTTGTCCTGGTTATCCATGTGCTTGAAAGATGTAAGCCATAATAGATGGTAGAGAAGCATAAACCATACGAGTAGAATAAGAAGTCTTTCCAGATGGAGACTTGATGGGCTGCAAAGGTCAGAACCAGGTGGCTGAAGTCTCCCAGGTACAGGTTTTCAGAATTTGATGCTGGAAAACTATAGGCACAAACTCTGGGTAGCAGGACCGCGAAGTAAATGTCACGCAGAAAAGATGGCAGATTATGGGGGCAATCAGTGTTTTTTCTCGGGCATGGCAGGAAGAAAATGAAAGCTGTAAAATGCCAACGTGGGTAAACATTATTCACATATCTAGAATGTGAACTGCTGTCCCTTCTTAAGTACATAGCAATGACCAAGGTTTTTATACTTACCCATACATCATGAGTTTAAGCCGGTTAAAGAGAAAGTAACAAGATTAAGAGAATTAACATGGGAGCGGGTGCTTTTTCTAACCTGCTCCACACAGACAGCTGTACACCTTCTGTGCAAAGCTCCATTTTTCCACTTCTCTTGGCTTAAGAAAAAAAGTATATAGCAGTTCAAACCCTTGCTCCACCTTGATGTGCTGTAATTTTTGTCTTCTCAGAGAGCTCATCCGTTCTCTCACACGGTAAGCCACTCCCACACTCTAATCAAGGAAGCGAACAAACTCCTCAGGTCAGTGATTCAGCAGGACGTACCCAACATTCTCCCAACAGGATCAAGCTCCTGCGAAGCGAGGCTACCACTATCACTCTGCTTGGCTTTTTCAGTTATAAAATGTCTGTTATTTTCTTTGCCAAAATAAAAACTATAGCCAGGGCAGTTACAATGAAGGCAGTGAGCGTGGCCTTTTGCTTATTTGTAATGCAGCTACTAGTATTCAATTCAGACAACCCAACACTTCTGAATAGCACAGCAATAATAATAAATGCATAGCTCAGCCCTTGAGAGCAATTGTACTGCCAAGGCCCTGGAGAGCCATTCTGGGAAGGGAGAGTTCAGTCTGAAGCTTGCAACGGGGCTAGTAATACTAATAATAAATAATACGCCACGGGATAGCGCGGTCCAGGTTTCAGGTTCTTCCCTTTCAATTGTGATTAAGACATTGCTTTCATAGTGACTAAGCTAGGAGGGTTTCTGATGCAGTCTTGCAAGGATGGAAACCACACTAACCAAGTTCTTGGGCTTTAGCAGCGTTTAGCACTAGGTTTACATAGCACTTTTGCCAATAGTTGCAGAGACTGGACAAAACAGGAAAATCTCCTATCTTTGTGATGGAGCAATACAACAGGGGCTGTAATAATGATATTGGGGTTCAAGCGGGTTTTGAGTGCAAATTCAGTATTTGCTGGCAGCTGAATGTGGTGCCAGAGTGGGACATCAAGGCTGGTCCCTTCCTCTGCATTGGCTGATTTGAAATTTTTTGTGTGTATTCTGCAGTTTTCCCTTTGCCATGGCTGAGCTGCCCTTTAGCCCCTGAGTGACCTGCATGGATCTGCCTGTGAAGGGAGCCTAGCTATTACGGGTTGAGGATGGTTTTCAGAGCCCTAGCTGGGACCTGGGACACCACAGTTTCATGGCTTCTCTCTATGCTATAGCTGTCCTCAGACAGATGCAGATAATGGTAATAGTAGCAATATCAGTAATAAATAGTACTATTTGCAAATAGCAATAGTAAATAAATAGTAATATTTGCAAATCTTGGTTCCATCTTGCACAGAGAAAGCAGGCTGAAGGGTTTGAATTAAATCTAGCTTTTCTCTAGAATTTGAGCGTAATTCTATATTCAGAGCGGTTGTGTTGCAGCAGTTGAAGTCTTCTCATTGTAGTCATTTGGAGCTCCACATGTCACATTTTTGCATAAAGCAGAATGGCTCTAAACGCTTGGGGTAGGAGCACATTTGCCTGCACTGTCAGGGTTTGGCAGGGAGCAGAATCGCTTCTTATTGTTGCTGTGAGGTGTTGATTGGGGGTGAAGCTCTGAGACAGGCTTGCGGAGCAGGCACTAAGCAAGTTTGTTTTCTTAGGGGCATGAAGTTGTGAAGGTTTTGCCCAGGAAGCAGCTCTAGTTGTGAATGAAGCACTCGCAGCTTGTTTGAATTGCAAATGGCATCACTCCCTCTCCAGCTTCACCTGGGCTTTCCACTGCTGAGGTTGGCCTGGAAAAGTAACAGTGCTTCCTATTGATTTCTCTGGGGAAATTGGCTGTACGACCTGCACCAACAGAAACGAGACAACTGGGCCCAGAATCCGCTGGGAGCCCTGTGCAGGTGAGACCTTGCAACCAGGGCCCGGCACTGTAGGGCTTCATATGCTCTTGGCTTGAACTGCAGCTTTGATTTTAAAATACTGCTGGAAGATGTACCTGGCTGTTCATCATAGAAGGTGGTTAGCAAATAAAATCAAACGCAGAAATAAATTAAAAATTTCTTCAGAATGGTATCCTCATACCCTTGCCTCTGCTCAGCCAAAATCCTTCCTTTTAAATTTCGCTGCTGTTTATAGTTCATTTTTTTTCAGTCTTGTGGTGACTTTTTTGTTTTCTAATGAAAGGTGTAAGATATAGCCCACAATTTATAAAGAATTCACACACCTGCATTGTTACAAGGTGAGTTCTTGCAGATAATTTAAGCACCAGTTTTAAATTCCAGGGCAATGTACAGTTATTATCTGGCAATGACCCTGGGGACCAGGAAAATCCAAGTTTGTTGATCTGCAGTTTACAGTCTTACCATAGTTTTTCTGTTTTGTTTTCCAAGGATTTTGCAGACTGACTGAAGTCTCCAGTAGGGAAATAGTTTTCTCTGGAATTTCACTCTGCTTTCTTTTCCCAGTCTCTTCCAGAAAAAAACGCCTACAGCGATACAGCGGCAAACCTCACCTTTGGCCATTCACCTCCATCATTGTTTACTTCAGAGCTCATCTGGAATCTTTGACATGCTAATGCTCAGCACAGCAATGCAGGCAATAAATATTCAGGCAGAGCGGAGTATTTCTCTCACCTGCCTGCATACCAAGTTAGCCTCAAAAACCCCTGTTCCCTTCACCCAGCTTGTGCAGACCACGTGTAGTTCAGCCTGTCGTTGGCAGTACCTCTTTGAAGAGGGCTTTTGTACCTGCTGCATGGTTTGCAGGTTATATTGTGTCTTGGGAATCCTTTCTTGGAGTCAGGTTCAGGACAAGCTATGTCTTGTCCTGCAAAACAACTCAGAAGTGCTAGTGAAGACTTGAGCGGTAATGGGGATTCGGTTCATGAGGCAGTGCCAGCTCTGCTAGGCTGATGGTTCCTATTTAGCAAGTTGCAGCTGAGGCCTGTTGCCCTGGCAGTCAGACACGGCCACATGACAGACATGAGCTGGTTTTTTTGTCCAGCTCTTCACGTCCACCTCACAGATCCCTACCCTCACCACCGTCACTAGCCATTCCCATCACCAGTGGTCCTTGCAGAGGAGACAAGTAGTGAAAAGAGGTTAGAAATGCAAGTGTCTGCTGGGGAGACATGTGTGTGGAGGCTTGTACTGAGGTGTACTGGTGAGGTCTGGAGGAAGAGAGAACCTCTGAGTCTCCATGGACATAGAAGGGCACGTGCCATGGCACGGGACTGTGCCACAGCCTGTACTCCAAAGCAGGGCTTGTTCAGAAAGCCCTGGGGGCTGCCCCTGTCTCTCCTCCTTATTTCCCAGTCTCCACTCGCTATGGGCAGTTTTGGGATTGAGCTGCCTCTTCATGGAAGAGGATGGCTAGCAGCTGCTTTGCTTGCGAAGCCACGAGGTGCAGGGCTAATGCCCTCTGCCACCCAAGAGCCAGTTCTGCTCTCAACACTGCAGCTCTCTCAGGTCGATGAAGTGCTGCCAGAGTCAGTGTGATGGATGTGCCTGTGAACTTTTTGTCTGGCATCCACTTTATTCTTTTTTTTCTCTCTGTTTTTGATATTCAGAAGATGTCTGCGTCCCTTTGAAGCAGAGATGCTCCCACTTCCGTGCTTGTTACTCCTCTGTTTAACGTGTGCTTAGCGACTGAGAAGGCAAACCTGGCTGCAGGACGTCCCAGGCTGCAAGAGCATCCCAGCTGTCACCGACTCAGGAGCTTTTCTTTGTGTTTATAGACTTGTCCCTGAGGGCTGTCTGGGCCCCGTGTCCGGTGTGCATGGAGAGATGTGTATTAGTGGGGCTCCTCACCAGTTCTTTGTGGCTGGGCCAAGAGTACTGAAGGTGTCAAGATAGAGATTGCCAGGGAAGTCCTCAGTAAAGCCTGAGACTGCGCAGAGGCACAGAGGCCTCACACAAAAGAGATCACAGAGGGCTGCAGGAAACGCACGGTCTCCAAAGCGGCAGCTCTGCTCCCCCAGGGACTGAGCGACAGAAGGAACGGCACGTACGAGGTTGGTGGGCTTCTGCCAAACCACAGAGACACGGGCTGTGGCCACACCAGGGTGCTGATCCTGTCTCCCACTGCATCGCCATTCATAACGTGGGATCTCTTTAAATCGGTTTCCCTCTGAACAAAAGAGCCAGATTAGTTCTTACACTTGAAAGAAGCAGATTGGGGCTGGTGCCGTTTCCTACATGAGTGTTGAGAGGCAAATTCCTAGAGTGAAATAGAATCCAGGAAAGTAATAGTAATGGTGATTCATTTGTCTCTGACATCTTAGCATCCAACGGTGCTCCAGTGACCTGGTGCCATGTTACTACTACGCTCCGGTTCTTGAATGGGTTCCACAAGCTGCAAGCTTTGGGCTACACTGACCTTGCTAATCGTGTGATTTCCTTGCTCCTTTACAGACTCCAGTATATAAATATGCACATTATCACCTATGGATTCATCATCCTCAGAGCCCCAAGATCTGCAGACTTTCACAATGCCTGCTCAGATGATTACTTTACAAGGCCAGCACATTCAGTTGGTATTTAATGGTAGGGTGTACAATGCCATATATTTTAAAACAGGGCTCAAAGAATGCAGCTGGAGGGCAGGGTCGGTATCTCTGGCTGGGAATGGGCTCATCCTGCCCTTACTGCCAGCAGGATTTAACCATGTCTGGTACAACAGAGCTGAGCACGCTTGTCCTTGGCTCCACTTGCAGCTAAGTTGTATTCGGAATGAGGTCTGTTGCATCAGTTAATGCCAGAATAAACCACTGGACCTTGGCAAACGCTTTGCTGCTTTGGAGAGCCATGAATCTCTGTGTAATGCAAAATCCATAATATTCACAGTGCCTTACTACCTGTCCCACAGAGAGACCTTGGCCAGAACAACCTATTCACCATAATCTGAAATAATGGTTTCTCTGTCCATGTCTGACTTGACAAACCACAATTTTCCCTCGGATCAGCCCATAAAAAGTGCTTCCATGATCACAAAAGCAGATCATTTTCTAATAAAATGTATCCACTGCAAAAAGTTAATTCTTGTTTCACTGAAGTGCTATAAAGCAGCAGAAGGCTTCTGTTGGCACATGTTTTAGAGCTAGGAAAACGACGTGTGTAAAAACCCTAATGTAATTCCATTGCTTTGGGGGAAAAAGTGCTCTTCCATGATAGTTTACCATCGTTTACATGATTATAACAGGCTCTGCACGAGGGAAGCTACACTCATCCCAAAATAATAAATAAACCAAACCAGTGTAGGCAAGTTCAGGATCCAGGCAGTGCTGAGAAAGATGGAGCAGCCTGACAGTGTGTGTGTGGGGGGGGGCTGCGTACCGACAGCCTTGAGTTCTCCTCCAAACTCTGTCGTTCCTTTCAGTGCAGTCCCAGGCAGACACTGACGTTTGAATGACAGGAGTTATGTACTTGCCTGGTCATGAGAGTCGGTCCTTTCTTTCTGCTGGCAAAGTGCTTGGAGAATACGAAATGCAAAGGTGTTAGGTGGGAGGGCAAGGGGCAGCGACACTCCCCAGATGCAGATCCTTTTGTCTAAAAGGAGCAAAGGAAACCTTGCTGTACATCCCCATCGAATTAATTAGACCACAGGCATGGCTTTCCTTCAGCATCCTACTCAGCCTTAAGCATGCCGCTCCTGAGATGTCCAACTTGGGGAAAAAAAAAAAAAAAAAAAGGCTTCATTCAATATAAATTAGGAGTTCCCCTTCATATCTGTCTGATCCAAAGCATTGCTCGTCAATGAGAGTGTTTCTATTTACGCTATGTCCATAGAAATAATTTCGATCCTATTTTTCCCATGTGGTTTTGCTCTGCTTTAGCTTTGGATCCCCAGAAAACTTTCCCTTCCACAGGATTTCATTTCCAACTTTGTTTGAAACCAACAACAGCAATTTCTTTTACTCTGTTTGCTACAGGAAGCTTTATTTTGCTTAATGGTTTGGATTTTTTTCTAGTTTGTGTCCTGGATTATTTGGTACTGCTGGGTGCTACAAAGCTGGTGTGAAGTTCAACCTCTGATCTGGTCATGTTTTGAAGGAGAACACAATATAAAGCATGAAAGCTGTGACGAAAAGGTAAGTAGTTATTAAATTATGTTTATCTTCATCTTCTCTGCTGGTTTTAAGCCCCACCAGTGCAGACAACCCCTTTCTTTGGTGATTGCATCGGGTTTTAATTCTTTCCAAGCTCCTTAGACCTAAACTCAACTACTGTAGCCCTGTGAGTAATAGCGTTTGCTAATCCATGGTGTTTTGCCATTTCCTTGCATCAGGAAAGGTCACGCTGCGCGATAACTGTCCACGGCCTCAGTGCTGTCATGATTTTTGTGAAATCTTTTTTACTTTCGGTCAGCGCGCTGCTCGTGGGGGTTTTTCTCCATGTGGCAATACCCCCGGCGGTGTCCCGATAGACTGTAGCAATGCCTGTCCCCTTGTCGTGCTGGGGGGGGAAGCCGGGGCCGAGACCTTCGGGGGAGATTTTCACCCCTCCTTCGGCAAAGCAGCCCTCGGTGGCCTGCAGCCCATCGCCCCGAAAACGCCTGGTGGCGAGTACCCAGCCGGGCGGCTAGGCCACCGTGCCCGGGGGCAGCGGCGGGGGGTTGGG
>VYZV01007906.1:46260-74479 GCA_013401275.1 Pandion haliaetus | reverse complement strand
GGGGGGGGTGAGCGGTGCTGGGCTCGGTGCTGACCACATAAGATCCACCGGCCTTTTGGAAGAAGCCCAGGGCTCTGCAGGGAAGGCAGAGGAGTAGCAACGTGCTGGGGCTGGCAGAGGGAGAGGCCGGTGGTTTGGGGCCTTTAAGAAGGGCTTTAGCACCCATTTCATTACAGAAAGTGATCCAGCAGAGATCTGCCATCTCCCTGCCCTTATCTGTTATCTGAGTGAGCAGGGCACTGGGTGCCTGGGAGAGGTAGCGGTCACACCACTGCTCTGTATACAGGATCACACCCAAAAAAGCTCGCTGTGAATCATAGTTCCTATCTCACCTCTACCAGCTGCCTTTAACTCAGCCACCCTGGTGCTGCACATCTGAGGTCTGACCACTCTGGGAGGTTTGGAATGACAAAAATTCCGAGCCCCAGGCATCCTCAGGCAGAATAATGTGGGGCTTCAGGGCCTTGGGGGGAGAGTGGTGCCGAGGAAGAGCTCCGGAGGGCTGCAGGTTCCTCTCAGCCCTGCCGTCTTGGGTAGGAAGAACCGGGCTTTTGTGCTCCGGGACTCAGAAACACCCTTTGGAGCGTGATGGGCTGGTATCGCACACTCCTGCCTGTACATGGGCATCTTGAGGCAGCTGCCGATGTTTTGATGTCACTGGTTGTTGGAGTGCGCAGAGCGCTGAGGTAATTTCCTTCCTGTGCCCCGGGGGCTCTGCGCACCCCTGGCAGTCCCCCAGCATCAGGCATGTTCACAGCGGTGTGGGGTTGCCCAGTGTGGGCAAGGAGCCCGCAGCCTGCCCTGCACCCCGCTCGTACCCCATGTTTCTTAGTTCAGTTTTCAGTCACCTTTTCTCACCTCGTCAGGGGCGAGAGCTGGCTGGGGCCAGCTTCTGCAGACAGAAACCGGGGCAGCGAGTGCAGATTCCTGCCTGGCTGTGGGCTGCTGTGAACGTGAGAAAAATATTCACACATCCACACCACAGGTGCTGTCCGTGTTCAACAAGTGCACAGCTCTGCGGCCCCCTCCCACCGCTCCCCACCTCACAGCAGCCTGAGCTGCAGTTTCCCTCCCTCATCCTCCAGATTAGCCAAACGTGTGCCATTTGCGGGGTGCTTTGGGTCGAAACTGCGCTCTCCTGCATTTCTTCTTCCCATGTTCCTGGTCCTGCAAACCCGATGCTCTTCAGCCGTTCCCTTGCCCTGAGCCGGTGCTGGGCTGGCAGTGGCAGGGCTGAGGTGCCAGTCTGTGTGCAGGGGTGAGCAGGGATAAACTGGGATGAGGTGGGGGCTGTGGAGGGCAGCTGTCACTCTCCCAGCTGCTCTGCCTCCACCCTGGGGAAGGAAGAGTTCACAGGAGGGATAAACACATGGATATGGATATCTTGTTGAGAGGGTTTTAAACCTGTAGGCTCTCAATAGTCCAAGCTTGCAGGCTGCAGGACCTGGCGTGGTTGTAGCCTGTACGGGGTGGGCTGGGGCATGCCGGCACAAAGGGGTACCCAGGGGTAGCGAACGCACCCCTCCGTACGCCTGGCTCATTCCAAGAGGCATCACCATGGCTGAGTGTGAAGCACGAGTGGGTTTTGTCCGTTTTTGTCCTGGGAAGGGCAATTTGGAGTCTTCATAACTGGGGCGCAGTTAACTTGGGGGCTGCAAAGAGGTTTGCTTCTGACCGGCAGATATCTCCCATCCCCGCCTTCCTCTGGGAGCAGCAGATGGCTAATGCCCACCTGAGGGCTCCTCTTCACCCAGGACTGCTTCATCCTGATCTCCGTGCTGCCCTTTGTGCCTTTCTCTGCCTCACATCTCTGTGACTCCGCTCCCAGGTAGAATTGCTTCCCAGTGAGCAAACATGCAGTACAGCAGGTCTGGTGCTGCCCCAACCCCTGACAGCCTCTGCTCACACACTGGGCTTGTCGTCTTCTCTTATTAGTTCAAAATCATCTAGCTTTTATTTCAGACTTAGGCTGAAAAATGTCATATAATGTAAACAAAGCAAGCCCTGGAGAAAGCTAAAGCCTTCCAGCCTTTAAATGCTTTTTAGTGATCCTCCAAAGCTAAAAAAGAAGCGTTGCAGCCTGTGACCTTGCTGGTTAGGTGCCTCAAGCAGGAATGGAAACCTAACAGCATCCTGAGGGAGCAGGCTGTTGTTCGTCCTCCCTCTGTGAAGGAGGAAGCCAAGGCAAGGCTGGGTTCCCCCAGCATCCAGGCTCAAAGCTCGGAGCAGCACCCAGCACCCACATACGCGCCTCCCTTTCAAGTACAAGGCTTGAGCAACAGCCTGCAGCCGGGCCCTGTGTTGCGAGGGCTGGGTGTTCTCATTTACATCTCATTACCCCGGGTTGCACAACAGCGGGGGGCCGCTGGCCCGGTGTGGGGTGCTCCCTTCTGGGTGGGGGTGCTGCCCGGTGGGTGCATGCTCTGGGCACTGGGAGCTGGGGAGGGCTGTCGCCCTGGGAGCACTCACTTCTTCCTCCCATTCAGTTTTTCCTGACAGGTTAAGGATGGCCATGAGCCGGCCCGTTCAGGGCCATCTCTAGCCCCCGGAAGGTGGGTGCGCAGGGGCTGAGCTGCTGCAGCCGCTCAGGTTTCCCATGAAAGCACCAGAAATGGATGGCGTTGAGCGATGCCTCCTGCCCCTCCAAATAACCCCTGGGTGCTCACCTGAGCCGTGGGTGCTGGCGTGCTTGCAGTAACCCGTCCAGCGGAAGGCCAGGAGGGTGAGCGGGGGACGCTGCTGCTGTCCCCTGCACACAATGGGGACAGATGCGGGAGGAAGTGATTTGTCTACAACTGGACACGGACAGACGCAGATGTTCTGCTTCCTTGGCTGATACTGTAACCGCTAATCAGATTTCTCACTCTCACCGCCAACTCCTTCCTGGTTAAAAAGCACAGCTTTTTCTTTTTTCCCTCCCGCCTCTCTAAGGTGCAATTTGTGATTCATTTAACATGTCCTGCCAGGATATTTCAGCTGGTATGTGATCACCATTCCATGGCTGTGCACAGAGCAAACAGGACAGCAGCAATGGTGCTTATTTTGTGCTGTTACAGCTCAAAAAAAAAAACCAAAAACCAAAAAAAAGCAAGATGCAAAGTACAGCTGCAAGTAGATGACAAGGATACAATGCTTGGCAGCCAAATTGCTCTCTCCCCTTGTGAATGGAGGTGTCTGTGTATTTTCCTTCACACTTAAAATAGAAACATATAAATTATCACTGCTTGTTTGTATCAGAGCACCTGCATCGTCTGAGTTCTACAAAGCCTCCATCTGCTCACCTCCCTGCATCCGGCAGCCTGGGCACGGGGCAGAATGGGGAGGGAAGCAGGGAGAGCAGTGGGGAGCACCAGCCCCCAGGACTCCCTCCACGGCTCTGGGCACCGGGAGTGCAGAGAGGACACAAGCTGGCTGCAGCACCCCTTGCACAGCCATCACGCCTGGGTGTCCCCACTGATCCCATCGAATGTGGCCTCAGCACAAGCTACCTGTGAGTTTGGAGTTTAAGCAGGGAAATTGCTCATCAAAGGCTGATCCTGCGCTGGGGCTTGGCAGCAGGAGAGCTGGCACGAACTCCTTGAGCAGAGCAGCGCAGCACGCTCCCACCAGGCTGGGGCACAGGGACTCGGGTGTTGCTGCTGCTGAACTGCAGCTCTGCTGACAGACACACGTCTGTCCAGCACTGCTCTGCTGGCAAGGGGCTGCTATAGTGAGGTTGACCGTGCAACGTGTGCGGGTTTAGAGCCTTGCCCAATTCAAAGCGCTCCCCTACGCTATGCCAGAGACTCTGAAGGTGCCAGTACAAGGGTTGGGACCCTCCTGGCTCTTCCCAGTTAAGGTTGCCGAGACATCCCTGTTCTCATGCTTGGACTAAGCAAGCCTGGGAGGCTCCATCATGAGAGAAAATTTTCCTGCTGGAGAAGTTAATGCTGCAACTTCAGCATTGTATTGCATACACAAGAGAAGCATTTAAACAGCCGGTGTCCGTGTGCAGCTTTCACAAGCACAGCCTGGCAGCCCTGCAGCCTGTTGAGGGTTGCTGGCGAGACGAAGCCTGACCAAGGTGGGGGTGGATTTCTCCTAACACCTTTCTGTTGCTAGAAGCTGCATCTCAGCCAGCCTCAGGGACTTTACTCAGGCATCCAGCGAGGATGGACGACAGCAATACTGCCTGGGCAGGTGGACATCCTATTGCAGATGTCTGAAGAGCCAGGACCCACAGTGTATTTGCCAGGTACCAGCTGCAGGTCTTCAGCCCATGGCAGAGATGACGGAGCACATTTTTGTCTCCCCAGCCATGGCTACCCAGTAGCAGGTGGGTAGGGAAGGACTTTGGGAACAAGGCTGCCATGGTGAACAAATGTAAGGGGGTTGTGCCACTCTGCAGATGACAAAGGGGTCGCCTCTCGCCTGCCTGCCCCTGGGCAGGACAAGGGCTGCGTGGTTGAA
Source organism: Pandion haliaetus (assembly GCA_013401275.1). Taxonomy (NCBI): domain Eukaryota; kingdom Metazoa; phylum Chordata; class Aves; order Accipitriformes; family Pandionidae; genus Pandion; species Pandion haliaetus. The sequence continues at coordinate 70,030 of VYZV01007906.1, read as the reverse complement.
CGCTGCCTAGCATGGTGGGCCCTGCACCGCAGCACTGATGACCACATGGTGGCAAGTGCTGGCACAGTCTCTCGGCTTGCAGGGCACCCTTTCCAGGGTTCAGCAACACATCTCAGACGTTCAGCAAAACAAACTATTTGCTATTGGCTCTGCTCTTTGCGAACCTTGGGTTTATTTAGTAATTTATCAGCCGGGGCCCAGGCCGGCATCATAGGGCCACCATCAGACTCCACCAAGCACCAGGAGAGCGGGTGTGTGGCACCACGACGTTTTGACCTGTTCATCCTTCTGGGCTGCTCAGGGACGGCAGGGGATTCTCTCCCATTCCTGCTCTCCGAGGATAAATAGCATGGGAATAAGAGTCCCCTTCCAGACTCCAGGCTGTTGCTGCCTTCTGGCCCACGTCTTATGACCCCAAATGCTGAATTACGCCTTGGATGCTGCTGTACACGTCTTGTTTGATGTGAGCTCGGGGGCAGCAGTGCTTCTGCTTGGGTGATCTGCATGGGGTCACTGCAGGGGTCGGTGGGGAGATGCTGGACATGACTCCGTTCCTGCCAGTCGGGAGCCAAACTCCTGCATGGGAGAGGCTGCAGGCTGGCACAGAGTCCTGCTCTGCTCCAGCTGTGCTTAGCCATGGCTGCCTGGCTGTCTTGGCTGGTGTCCAGCTCTAGTAAATAGCAGTAGAAATGCAATGAGACCTGTTGGAAAAAAACCCAACCCTGACCATCCTACCAAGCAGAGGCACTGTGCCTGGAGAATGCAGAGAGCCTTCAGAGCTGTGGACCCTGCTGAGCCATCGCTGAAGTGGAGGGGCCACAGGTGACAGCGATGGCTGCTGGGTGAAGGACACCATCTCCAGTTCATGGGCCAGCTCAGGGGACATCTCCTCCAGCCTCAGTGGCAGAGCGGTTGCTCACTCCACGGCCCGGTGCCTGGGCAGAGCTGTGTTGTGCCCCAGCTGAAGCCTCTGCCGCTGGCCCATTTTGGTGACGGCACGGCCGGTATGGACCCAGTAGCCTGGCGCTTGTACATGATAACACCGGTGGGGCAGAGCCATATTGTAAAAGCAGCTTTATAAAGTATTTGACTTACTGCAACCCGGGCTGTGTGACTGTGACACTGGTGGCAAATGTATACTTATCTGCGTCAGAAGAACAGAAACCTGAATCGCTTCGCGATGGCAGCACGGTGGGGATGGCATCGGGGCTTCTGCAGCATGTCCACTGCGGGGGCACTGGGTGGGAGCTGAGATAATTAGCTGCTTGATGATGATTACGCCAGTAAAGAGACTTTGCCTGGCGGTGTAAAAGGAACTAATGAATTGCCAGCTTATTTAATTTCAATAAATCATTGTAAAATATTCAGCTGTTATTTACATTAAAGCAACATTTGATGTCTGTGGGCAGAAACATAGAGGAGATTCAATATTTGTTATACATTAATTGAGCAGACAGGTGAGTAAATTTACTTTAATAGTTTTTTGCCTAATAATATTAAGCCTAAAAGAGAATGAAGGAGGGGTTTGCTGGAGCATTCAGAGCTGTGAAAATTTGTTGGTTCCTCACTGTCTGATAATGTTTTACAGAGCTTAGGAAAAAAGTTGAGTCTCAGTTGTCTCACAGCCCATGCCTTCTTTTCTTGGTGGTGGTTTATGATGGGGGTTGCAGCTGTGTGCAGCGGCTCACTAACGAGACCCTTCATGCCTTGGTCTGGTAATAGGCATGCACTTTATTTTTAAGCACATGCTTAACTTCTGTTAACTTAAGGCAGTGTCCCACCAAATAAGTGTATTAAGGCAACAACAAGGTAATTAGTGAACAATTTTAGAGCATCAAACTATCCCTAACTTCACCTTGGCCTCTTCTGACTGGTAGCTCAGCGACCAGCTGTGCCCCTTCTCTGGAGTCACAGCAGCGACCACCATCGTTACCCGGGATCAATCCACTAAATGGAGAGACGCTGGGAGGAATCTGCAACACATCCCTGCGAAAATAAAGAACTAATCTAAGGACTGCGGTGTTCACTCTGAATAACTATCTCCACTTTAACGAACACCATCTCTTCCCTGTGCCGACAGGCCTGCAGCCCTCTCCATTGCTCAGCTCTGGCTCTTGGAGACCTGGAGCGCAGGACATTTTTCCATCTCCTCCTCACAGAAGGGGCCCCCGCTCAGTGATCCTGGCTGCAACTCTGCTGTGTGCGCAGGGGAAGAGCAAGTGACACTAAAATAAACATCCCACCATTAGAGCCACTGGAAAATTAAGTGACTTCTTAGCCGGTTTGTAAACCTTCAAGCTGAACCTTACCTTTGCAGAAGAGTTCAGGAGAAGAGCAGATGGAAGAAGCCTTATTTGGGGTCACGTGTCTTCAGCAAGAGACAGCACCGAATGTCACCAGCCTGGAGCAGCGTGGTGGACACTGGCCCCAGCATGGCACGCTGAGCTGCAGCGGCTTTTCCTTGTGTTGCTGGGCACCGCCTGATTCAGACACACAAAATTCTTGACGCTTCACTTTCTCTTTCTGAACAATGGTCCCTTTCACATTTTCCAGTCTCACTACAATAGTTTTTGGGATGTGAAATGACTGAGGCAGCAGAGGAGCAACTGAAGTGAGCAACTAAGCATGAATAGCACAAGCCAAGGAGCCACATTTTTTCTTCCCACGTACGGAGCTGTAGGTCAGCAGCAGCTCTCGGTGCTCCTACAGCACTGACTAAGCTTGGCCAACATTGTAGCTTGAGTCTCAGACTTTGCCAAGACATGGATTTCTGGGAACTTGCTCCAAATCAAATCTTAACATTTTCAGGTCCCACAACCCCAGACCAGCTCTGGCTCCTGAAAACTTAACATGGGGTTTTGAAAGCAATGAGCTTGGCCTCACTGGTGCCCCATCTGATAATTTCTCATCTTCTGAAGCAGTGACACTTAATAATAATGAGAGAAAAGTGCAGGAGAAACACCTCCATGGCAGGACCTGCCCTTTAGACATCTACCCCGTGGAGTATGTTCACAGTTCAGCAGTGCCTAAATGTGGCAGCTGCTGCTGCATCCTCTCGGCCTGCCCTGGCTGTGCCCGAAGTGAGCCCCGCTCGAAGTGGTCACGCACAAGGAGCCGAGGGCTCCCCCCCAGCCCCTCTTCGCTGCCCGGTTCGTGTTGGCAGACCCCTCACTTACCCTCCTGTCTTCGTAGCTTGCAGGAGGAGAGGGACGCACAGCTCGCACGGAGGTGACCGCAGTGTGATTCACAGGCACAGCTGCGGTTCTGTGGGAATAAAACCCTCCCCTGCCTCACGGGCCGGAAGAAAATCAGAACAAACGTTCTTAGGAAAGGAGGAGCAGGGTAGCCAAGCCAGAGTAAACAAGCACTGAGAGAAGGGTGTGGGAAGGGGGAGCACATGCGTGTCAGCCAGCAGACGCTAACTGGCTGTGGAGAGGACAGTAATGGGTTTCTCATGTTGTCTTTCTGGCAATCACTGGTTCTTCGTATCTCCAAAAAGCGCTCCAACTGATGCTTTGATGTTGGCATCTGTTCTGGTTGCACCCAAACCAGCTTGACTTTTGGTGCTTTAGGTTCCAGCCCCATTTGTATCTCTGAGCATCAGCCACAACCTTTGTTTTTTTGGCCATGAAGGCACCCAGTCCGTGGCGTTAGGAAAGAGGTGGGGCAGAGCATGGCTCTGCACCCCTCAGCACTGCATCAGCTTGTCCCTGGGCCACTATGGAGCTTCTTTGTAACGTGTGAGAGCAGCAGGTGCCCAAGGAAGTTGTTTCCTTAAAAATATGAATCTTTACAACCATTTATGGTGGGTCAGCAGAGTGCAAGCACCGTTTGACAACAGTAGCTATGCACAGCTGTATGGTTTAACCCCACCGATGGCTTCAGAAACTGCAGGTGCGAGTCTGTGTGTGGCTTCAGGGCCCCTCGATGGTGCGTGTCCTACAGAATTGGCACATCACATACATGAGCAGCAGAGACCAACACCAGCCCCGGGAGCTAGGCGAAGCTGCCAGCATCAGCACTGTTGCTGGAGGATGCACAAAGCAGGGACGTCGAATGGGGGGAGAAGAGCCCAGTGGTCCTGGCTCCCAGTGGCCCTGGCTCCCAGCTCCACGCCTGGATGCGAGATTCTGAATGGAGACACAAACCCTAACTTGTAACTCTCTTAAGCTATCCATCGTTAGCAGTTGCTTTCAGATGCTGGCTCAGAAAAGTCTTTCAGGGTATTTGTTGTCCAGCCACAACAAGCTCGCGTGGGCTGCAGTCTGGCATGTGTAAGCCAGGAATCACACTGTTTGGGAAACTAGTAGGATCCCTGTTTTCCATACACATGTGTACTTCCCCCCTTAGTGTATGAGGTAGCATGGGAAGGGACATCGCATTACGGGACTGCTGCAATGGCCAGTGAAAGCCAGCATTGCTGCAGGCATAAAAAGCAGCCCAAGCTGAAGCAAGTTGGCTGTGGTAAAAAGGCTGTAAGTGTGTGGTGATGCCGGTTAAGACTTTAGCTACTCATTACAGTGTAGAGTTGAGAGCCAGCATTGTTTCAGCTGTAATAGGTCAGCCCAGAAGTTCATGTAGCCCAGTAGCAGGTCCCGGCGTGCCCAGTAGTGGACGCTTAGAGCAAGAGTGAGTTGGTCGTTACAGAGTGAGCCTTCCCCCTGTTCTTGCCCTCCTTGTAGTTGGTGGTTTAGGCTCATGCAATGATAAAGCCTTTTTTAAGACTCCAAGTCCTTACCTCCTATTGAAGGATGTTCGTGGGCAGGGGCAGTGCTTGGCACCTCTCAGGAATAGTAAGTGAATCACCTCCACAAATGACTTTGGGTAGGCAGAGAGCACAGGTGAGATTTTTTACCCCTCCACTGATCACAGAGGTGAGGTTCCCACATGGGTGTGGGTGGGGCTTTTGTGGCATTAGCCAAAATGCTGATGACTTTAACTGCAGGGAAGTCACAAGCTTTCATTTATTTAATGGCTCTATCTTGGTTTTGTTCTTGATGCTGTAGGTATAATAGTCTGGTGACTGGCAAGCGGGCAAGAGGACTCATCGCTGTACTGTGGCTCCTGTCCTTTGGAATTGGACTGACTCCACTTATGGGCTGGAATAAAGCCATGAGCGGTTGTCCCAACACCACCAACGAGACAGGGGCTGACACTGGGGCAGAGCACCATGGCTGCTTCATCTCATGCCTCTTTGAGAACGTGGTAACGATGAGCTACATGGTGTACTTCAACTTCTTTGGCTGCGTGCTGCTTCCACTTGTTATCATGCTGGGGATCTACATTAAGATATTCATGGTCGCCTGCAAACAGTTGCATCAGATTGAACTGATGGGGAACTCCAGGACCACACTGCAGAAGGAGGTCCATGCAGCCAAGTCTCTGGCCATCATTGTAGGACTTTTTGCCTGTTGTTGGCTGCCCCTGCATATCTTGAACTGCATCACTCACTTCCATGAGGAGTTCTCCAAATCCAAGCCTGAGTGGGTTATGTATATGGCCATCATCCTCTCCCATGCCAACTCTGTCATCAATCCCATCATCTATGCCTACAGGATCAGGGACTTCCGCTACACCTTTCGCAAGATCATTTCCAAGATCCTCTGCAAGACAGACAGCTTCCCCAAGTGCCCCACTGACAACAACCAGCACCTGACTGTCTCCAACATTAACTCTCCAGTAGCCTCTGTGACCATATGACCTTGCACATCCTGCTCCTAGGATTTTGCAGTCTGTCCCTGACACTACCCTTCCCTGTGCCTATGTGAACAGTTACAGCTAACTCCTCTAGGAGTGCTGAGAGATGACCACTATGCAGTTATGCAGCTGTAATTTTTTTATTTTTGTAATTAACATAGTGCCTCCTAGAGGAATAACCTGACCAGGGAGACTGAGTGCAGCCCACCCTCGACTGTAAACCCAGGTTGCATGAGTGCTGGTGATCATATTGTTTCCTTTCCAGGTCAGACATTGACTGTGGAAGACCCACCTCCTGGGGGGTGTTTCCCTAATTGTGCTGCTCAAGTCAAGTCCTAGGCCCTTTATTTTAATTATTATTATTATTATTTTTAATCTTTTGATTCACTTAGGAGTAATAATTTTGTGTCTGTTTTTGAGTTGTTCTTTAAGTCCATACTTGACAGCACTTTGGTAATACCCTAATTATTCCATCAATTGTTTGATGCAGCTAGTATTCTCTGATGGGAAAAAGTCTTACTTAGCCCCGTTGCTGGTGTGAAACTGAATCTGCATTCCAGGCTCTGAGGATGTGACCATGTTGATGGGAAAACAAGATCAGAACTGGCCAGCTATTTTTGGCCCCAGTATGGAAGCCCTACTTACTGAAAGAGAAAAATTTTAGATAAGAGTTGACTGAAGTTTTAGAACACCAGTTTTATTGCCTCTAAACCACTTTGGTCAACAGGATTGTGCAGACCAATGCTTCAGGTTTGATTTCAAATCTGTTTCCAGCTATCAAAATGCAAAAGGCAGAAGTGCCCTCACAGTCCTAGCTAGTCTGATCCAGAGTCACCGAGGTTAGTGCAAACACTCCCTTGGTGACATGATCTCTACAACTAGGTTTTTGCTCCCAAGTCAAAACTTGACTGCCTTGCAGTGCTTCCAGAAGTGCAGGTTTTTTTAGCTGTGATTGCTGGATGCTGCAGCTTGCCTGATTCCTAAAACTTGGTCTTGCTGGGGTTCCTCTGTAGCCCAGTAACCCCCAGAAGCTGTGAGTGCTTTTGTTTTCTAATAGCCATTTTTATTTTTTTTTTAATTTTTTTTTAATCCTGACCTGCATCAGTAGCAAAAGAGACTGAAAGGGAGCTAAGAAGCTAGAATGCCTTAACTTGCGACCTGATTTTGGCCAAGCTCTTTGGGCAAGAAGGTCACCTTGCAGATTGTCTAGCCTGGCCTCTGCAGTTAGCCACGGAGCCCTGGCCCTTCGTAAGGACAAAGCACACTCACCAGTGAAGCAGTCTTAATTAATTTGCACTGCAAGTTAATAACTCTGCAACCGCAGCTCAGTAATAACTGCACCTGATTTCATATATAACTGATAGGCAAAACTAGACAAAGGCAGAAAGAAGAGTGTGTTAATATGTGAAGTACGAGCTCCACTTCTCCAGACTGCATGACGGCACGTGCACTGCTCTACATGAACCAGTGTTTCTGGCATGCCTTTTATTTAGCAGGGCAGTTTCATTCCACAACTGAGAGGAATAGGGAGGGGAGTCAGAAAAATACCAAACAGCCTCCCTCCTTCATGCCCGAAAGCTGACTGGTACAGAGACACAGCTGTTCTTGACTAGTTCAGACCTGCCATCACGTTGTGGCCTGCTTACAAACGGGAGTCTTGCCTGAAGGTCCCTACGTGGTAAAGTGGTACCATCTCTCTCCGAAGCACTCGATGCCGGCAGCATCACCATGTGACCAGCAAGAATCTGGAGTGCAAGGATGTGTATTAAATATGGTTTTCAGTGGTAACTCATGCAGGGAGAGAGATAGGGAGCAGGCCTTTTAGAGCCAGGTGGCAGGGAAGGAAGTTTAAACACAGCCAGCTCCTGAAGAACAGGTCCAGTGGACAGACTGTGATGCCTGGAGCAGTTTGTCCCTGATAAATTGTACTTGAATCACATAGAAATCAGCTTTCTATTTTTTTTAACTGCATTGCACTAAAAGGGGGGTAATACAAGACCCCAAAAGTTTCATTTTTCTGGTGTATATAAAGACAAATACAGTGTAAAATCAGCTGAAAAGCTGATCTGAAGAAATGCTGTTCCTGCAGCATCTGCTAAGCCAGCTGGCATGACCCGCAGGCAGCAGCTGCAGGTATGACTTGGGGCCCACCATGCAGAGAACGGTTCACTAGGAGTGATGGATTTTGCTACCGTGTGTGTAGCAGCCCAGCCGTAAGAGCCAGCCCGAAACCTGGGTGAATCACCAGTAAGCTCTGAATGGGTTTGTACATGTTTATGCAATGTCCAAATTTAGCTACAGCTCAGTATCTCATATACTGGCATTTCCAAGAAGAACAAATCTGAATAGTTAAAGTTACTGTCCCAAGTGTTTCTCCTTTAACAGCCTCATTCAGCTTTGCTGCATCTGCCTTGGTCATAGTCCAGCTAACACATGTAGCCACCTCCTGCCATTTGGGCAGGGTTTGACTCTCTCCTCCTTTCATTCCTTCCCTTCTGTATTATCTTTGGCTGTGTTCCTTCTGTTAATCATGGCTGGAAACAAGCAGGGTTTCACCTGCAGGTCTGGCAGTGTTACAAAGTGGTTGCAAGCCACATTTATCCTTACAACAAAGAATGTAATCTCTCCCCTCCTGCTGGCTGAAAATGAACCAAACTCTGGACAGCACGAACAGACTGAAACACACAGCGCTGCAATACAGAGAGAGCCGGTCCTGGAACACTTACTCGTATGTGACAGCTTGCACTGCAGCTCGGCATCCACGACTGCTACATTTCATATGCCTCTTATGAGCCAGAATTCTTGTAGACAGATGTGGTGTATCCTTAGCATGACTGTGCCGTCGGGTTGTTAGCCATTATTAACTATGGCCTGAGTCACCGTGGTCTCTAGGCACATTAAGTGCCTTTGTGGATCTGAGCCAAAGGAATTTCAAGGCTAAATAAAAATAGGACACCTCCCTTGCCCCTCTGAAAAGAAAGCTCAGATGGTTTCTATAAAAATGTGAAGTCAAAATGGCAGAGGAACTTTCTGTAGCAAGTGCAGCTACGGCTCTTCAGCTATCACTCATTATTGCTCTGATGTATATAGGATGGATGTGTTTTCCTCACATTGCTCAGATTTTGTATTTGCAGTAACTGTTATTTACATACAGAAAGCTTAATTTACCACCTACACAACCCAGCTCAGCCTGTGCCCCATTATTTCTTGTGGTGTGGTGTTCACACAGTGTATCATACGAGGCCACGCTGTATTCAAGGAGGAGCCCAATCTCAGAGCACAGGCAGGGAGTCACAGAGCTGCAAGGAGCTGGTTCCCAGCCCACCAGCTGGTTTGTGGAATGGGGAGCAGCTGTCTCCTTTCCCCCATGTCTGATGTGGACAGCCTTGCCTTGCCTGCCAGCATGAGGTGGTCGACTTTTCTGAAATAGGTCGATTTAAAAACACAGCAACCAGGGTGATGCTTCCAAAGATCCTGCATTGCAGTAAGCATAATGGAAGCACAGACCTGTCATCAGTCTCAAGGTGCTGAGGGGTCCCTGCCCCAGTCCCTGGTACAAGGTTGCCAGTGATGAATCAGAAATTGCTCAGCAGCCATCTGCAAAAAGCCACTGCAGCATCACTCTGTCAGAGGCCAACTCTACAAAGCCATGCAGGCACTGGAAGGGCAGTGAGGCTAGTCAAACCACAAGCAGAGTTAAGAAGGTTTAATGGATCACTAAGAGACCTGCTGGACTGTTTGTATCCCTACATCACAAGCACACAATATTACAGATTAGTTCAAACATCTTCAGAAATCCCAAGAATAGCCTAAAGAAATAAATGAAACTGAAGTCAACACAGGCTTCTTAACATTTATTAATTAATCTATCAGTGCAAGGCTGCTAATTAACATCATGCTTCGCTGCAGCACAGGAAGAAACCTACCAGCCATGATGAACATTTGACAGCCTTGTAGATACAAAAAAATGCCAGCTACACAGCCGGGGGGGTACACAGAAAGCACATCCGCCTGTGATCCAAATCCTTCATCCTTCATCCTCCTCCTCAGCCAGTAAGATGCCCGTGAGCTGCTCCTCAGAGACAGTTAGTTCCTGGCAGGCTCCCATGGCCTGACTGAGGTAGACAGCAAGTATATGTTTGCACTGCAAATAATAGCGCAGCCAAGTTAACAGCAGGAGCAACGCAGGAATGTCATGCTCTATCTGGAAGCCACAAAAATCCATCCTGGCCAGAACGGGTCTAATGAAGCGCTCACCCCTCCCAGGAACATGGTTCCCTCTTGGCATGCCAAGCCCTGGCACAGGCTGGTGCTCCAGTTGCCCCAGGTCAGTTCTGCCATCAGGATAATAAATACAGGGATCTGACACACAGCGAAGTGTTACTGGCTCCTGATGCCCTCCCCACAATTGCAGACCAATTGGTTACCCAGAGCCCTTCCTCACTGGCACCAGGTGAATTGCACCACTTTATCAGCCAGGCTCCATGTGGCAGTCCCATTAGCAGCAGTAGCCCTTGTTCCAAGAGACAAGGGATTATTCATCTCTTGAAAGTCAGAACAGTAATGCGTAATTAAGAACAAAAGCCCTCCCTAGCCCTTGTAAGGCCTAACTCCACCCAAATACCACGACTCCCAGAGGCCAGATTATGCAGTGGGTCAGGCACAGCCTGCGTGGCCAACTCAACACTCATGCGTTTGCTCCCTTGGAAACTTCAGGCTGCTCAGGTTCAAGGAGCAGAGCACAGCCTTCTTCCCCGCTCCCTGTCCCGGCCCCAAGTTAAGGCAGGCAACTTACCAGAAGGCTCTCGCTCTTCTGCAATACAGTAAAACCAAAAGCAGGACACGTGCAGAAGTGGCAGGAACTGTAGCAGGTGTAGAGTTTGCCTGAGCTCCCAAGGACCTGAAACAAAGGAAGCCACAGGGGGCAGGAGTCAGAGACAGCATTCACTTTTAATTTATCTAACTCAGCCTGTATCTGGCCTGATGTCCTCTCCACAATCACTCACAGCACGCAACAGGCAAGCAGGTGCTGCAATACAAAAAAGTCCCCAAACACTGCATGGACCCATCTAAGCTTGAAGCTCTTCAGCTTTCTCACGGTGTCTGTACACTTAGCTCCCTGCAGGCAAGGAAGTGCTCCTGTACGTACACCTGTGCTTGCAGCAGACCTTGGCTCCAGTGACTTATATGCTGCTAAGAGATCAGGAAAAGGGCAGTAGCACAAAGCTCTGTCCCCTGATCTCCCAAAGCCAGTAGCACAGCGAGCTGCCAGCCCCTCCAGCAAGCTCCCTACCCCAGTACTGGCAGACACAGGATAGTTGAAGATGACAAACCTTTCTTGTCACAGAAAGCTCATTTGTGAATCCAGGGCCACCATGGACCTGGGGATGGAAGGACAGCAGCAGTGAGCACTCGCAGCAAGGCCTTTTCTAACCAGTTCCAGCAGCTGGAGGCTGCAAAGGCTCTCGCTGTTCTGCTCCCAAAACCAGCTGCAGCTATTGGAATCCAGTTTTGTCTGAATAAACAAAGTTGAAGTCTCCAGAGAAGAAGCCTCCCTGCTCCATCTCTGGTTTGCGAACAGCACTGCCTCCTTTTCCCACATGCTGTTCCTCTGCAAGGCTGGTACTGAGGCATATTTCCTCTGCACCATGGGCATGGGATGCAGGCAGCCAGGTGAGGGAAGCATTCGTTTCCAGCATGGTGAAGCTGACAGGCAAACTGTGAGCTGTTGGAGCTGGCTGCATGGTATAGAAAAGCCAACCTACAGATTATTTCTCTTTTGCTTTCTTCAAAACTGGAAAATAGCTTTTAGAAAGCTACTTTAAGAGCCAACTGCTCTGCCCTCTCCTATTGCAAGGGAAGGGTCTAAAGAGACAGAACACACTCGCAGGCTTTAAGCAGAAACCTGTGCTCAATAGCACGGACTTTACTAATGCTGAGGCCTAAAATGAGTGCCCCCCCCCGGCCAAAACACAGTTACCACAGAATATTTGCCATGATTTGTCTCATATCTGCCACCGTGAGAGCAAGTGCTTTGTGTCAGCTCTGTGGCCTCAACAGCTGGCACTAACTGTTCCTGGATATTCCAGAGAACGGTGGGGATTTACATGGGTGTAATCACCAGCAGTGCCCTCCTCTGCACACAAGCCCCTGGGCTCTGATGGCACACCACACTCCTCTCCCATGCCAGGCTTTAAATCCTGGTTGGGTTTGTGGCACACACACACCTAAATCCAAAGATAAACACAAAACAGTGAAAAGACAGTGGAGCTCTGCAGAGTGCTGCTCCCCTCCAGGATGCCCCAAGTACTCCTAAATCCCTCCAGAGGGAGCCTTCCCCTGTCCCCTGGAGCTCTCTCTGCACCCCTTGCCTGACAGGTAACGTCCACAAGTTTAAGCTCTCCCACGGAGGCGTCTATGCCTCATAATCCCCCTTACTCCCAGCAGATTCAGGACACAAGACTCACATTCCTATTTCAGGGTAAACCATTCTTTTTTCAGTCTGGCCTTTACCCTGGGCCCTCCTTATACTCCAGGCTGAGTTTGTTTCACTTATGGTAAGTTTGTTTTTCTCTAGCCCCTTTGATTGTTTTTTTCCAAGATGAAGTATTCTGATGGTGCCTTTCCTTCAGAACTATTTTCCTTTGAGGAGGGGGGAAGACACAGACACTGCCAGATCTGGGCTGAGTTTAGTGTTCCCCCATCCTGACCTAGATGGCAAGAATGCAGCTTCTGCCTAATAAGGCAGAATCTAAAATCCAAAGACCAGAGAAAAAGGTGCCTCTGTTTCCGGCCAGCTGCAGCTAAGCCAGGCACCGGGGTGCTCTCTTGGCCCTGAGATGCTGTGAGATTTCCTTCTGCTGCCCTCATCTCCAGGTGCTTGCTGGCTGCACAGAGAGGAAAAATCATCTTGGTGGTGGTGTCCCTGCCAGCGTGCATGTGGGGATGAAGGAGGGCCAGCTGTGGCACCATGGCAGCTAGCGCTGCAACCAGCATACAACTAGGCAGCACCACGTTCTGTGACAGGACCTGATGCTCAAATCCTTCACGGTAGGGCAGGCTGCCATACAGTTCTAGGAAATTAATTAAAAAAGACATAAAAAAGAAGAATCCAATAAAAGTGCAGGATGTGAGCAATGCAAGTGACAGTTGGCAGGAGGGCTATAGCACTGCCTCTCCTCCTGCTAACTGGCTTCACTCCCACAGCTCACAGCATTTCTGCAACTCAGGCGTAGCTAACAGGCGCCCCAACCGCTCCCTGCTCACCACTTTACACACGCTGAATCCAGCACAGCTCCACCATCAGCCAGCATCCACCATCTCTGCAGCAGGTAAGACTTACTTATCCCTGACCTGGAGTTACAAGGTGTCCTGGTTTCAGCTGAGATAGAGTTAATTGTCTTCCTAGTAGCTGGTACAGTGCTATGTTTTTGAGTTAGGTATGAGAAAAATGTTGATAACACACTGATGGTTTCAGTTGTTGCTAAGTAATGTTTAGTCTAAAGTCAAGGCTTTTTGGCTTCTGATGCCCAGCCAGCAAGAAGGCTGGAGGGGCACAAGAAGTTGGGAGGGAAGACAGTCAGGGCAGCTGACCCAAAGTGGCCAACGGGGTATTCCATACCATGGGACGTATATAAACTGGAGGGAGTGAAGGGGTGGGGGGATCACCACACGGGGACTAACGGGGCGTCAGTGGGCAGGTGGTGAGCAATTGCATTGTGCATCACTTGTATATTCCAATCCTTTTATTATTACTGTTGTCATTTCATTAGTGTTATCATTATCAGTGTTAGTTTCTTCTTTTCTGTTCTATTAAACTGTTCTTATCTCAACCCACGAGTTTTACTTCCTTTCCTGATTTTCTCTCCCATCCCACTGGGTGAGGGGGGGAAGTGAGTGAGCGGCCACGTGGTGCTTAGTTGCTGGCTGGGGTTAAACCATGACACAAGGGTTAGCTTTAGTCTGCAGCATAGGCAGGTATTGTACAAGCTCTTCTGGGATGATAAACAACTCTCAGGTAACATCAGCCCTTGAATACCCCATCGGTGCTGCTCCTCTATTAAGTGGCAACGGCACTAACACCTGAGCATTAAAAGACAAATCATAGCTTTCACTTGACTGAGGGCTCTTCTCCCATCTCAGTTCCTGAGGGCAAGAGCTGCCTACACTACAGGCTGCAGTCCTAGGGCCTGTCTAAGCAGAGCCATTTTCCCCTGAAGCAGTACCCAAGATGTGCTGCGTGGTATGGAATGCAAACAGCATTCTAGCCCGTGAAGTATCAACATCTCAGATTTGGCTATGACAACCCAAAGGATTTTCACAATAGGACCAGCCTCATGGCCTCAAAGAGAACAGTTCTCCAGATCCAGCTGCAAGTGAAAGCACCACCTCACATTCCATCTCAACCACATCCAGGTGCAGATGGCAGAGCTGACTTTCTGGGGAATAAGTGAAAGGGATGACTGTGCGTGTTGTCTAGGCAGCCATGGATGCTCCCCCACTACCTATTGCACTGGGCAAGCTTCTCTGCTGAGGGAGGAGTGCACACAGCTGGGATACACGTCTACACGACACACACACATGAATGAAGAGCCACTCATGCTACCCAGCTACTCCTAAGTGTTCGGTTTCTATGTCCCCAGATTGTGTTCCTGTCATTGCTCCAGCCAGTGGCCCCAGGGGAGGCTCTGCTCTTTATTTTTGCATCTCAGACAGCTGTGCTGAGGAAGAATTTCACAATGGGACCAGGCTCACAACCCCAGAGAAAATACCTCTTCAGATTCCTCTGTTAATGAACTCATCAGCATGGCCTTAATCAGCAATCACCCTCCACTAAAGAGGAATGCTAGTCAGAAGCACACATGTACCTGCAGGCAGGGACTGCTTCCTGCAGGCTGCCTGTCAGCTGGGTAGACACAGGCACAAACCCTGGGTGATGCAGGGGGGCCGCTCACATCATACCCATCAGCTACAAAGTGCCTGGCTGAAGGCTGGGCTTATCCGACATTAACTCCTGGTGACCAGCCCTGATTTACCTGTCCAGGGGTTCCTTCCCCACAGGGGAACCGGTGGCTCCCTCTACCTGCAGAGGTGGGAGATGAGCAGTTCTGACACTCACGCTTTTCCAATGTGCACCAGTTGAGCCAACTGTTGGGGCCATCAGTAGATATTAATCAATCAGCTCCCATTCAGCGACTGCAGGATTGCCTCCAGCAGGAATTTTTGGCCCCTCACTTGAGTGGAGAGAGGGCTGGGCAGTGTGGAGGGGTGCTGGCCTTGCTGCAGCATACACAGTTTGAGGCAGCACTGTTCAGCAACGACCCTGCCCAGACCAGAACAGGGTGTCAGGGCAGCAACCCAGCACATCCAAGCCCTCTCGCCATGCTCCTCCGAACTCCTCCATGTCTCATGAGGCTTCCTGCATCTAAGAGATTAATATTAGGCCTCTTAAGATGCAAATAACTCCGCCATGCTGCAGAAAAGCTGTGAGCATGTAAGCACACATTTAGGCTCCCTGGGAAGACCAGAGGCTCTAAGCAGTCCCTGTCATCCTTCACACAAAAGGGTGCTAAGTGAAGACTGCATCCCAGCCTGCAAAGCTCTGCCTTAGCCTGCATCGCCTGACAAAGCTCTGCAAGGAGAATGTGACCATTCTCTGCCCAGTGGCATATTCAGCTGAGCAACAGTAAAAAAGGAAAAGCCTTTAAGCATTCAGTTAGTGAGGCAGCTGCTAAGGGTCCTGGAAACAGTGCTTCTTAGGCTTTACCAAATATCCACAGGCAAGCCCTCAACTCAGATCAAAGGCTGTGTTCTTGAGCCCTGTATGTTTATGAATCATGCCTCTCTGGAGGGGCCAATCTCCTCTCCAAGGCCCCAGAAGCGATAAAGACTCCACGTGCAAAATGAGCAATGCAAGTTCTGAACACGTGAAAAATGCTTGTGTCATTACCCAGGCCTGGCTTCACAGCTCTTCTCTTACCCTAGATGACCCCAAAGCATCTCAGCACCTCCAGTGAAGGAGAGAAGGCCCTTTGCAGGGAGGATATTTGGAAATGGTCCTCTTGGCTACTGCAACAGTGAGCAAAGAGATTCCCCTTTCTCTGGTGTGTGAAAAGGCACAGCACCAAGTTCAGCAATGGAGGGGGCAGTGCTATCTGAGGGGGTTAGTAGTGCTAAGTAGAAGGAATTGGGTGCTTCTTCACCAAAAACTTATGGACACAGGGTCCCCCTGCTTATACAGCTTTAGCCAGGGCACAGCACACGGTGTCTCTCTGTGACCCCATGGGCTGGATGCAGCTGGTCAACGGCTCACAGAAGGGACAGACTGTCCCCAACAGAGATGCCACCGGTGCTGTCGCACAGTAGAGCAAGGAATTGTCCATACCATAGAAAAGTCAGAAAGAAGTGCCAATGGCTCCTCTCTTCACCTAATGAGCCTCAGCTCCATCTCCGATCCTGTGCTGTAAGAGGAGTTTGATCTTTAGGGCTAAGGTGAGCTCTTCTCCCTAAAATGCCATTTTATAAAGATGCTTCTGTGATTCACAGACTTGGCTACAGTGAACTAGAATGAAACCCATGGATTTGGCCAGCATTGCTTTCTCCCAGGCAGCAAGGATCCTATCACCAAGTAAAGGTCAAGAGTCTTCAGGACACTGAGGATGTGGAGTGCAATGGGGAAAGAAATGCAGTGATGGAAGGTAACGCTGTGTTGTGTACAGTTTGTTAAGAGGAAGAACTGCCTTTGCTGGATAGGATGAAAGCAAAATTAGCAATCCCTGGAAAACTTCCTTCTGACTGTGATACCCACAAACCTGTAAGAAACTGTCTCTGACTGGCTGGGAGCCACAAAGAAAATGGTAGTGTACCATGCTGTTCTAATTCTAGGCCATGGCTACTGCTCTCCAGTATCACTTTAGGAGTTTGTAAAACACTGATATTCTCCCCATGTTTATCCAAGTGCCCTTCCATGTTCTGCAAGTTAGGAAAATATTGGCTCACACGTCAACTGGAAACCATCAGAAAGTAAGACGGAAGAGGAGTGTGTACCTGGTATGCAGTCCTTCCGCTGGGGGACACGACTCGGGTGACAGAACGCTGATCCACCAAATCCAAAGCTGGGACAGCAGATGGGCCAAATATGAACTTCAGCCTGAAAGAGAACATGTCTCTAGTTAGGTCACACAACGAACAGAGACCACCTGTCTTAGCCCTCATCCATAGGATTTAGCCTTATGGAGTCCAGAAGGCCTGCAGTCAAAGGTTCCCATTGTCTGTCAAAACCCCACCAGCTACAGCTCCATTAATTAAGCTACTGTGCTGGTTTTGGCTGGGACAGAGTTAATTTTCTTCATAGTAGCTAATATGGGACTATGTTTTGGATTTGTGCTGAAAACAGTGTTGATAATACAGAGATGTTTTCGTTCCTGCTGAGCAGTGCTTACACAGAGCCAAGGCCTTTTCTGCTTCTCACCCCAACCCACCAGCAAGCAGGCTGGAGGGGGCACAAGAAGTTGGGAGGGGACACAGCTGGGACAGCTGACCCCAACTGACCCAAGGGATATTCCAGACCATATGATGTCATGCTTAGCATATAAAGCTGGGGGGCATAAGAAGGAAGGGGGGACATTCGGAGTGACATATGACGGAGCCCTGCTTTCCTGGAGATGGCTGAATACCTACCTGCCGATGGGAAGTAGTGTGTGAATTCCTTATTTTGCTTTGCTTGCATGCACAGCTTTTGCTTTACCTATTGAACTGTCTTTATCTCAACCCACGAGTTTTCTCACTTTTACTCTTCCGATTCTCACCCCATCCCACCAGGGAGGGGGGCAGTAAGCAAGCGGCTGTGTGGTGTTTAGTTGCTGGCTGGGGTTAAGCCACAACAGCTACCAGGCAATGAATTGCATTTGTCATTCTCAGCTTGCTGGCTTTCACCAAGTGACCACCAATCACTGCCCTGTCCCTCTGAGAAAATTCCAGGACTCAGTCCTTAAGTCCTCTACTCTGCCAGCTATTCAGAGCTGGTTTTTTATATTCTTAAGAGAACTTCTGAATTTCCCAGCTGCTCCCAAACAGTCCCAAATTTCTTTGCAAAATCCCACTCAGATTTAATTACAAGGGATTTAAAGATTTTTCTTACACAGACACTTCTTCTTCAGCACTATGACCCAAACACTATTCTGGCTGCCTGCTGCACAAACAGGACATGAAGTGGTTCCTGTCCTGAGCTAAAATAAGACAAAGTGCATCAGAGACACAGAAGTGAGATTGTTTTAGTCAGTCTCTATGACTGTGACACACTGTTAGCCATGTAGGTGAGGAGCTATCTTTGAGCAGCATTTCTGGCTTGACAGTCGCTTTACAGATCACTGATTATTGCAAAGGGACTGTTGGTGAAGCAAGAGACACAGGTTGTCCTTACAGTGATCTCATCAGCCTTTTTGTTAGTATTCCTGTAGTTCTTCTGATACAAACTCTGTGCAGACAGAGCACGGGCACTTAACCAATTTATCAAACAGTGAATCTAGACTCTAAAACTCGAAACTTTGCTTCTGCCCAGCACCCTAAATACACTAGGTCTTCTTCAGGGAAAGCTGCACCTCTGGCAGCAAAAGCAAGACATGCTGGCAAAGAGAAGATGAAGGAAGGAAATCCCGGGGGATGCACAGTGCTGGGGATCCAACAGAGGTTACAGGCAACAGTCACACATGCAGCCCAACTGTCCTTGTTGCAGTAAACTGTGAAACCGTCACATGAGCACAATGAGCATGAACAGGGATTTTAGTGGGGGCAGCACCAGGTAAACAAGAGCACACAGAGGCAGACTTGCTAATGCTAAGGGGAAAAGGGGCTCATGCTCTGGGACACCTTAATTGTACATACAGGCTGTCCTAGATGAGTTGCCCTGCGCCAGATTATTGATCAGTTGGTTTTCAATCCCACCTCCAGACATGGCCCACACACCGTGCCTCGGAGCAAGGAGAGAGCGAGGATGATACATAGCTCCTTATCCAATAGGAAATGCAGCAGTAGGTCTCCTTCCTCATCCCAGGGAAACTGGTTTAAACCCTGGAGAATGAATGAGTCACTCTGTAGTGATCACATCTCCTCTATCACAGCCACAACTGAGGTATAAATTATTCTTTCTCTGCCCACCAAACTGCATCAATAGGAAGCTAAAGACCATCAGGGAAATACTTAAGGCACATCACTGCATATGGAGCCACCAGATAGCAGTAGTTTTACATCTGTAATCCAGCTACCAGCAGGGCTCAGAGACAGCAAATTTATTCCAGATAAACACCCAGGGACAGCACATGCCTTATGTCACTCCACCCTCCCTAAAAACGCTTTCCCTTTCCTTTCCTTCCAAGCAGGACACATCACCATGCAGGGATGCACTACTGCACAGCATTTATGCATCAGAGAGTGCCTGGGACGGGGTAAAGACAGTGTTAGCCAGGTTTGCTCAGGTACACGTTTGCTTCCTGCAAAACACTGCCTTTACACAACTCTCTCCTTGGCCTCAGTGCTGTGAGGCAGCACCATGGACATACATGCTGGTGTCTGGCAACTTCTGTGTTTGGTGCTGTAAAATTCCACACCAGCAAGTGGAAAAATAAAGAGCTGTGAATCCTGAAGGTGCTGTAATTGCCATCTACATACTGATTGTCTGCTCACCCCTGCAAGGAGGTTTTTATCTCCTGCTCGTGCCTTGCAAGGGTATATGATAAGCTGTGTGTCAAATATGGACATATGTACCTTTAGCCTATTGTCCAGACAGCTCATAGGCTTAAAAGTTATTCTAGACCTGTATATCCAGCTGCTCTGAGTGTGTTCCACAGAGCTCAGGGGCAACTCCATTAACTTTACAGACCTTTTATCCGCTGAGAAAAGTCTGTATAGTCTAGATTAGTTACAAGGCTAAACAACAAGAAAATCAACAGTGATGAAAAGATAGTACAAAACATGAGCAGGAGAACAGGAGAAAGCAGAGGAAAATTTCCAACTCCAGTGAAGACACAAAGAGCCGAGGCAGAGCCCTGGCGTCTCAGCAGCATGGCTGACCTATGCGTCTGAGTCAATCTCATTGATAACAAGCCAAGCAGACAGACTTATTCCAGGAAGACCAAAACTTCAGTTGCACAAACTCAAGGCAATAAGGATTGGCTTCATCTGAGGACTGAGAGGAGGTGGGTGGGGGAACACTCAGCGTAAGACATTCCTTAATGATTAGGTTTGGGACTATAAGGGGGCAGAGTTTAATGAGTTTCAGTAACTCTTTCAGATTTGAGGAATTCTTTTTCCATGTATATAATTCAATCAGTCTAACAGGAAATAAGTAATGGGAATGCCCAAAGGAAATCCAAGGACTTCAGAGATTTAGAAGAGATTCAGAAATTAAACCAGAATACTTCTGAGCTGCTGGTCACAGGGAATTGATGGAAATCTGACTGCCAAGAGTTAACACCCAACCATTATTAAACTTAACAAGGGAATTTCTTTCCTCCTGTTTTCTTTTATGGCAAGAAGGAAACAAAAAGTTACGAGACTTGTCAAATATAATCCCACTCTTCAAAGGCCATTGTGGTCCCAGAAGAAGAAGCCAGCATGCACACCTTTCACAAGTGTTATGTTAGATAACTTTAGACCCAAAGATACTAAGGCCTGACGGGTTCCTGATGATCTCCTCTCCTGGCTAAATTACAGGCAGGCAGGAACACAAAGTTAAAGATTAATCTGAAAAGCCTTTCTCACTGTGATAGTGCCTTTTCTCTACCTTTAACCCCTATCAGTGAGGGCTGCAGAAGTTGTGAAACTTGGCTCTCTTAGGACACTGCTTGGGAATGACTGAAATATTCACAAGCTTTAATCAATGCAAGGATGATGAAGCTGACCTGAGACTTCTTCTAAACAAAAGAAAACTCTAAGGGTAATCTTCAAGTTAACAATTCCCTTGTGCAGAGAGATGATACTTTCACTTCTCCCTTTCTATCACACATGCCCATGACTCAAACAAAAGAAGGAATCTCAGGATGATGCTGTGCTCACAATGATATCAACACAGTGGAGATGGGGCACTCCAGTGGCGTGAATCACTCTAAAACACAGTCCACACTCACAGAAAACTCATTCCAGATCTGAGGGTGGACTGAGAGCTCAGGTTAAATGTTCTGGGCTTCTGCATGTTTAATCCACCCAAATTAGAGCAAGTCATCACAGGAGATTCAGTGATACAGAGATAATTTCATGAATCTCTGGAAAAACCCTTGAGATCATCTCTTTGGACCTCCATTTCCACTACCAGCAAACCCATGTAGAAACTCTGCATGAGAAACATGTACTGATCAAACACAGGAAAAAAATAGTGGCACTATGATGAAAGCAGATTATCAACTTCCCTTTAGCAGGACACCTGGGACAAGAACTGAAGCAAAAGATACTTACCCCAGCAGCAGGTCATCAGGGACTGCAACAAAAAGAAAACAAAGCATGATTTTGCTGAATTTCCCCACTGTGAGAGACAACAACTTCACAAGAAGGCTATTGTCTCCCTAATGTACCCCCAGAGGCCACACAGGACTGCAGTGCTCTAGCCATCCTCTCTAGCCACCAAAAAGCAACAAGGAGCAGCAAAATGATCTGCTATGGTAGTAGTGCTAAGGCACTTACCAAGCACAGCAATCAGAACGACAGGGATTAATTTTAAAAAGAAATGCAGAAGCCCAAATACACTTACTTTTACAATATCCTACTTTTAAAAGCATTCAAGAAAAGGCATGTGGCCTCAACATTTTACTCTGCCACTTTAAGAAGTTGCTTAAAAATATATATATTGCTTTCCCCGAAACTCTCTTGGCATGAGTTGAGAACTCTGGCATCAAAACTTTAAAAATGTTGTTCTTTTCCCAGTATAGTCTTGCAGGGCGCCACTAGTTTATAGCTCTTAATACAGCACGCAGAAACATAATGTCTTCACTTATGGGAACTTCTTGTTAAGATGGAAAGTTACACTTAAGAAAATTAGCCTGTTGCAGCTAACAGCTTAGGCTCTGATCATCCAATCTGATCTTTCTGTTATCACTAATGGGACACAGTAAACTATGTCTCTGTATTCCACTGGAAGATCAGGACTTCTGACTTTAAAATCCTTTGTTCCAACAGCTCAAAATATTTTCTATGACTTACGCTGTTGGTTTGACTTTTCCAACTTTATTCTAATTTAAATCTCTAAAGTTATGCCTCAGTGTATGTCTTAGTACTATTTTGGTGATTTAAGGAGAAGTATACCTTAAAAGGAATGTTGACTTTTTTATTCTAGTTTACAACAGGATTTATAAAGCTCTTTTTAAAAGTCACATGTAGATTTTGGATCTACTCTAACCTGATGGGACCCATACTGCAAGTATGCCAAAAAGCTGTCAATGTGGTCACTATGACAGTTTTGACATTAAGTCTCTGCCCATTCCCCACTCAAATGTAGTGCTCAAACAGACTTCTCTGAATGTTTATTTGGTTGGTTTTAGTGCAGTTAAAAATACCCCTTAAATAGACACTTTCCTAAGGAAGAACCATTCTGCGCCACTTATCAAATAAACACAAACAGTAATATTCTTTCAGCACAGATTACAGAACTACATTAGTAATCCAGAGTGCAATGAAGGTAATTGTTCTTAACTAGCTGCTAGAATTGGCCAAGATTTAACCGTTGGCTTATGCTTGCTTCATTCAAGCAACAGGAAAGCTGTTCTTTGCCCTGGGGTCACTAACACAACACCCTCTGCCGGTCAGTCATGAAACACGACTAGGTTTATGCAGATTTGTCTTTCAACTCTAGTTTTGAAATTAGTGAGTCTATAAAAACAGCAGTACAGTAGGCATAACTAAATGCCTGCCTGGAACTGTGTAAATTATCATCCCTCAAGTGCAACCACTTACACTACAAGCTCTCAGCAATCAGCGTTACCCTAGGTCCCACGTTCAAAAAAGTACCCAAACTGGTCTAATTTTTCAAAGGGCCTGACTTTGAGAAGGGAGCTGCTCCTCATTATCTGTGCTTCAAACCCCGTTGTGTTGTCTCCAGACAGGGACACAAAAGCTGGAAACACCCAATACAACTTGCCACTCCTGAAAGTGAAGGCCACCCCTCACGGGACAGAGTCTGCCGAAGATACAAACAAGGGGAGGCCAACAACCCTCATCGCTACTGGAAGGTTTGACTGCGCCAGTATTACTGGCCCACCGCCTGCTGGGATGGTTCTGTTTTTCTTTACGTACCGTGTGAGGTCTCCTGAAAAGCCTTTTTGATCTCTTTCAAAAGCTCTTCTGCTACTGCTGGCAAGGTACTATCCATCTCATTGGCACTGGCCTCGTGACTGGAAGCAAGACAGAAGAGAACAGGAGACTGTGGGAAATCATTATGGTCACCACAGATACTATAAACCAGGACAGTTTATCTGGGCAGTACTCTTATCTCAACCCTGCAACGCGGCCAAGGAAGGGCACCCTCAACAACTTTTGAAATGTGTTTTTTACGCATTCTCGGAACAAAGGGTTTCTCAAAACCACACGGGTGTCTCTCAGATACCTCCACGTATAAACAGGTCCCGTGGAAAGGGACCGGGGGCATACAGCCGGCAACAGGATGAGGCTCTGGCCCGGAGGCCAAGGCACCTTCCGGCAGAGGAGGACGCACAGCCCACCCGCCGCCGCCCGCGGTCCTGCGGCAGGGGGGGCCTGGCCGCCCCCGGGGCCCGCGGCCCACGCTGGAAAGTTGTCAGGGAAGGGCCGGCGGCTGCCAGGCAGCGGGAGCCACGACGGCTGCTCGCCGCTACGGTCCCCGGGGGCTCCCTCAGCACGGTAGAGCCGCGTCGGAGCTATTTAGAGCCGCCGGTCCTGGGACGGCGACCGCGGGGCAGGAACCGGGCCTACCTGTGGCCGCCATGAGGGCGCGTCTCCATAGCAACAGGCGCCCTTTGCCCCGGGTGACGCACTGGCCCGCATCACGTGGCGAGGGCGAGTTCTTAAAGGGCCCGCGGGGGAAAGGATGCTGGCGGCAGGGGTGCCGCGGGCC
>VYZV01007906.1:12651-45961 GCA_013401275.1 Pandion haliaetus | reverse complement strand
GGGGGGTGTGTGTGTGTGTGTGCGTGCGTGCGTGCGTGTGTACCTCAGCGGGGGGCCGGGAGCCCGTCACGCGTGGGCCCTGGCGGGTGACCTGCTCCTCGGCTTTCTCCCCCCCCACTCTGCAGCTCAGCGTCATGAAGGGTGAGCTGGGGGAGGCCGAGCAGGTGCTGCACCAAGCCCTGCGGCTGTCGCACCAGTCGGATAACAGGAAAGCCATCGTCTACACCTACAGCATGGTGAGGCTCTGGGGGTGCTGGCAGGGGCTGTCCCACGTCGCATCTAGTCCGTGGGGGCTGCAGGTCCCTTTGGGGCGGGTGTAGTGCCATATGCTGGGGCTATAGCGGAGCGGTAGGTAGAAGGAAAAGCAGTTGTGTTGAAGCTAGTCCCCGCAGCCTTTGTGAAGCTTCAGCACCGCCTCTCTCTTCCAGATGGCAAACGTGGCCTTCATGCGGGGACAGCTGGATAATGTGAGTAACTCTGTTTTTTTTTTTCCCTCTGAATTTTAAGAGGCTGACATCTTGTGCAAGATCTTCAAGGTGGGGCATGGCATGCTGGGACAAGCTGCATGCTGAGAGTTGTGAGCCAGAGATCTCCCAGTATAAAGCAGAATAATCTGCCTTGGGACTGCAGTTCCATGGAGCACATGCTGCTAAGAAAGATGCTTTCACAGTTAAAACTTGAGCTCCAACATGGTGTGCAAGGGAAGGAATACTTCTTACTGTCAAATGCCACAGTCAAGCATTTAGATGTGCCTCTCCCAAGGAGAATCCAGGAAAGCCCTGAAGGCACACAGCTGTCATAAACCCATGGCTGGTGTAGCAGTCCTAAAGTAGAAACTGAAAGGACCCACTAGTTGGCAGTACCATTGGGCTCTGGTTAGCCTTTCACATCTGACTGGTCATGACATACAATGTAAATGCCACAAATGGTGAGACAGGTTTCTCCTGGTAGTCTGCCTCCATAAAGGGTAGAGATCTTTTGTTTCAACTGCCATCATTCCTCAGTATTCTCTTCAAAATTCTCATTTCAGGCAGAAAAGCTCTACAAAGCAAGTATGAGTTATTTGCTTGCAGGGGACACGAAGGAGGTACGTTTTTCTGATAAAGGCTTTCACCTGGAAGTATTAACAGTGTGGTGCACAAGTCTTTGGTCTATTTCTTGTGCTGTAATACCTCCTGCTGGAAATTGGCAGTACTAGCGGTGAGCTTGCTGGCTTCTCAGGAACTTCATTCAAAGGGTAGCAGCTCTGGAGAAAACAGGATGGGGATTTTTAAGGTCTAAGCTTGTTTGCTGACAAAGTAATATTTCTACTGGGGAGATGCAAGAAGAATAATAGTTGCATTGTGTGTCCTCCTGGCAGGATGACAATGCAGTCCTTGAGATGTCCCTCAAGCTGGCCAGTATCTATGCTGCTCAGAAACAGTGAGTCCCTGCTAAAGGCATCTTTTGCTTTCATTTCAGCTTCACAGTGGCAGTAGTGGCCAAGCAGAGGCTCTTTCCTGTAAGAATAGAGTGCCTGAGGAAGCTTTGATGTGAGAAGATAGCATCAACATAAAGGTTCCCACAGGCACGATATTTGTGTACCCACTGTCATGCAGCACTGTGACTGCTATTAGGACCTGCCCAGCTTAGGGCAGAAATAGCCATAGAGGACGTTGCTCTTTAGTCTTAAATCCACATCTCAGAGGAAAGAAAGCTTTTGAAGCAGTTGGTGCCTGGTTGTAGCTTCATTTTTCAGTGGAACATTGGCATGGGTTGCCTTAGCTGGCCTTGTCTGGGGGGAGGGGCACCCTCTCCACTTCTTGGACCCCTTTGCCCATGGGTGAAAAGAAGGGTCCAGGCCACAATCAAGAAGAAAGCACTGAGGGCAAGAAGGGTCTGGTTGAGAGGAAAAGCTGTCTTACAGGCCCTTTAGAAAGAGGGATTGAAGGTGTTCACATCTGTCCCTTCAGGGATGGAAGCCTTGCTTTGCTGAGTTGTTGCACTTTGCAGGCACAAATTAGCCCTGGCTGGCTACGAGTTCTGCATCCTGACCTTAGAGGAGAAGATTGCCAAGCAAAAGGACTTGCCTGAGGATGTCTTACCAGGTGGGAGTGCCTTGTCTGCCAAAGGCTTCTCTCATTATCTTTTCTCCATTTCCCTCTCCATGATGTTGCTTACCGTATTGCCTAAGCACCATCTTCATGCCAATCCATTGTCTTCACACTGCATGGGTTTCCTGTTCTTGTACGATGGAGACTCGTGCTTGATCTTGTAGAAGTGATCACTTCCACTCCTCTCTATTTGCAGCTGAAGAAAAGGCCAACACCCGTCTCTTGCTTGGGATGAGTCTAGACTCCTATGCTCGCTATCTCCTAAGCATTAACCAGCTCCCAGTGGCCCAAAAAATGTACGAGAAGGCTCTGCAGATATCAAATGATGTTCAGGGAGAGACTCATCCACAGGTGACTTGTACAATCGTAGTCGGACTACTAGGGAAAGAAAGGCTAAACTCCTAGGGAATGAGGCAGCTTTAAAAGCAGCTTTGCTGGCATCAGACGTACACAGCACTAAATTATATTCTGGTTTCCTGTCAGGAAGAATAAGCATGCAGCGTGCTGATATATAAATATAAGATGCTTTTTTACTGAAAACTTGTCTGGGAAATACTACTTTTACTAGTGTGACAGGGGAATGAATGTAGTGCTCCTGCTGTCTTGCTCTGAGGCTTCCTTTTCTGTCCTGGTACAGACTGTGGTCCTGATAAATGACTTAGCAACTGTACTGGATGCTCAGGGGCACTACGATGAGGCATATTCCTATGTGAAGAGGGCAGCTGAGCTGGCAAAGGAGACTCAACACCCTGAGGAGCACATGGTGCTGAATAACCTGGCAGCAATTCTGATGCACAAAGGTAAATAAATGTCCAGCCTATGTCACCATGCTTGTGTTGACTGCAGATACCTGTATTGTAGGACTGAAGTATAGCATCATTTTTGTGTTACTATTTTTAGTCTAAGCAGTAGGTCTGCTGACTTTGTGTAAGCAACCTGTGTTGCATCCAAATTAAATTCAGCTGCTGAAGGATCCTGTCCCAAGATAAATGCAGCACTGGTGCATCTGACTCAAAAGGTTGCCAGGGGATCTTGTTTCCCTGTCCTCTATGTACAGTAACTGGTTCCAAAAGGACAGAAGACATGCTTGAGACTTGTTTCTATGAGATCTTAATGCTGAAGCAGCACCTTGTCCTATCATCACTGCTGCTGCCTAGCTCTCATAGTTGGCACCCTACGCTGGATGTTTTCTGAACCTCCCTAGCTCTTGATGCGTTCCAAGTATGCTTGTCCTTTGTATGGGCACCGTAACTGGCTAGCCATGCCACTTCTTCCTCTTACTACAGAAGACTTTCTGCAAGCAAAACAAGTTTACAAAGAAGCTCTCAAGCAGGCACAACAGAAGGGAGATGTTGCTTCTGTCCAGCATATCCAGGAAGAACTAGCAGAGCTGGCCAAGAGGAGAAAGGGCTCCAAATAAGTTTGGCCACAGGGTCAGCTGACAGCAGCAAGGGTTGGTCAGTACAAGCAGCCTGGGACCAGTTTGGTGCAATTCTCCAGGGGAACAGCACTGAGGAGTTTAAGGACTGCTTAACAAGAAGGGCTGCTATTGCCTAGCAACTTGGCCCAAAATAAAGTTGTGAAATCTTAACTATGTAAATTTTTGTGGTGTAGTCTATGGTTAGAGTGACCTACTGTGCTAGTGGTTTGTCTTGACTGCCAGCAAAGTGCAAGTCTAGCCTGGTATTAATACTTGCAGTTCAGTGAAGGAGTAGTCATTTTCTGCTCCTGACTGTTCACAGATGTATTCTGTGTTTCAAAATATGGCTATACTAAAGCTAAGTCATGAAAATAAGAACAGGCACGAATTGCCTCACTCTTTACATGCTGGCTATTACAACAGGGCATACTTTTGTCAGTGCTAAAGTTCAGTATGTATTAACTTCAAGAGAGCATGTCCCAGGCTATACCTGTACTATGACAGAGCTGTAGCTCCATGTCTTTTTCAAACAGGTTGCCTGAAGAGCCAGTGTTTTTCTTCACAGCATTTAGCACCCAAAGATTGAACATGGAGGAGGCCCTCTCAGAGGAGGGGTGAGACCAAAACAGAGCTGTTGTCAGCAGTAAAACACTCAGCTGCCTTACCCCAGTCAAAAGCACACAGTGTCAAAGCTGTGTTCCTTTCTTGGATAGGTCAGTGCTAGAATGCTGAGGCTTTCTCTTAGAAAAGATGGTATGTAGAAACTATCAATCAGGTTTGTAAGCTACATGCTTTCATATGAATCTAGCATGAACAGCCTGCTTATACAACAGAATTTTTCAGTTCTGCCCTGCAGGGAAGCCTAATGTTAAAGGAGAATTAAACTAGAAGTTATCAAATCCGTATTTAGCTAGGATAGTAGAACTAACTGTGATTCTGTCACTAACCACGCATTATTTTAACCTCTCATTTGTAAGAGCTTCAGCTGGTTGGTACAACCCTTAATGTTAATTGCATCATTATTAGTTTACTTACAAGTAGCATTAGTGGCTTCAGTTCTGCTTAACTCTGAGCTAAGAAGAGGCATGCAGGTTTTCTAGAATCAATGTGCATTGAAGCTGGAAAAACTTAAGTCACATACATATACAGCAAGCTGAGAATAAAAATGTGGCTCTTACAGGCACACTTGTACTAACAGAAAGGCTCTAACACATTAGAGCTGATCTTTAAAGTTCTGGGGTTTGGTTTTTAGGTGGCAGACCTTACACACTCCAGCAGTGTTAACTGCGAACCCTGCAGCACCCTCTAAAGGGAATTGTTTTTGCCTGTTCTCATGAACATAGCTTGATGCTGCAAAACAAGAGGGAGACACAGGAAAACCAAATGGAGAACTGATCCCCTTTATTGATTGGTCTGAATCCAGAAGTCACTGTCTACTGAAGACATTGTGTGGAAAAAAAAGTTGGTTTATGATGCATGGGTTTTTCAAGTCTTAAATGATTTCATATCAGAATCACGTAACATATCAAGATGAAAAGCATTGTGAAAGCGCTGATCAGAAATCAGTTAAAAGTTTGTAGTAAACTACACTTTGTAAACATGATTTACAAACACCCTCCTGTTTGAAACAGGTCAGATGTAATTCCATACTTGAAAATTACTGAAATTGTGGTAAACCCTAACTTAGGCTCTGGAGAGGTTTTTACACTGGAGAAGTTAGAACTCAGATAACAAACAAAAAAGCAGCAACATTTTATGTGCAAATGCCACTCAAGCTGTATCTTAGGAGAAAGTGACTATCCTACTTTGGATATCTTGCTGCTGCAGCAGCAATAACATGAAGCTTTGCAATGAACATGCTATACTTATTGTACAGTTAGCAAAGACATTTGTCTGTACATGCCTCTTTCACGTTGTATTTGTTACACTAAGAAAGTGAGAACAAGTGAGTTTTAGAATGGAACTTTCCACTCCAAATTTAAATCTACAAAAAGGGCAGATCAACTTGTTTTCCAGTATATGTTGCTGTGGGAACAAAAAAAGTTAAATAAAATAAGAGCACAGGTCTACAAACAGGATGAAAACTTCACTACTTTAAGCTGGAAGGGTAAAGGATGGGAGGGCGAGAAAAAAAAAAAAAAACCACCAAACCTTTCTCAGAGAAAGACCGCAAGGAGATTTAAGACTGGCAACTGACCTACTCTGATGCAGTGTTTAAAAAAAGTAGCAAAATAATTCTGTATTTGCAACACAGTGTCAAGTTTCCAAATGAGTTCCTTTGGATTTTTCTTTCCCACACTTAGGGCAAAAAGGCTTTCCTCTGAAGTACTCCAAGTAAATTTGCTATTGATAAATAGTTCTGTACTTCTTCCTGTTTGTAACTGGACCATTACAGTCCTTCCATAAGATGTAGAGCTTACATGGCTTAAGGTTACACAGCTGCATTATACGTATCGTAAATACAGTGTTAAATTAAAAATATTCTGACTGGAAAATAACTTCAAGGCAAAGACTGTAATCAATGAGATGCAAAGCAGTTTGGAATCTGACAGATCGTGCCACCCCCCAACTCAGTGCTATCTGTAAATCAGTCCTTCTACCCCGGAAGATTTAAATTCACTTCCTGAGGTCAGTGCAGCAAAAAATGATGCTTTTGAAGACGGATGTCAGGACACCCTGTGATATCACTAACCAGATGTATGTACATGAGCTACAAGCATATCATAGCAGGCATTGATAGATGAATGATTAAGGAGACTCTCCTAGTACCATAAACAATTTAAAAATCAAAATCACCCTAACAAGTATTGCACACTTCAGGAGTTAAGCCAAGCATTCGTAAGGACTTCCACCAAAAGCTTGCTTATAGGGCTAGGGATTGGGATGGGGACTTTTAAAATGATTATTACATAAAGATTTTAAAATCAGACTGGAGGAAGGTAAAAATCACAGTACCTTTTTCAAACTGGTTGTAACAGAAGCCAAGTAGTTGACTCGTGTGTTGCTCAATTATTCTATAAAAGCATTTTGTTTTATTTAAACTTGGGATGTAGAGGTTTTTCTTCTTAAAGGATTTGTCAACCCACCCAGAGCCTCTGTTCAGATAAGCCATTTGCTGTGGTTAAATGTAACAGTAAAATTTAGTAGCCTGTTTTGACTGCATACAATGCAGAAACAGAAAACACTAAGATAGGCTTTTGGGGCACAGTTAAAATTCCCAGTGTGCATAACAGTGAGGTATGCCTCCAGAAGCTGTTGGTTTTGGTTTTTTTATCCTTTTAAAAATGAACATAACATACCCATGCAATAATATTTCTGCAGTGTTGCTAAATAAAACCAACCGCACCAAAAATTTACAATGTGGCAGAATTTAAAATTCAAAGAAATATACCTTCTTATTCCAGCGAACTGGACTATGTTAATGTACAGAATTCATTAAGGGGTCAGTCTTAAAAATCAACATTTTCACAAGAGCTTGAACACCACTGAGAAAGTGTGTCTAGGAAAAAAAAATTATAGAAAAGCACAATGCCTGCAAGAAGTGGCATGGCATTAAATGGGCAATGATGCTAGGCTGTTTGGGAGGGTAGGGTTATGGTTAGGCTAGGCTGGTAGGGAGGCTAGGGTTATGAAGAGTACTCTACACTGGAGAAAATGCTTAAAAAAAAATTACAAAATGACCCCCAAATTTTAGGCAATGATTTGAACATAAGTACACCAGATACTATAGCAAGGGAGAAAACACTGCAAAAAGTACTCTCTATTTACAGAAGAATGATTTAAAGACATTATGGTTTTCTTTACAAACAGATGTAGAACAGGAATAGTCCACATTTTTAAAAACTCTTTACATATTTATCTTTAGTAAGTCAACCTTCTTGATCACAATCCTCCAACACACGGCCTGTGCAGAAGGCATTTAACGGACTCTCCATCAATTCTTCATTGTGTGGCCCTTGCTCTCTTGGAAAGTCTCTATGGGCACAAGTCAAAAATAGATTTCTTTTTTTGACTCGCAAATTAAAAAAAAAAAAAAATCTGCATAGTTCAGTCATCACTGTCAGACAGAGTCTCATATTGTGCTGAAAGCAGTGGTGCAGGCTCGCGCTCCCATATCCTGTTCTGTTGGTGAGTGGTTGCTTGGCTTATGGACGGTGGGGCACACGCAATGGATGTTGGTGGTGTACTGCTGAGCATCCTCATTGTCAATGGGTTGTAAGGAAACTGTGTTGAACCTGAATCAAAAAGAGTTTCTCCAAGTCAAAAACACAAGCTGTTGTAAAAGATCTGTATCTGAAAGATAAGTCTGGTTTTGGTTGTGACAACTAGCAGAAAATCTGTTTCAGAAAATCCTCATATGCTGTAAACTTTTGACCAATATACCAGTGTTACAGTATGTCTACAGGTGACCTTTCTACAAATCCACATCTGGTTTGTTAAGTTTGAAAGAAACCCATTTCTCACCTGTTGATGAAGGCCTATCTTCCCAGGCCCACACTGGAGTCTGTCTGTGGTAGTCCCCTTCTGAATGTACAGATGAGACAGAAGAAGGTCTTTCAGTTCCCAAATACCCCTGTCCAGGAATCGGAGACTTAGACTTCCTACTATTTGACTTGCCCATTAGCTTCTGCTTGCTGACTCCCCCTCCTGGAAATAGAAGGGACAGATTTTTCAAAAACATTACACTGCATTTTAGACTCTGTGTGTTTGTTTCCGTAAATTATCATGTAGCAGCAAAGAGGAGTTTCATACTGGTATCTTCCAGAATGCTGATTTAATACAATTAGTGACCGTATAGGCTAGTCTTCTAACACGGTATTGCTAGAAAATCGCTATTCTTATCACAACAGAGTTATATTTCCATTTTTAGGAAGGGAGATGTTTTCAGTTCAAGCTAGCTCCCACTGTCACGTGTTTCATAGGTGATGTACTACATACGCATTTTCATCAAACCACTGAGAAGATTCAGGTATCTAATACACCCTGTTATCTCTTCCCTGTTTCATCAGTGTTGTCATTCTCCAAGAAATACTGGCTAATGCTCCTGAAGCCACCAGCACCATTTTGAAAGCCAGGACCACTAGAGGGAATGGAAACACCACCTCTATCACTTCCAGAGGAAAAACAGTGATTTTCAGTGACACCAAGTTTATTCAAACCCTTAATTTATTTTTTTTTCTTTAAGACCATGAAATATTTAGCAGTTGCAATACCTCACCTGAATTTGGTGATGGATTAGCTTCTTCTCTACGTGTCTCATTACTTGCTGATACTGCAGCACTGGAACTGCCAGGTGCTACCGCAATAGATTGTGACATTACAACTCCATGCTCCTCACTCTTGTCATCAAAGTTTCCCATCAATGCTTTCCTAATAATGTCTTCCAGACCCAGATTACTGGCAGGATCTGCAAAGGAATGACCCCTAGAACTGACTGCACCTGGGAGATAAAAGAAAACATACAGGGAAAGGTGGGAGGGGAAGCAAATATATCTCAGAGAAGTTATAAAGGGATATGGGAAAAGATTTTAGAGAGGCAGAAAGGTGGGGGGAAAAAAACCAAAAGATGAGATATTTTTTTTAAATGCAAAGCTACATGCTCCAAAGCAGCTCACAATGGCTACAAGTTAGACATGCCAGCAAGCACTGAAGATGTACATCAGTAGTGGCACTGAATGTCACACTCTTTGCAAGAGGGTAAATTTTACTGTTTGTTTTGTTGGTTTTTTTTTTTAAATAGCAAAGAAAGCTGAGCATGCTGATTGTGATAGCATATTAAGTAAAATCTGCAGCTATTATTCACTTGTAAGAGAAGAGAGCAGCAGAATACTTCTCTCATTAATAATCCATACTCATTTGTCTTATGAAGTGTGATACGTGGCAAATATTTATTCCAAAAGCTTGTCTTCCATCTAAATTAATGGAGATCAGTACTTTCTCCGTTTAAAAGGCAGAAGCACTGTACCAGAAGGGGCAGCAACTGGCCAAAATCATGTAAAGTCAATCTGTGGTACAACCTGGGATTCAGATATGGCAGTTCTTAACTCCCACATTTCAGTTCAATTCTCTGCCTCACTTGCCTCTTTAACACAGTGAAAGTACAGGTTATATTTAATTTCCTTACCTCATAGACAGTTGGTGGGTTTTATCATGTATTTATCATAGGGAAAAAAAAATCCGTAAGTATTTTAAATACCCCAGTTTATAAAGTAAATTGCATTTGATCAACTAAGCTCAAGTTTTGTTGAACTGCGCTGTATTTAAATTCTACTTAAGTCAGATGCTAACCAGTTTCATGACTTCTACCTCTGTGTAAGATTTGCAGAACACATAGAAATAAATCATTCTTGCTTAAGTTCCCATTTAAAGACTTTCTGAAACTTCCTTTGGTCATTTTGCTTTTCCCTATAATACACGAAACAAATTTTCATTTGGATATTACGTTTTAAATTTTCAGAATCTTCCTCATTTACTGGACTCCCCAAAGCATATAAATGAAAGATAGTACATCTGTTGTTTCTTTCACTGAAAAACTTACCTGAGGTAGTGACTGCTGGCAAATTGAATATTTCAGTCCCTGGCTGAGCAGTTGCTGCAATTAAAACACAACATTTTATTGAGTTTTTCAGTACTGATGATCACTGTAAGTGATCATTACTAGTCCTAATGCACAAGGTATAAATACTTTTGAACTATTTTCAATATCCAGTTTTTTGTTTCTCACTCTTCAAGATGAATGCGTTTCTATGTCTTCTCAGGAAAATGACCAATACAAGGGTAAAAGTATCTTATGCAGTCACGGCTAACCTTCTTTTAAAGATGTTACTTCAGAAAGCAGACTGACTTTTTGAAATTTCACAATCTATATACTTTAAGATGCAAAGCTGCATTTGATTCGCTAAATACAAATTTTAACATAAGAACCTCACAGGCCGAGGATCTGTCTGTATTAAAAAAATTAATGGCAACAACTTTGGAGTGGCTAAACCACCCCCTCCCCCACATTATTCTCAAATTGGACATAATATAGGTAAAGATTTTAAACCATAACACTGAATTCAATATATAAATGAAAAGATTATTGGCAGCACTGGAAAGCATGCTTATATGCCAAGCACATACGTGAAGTTTTCAACAGAGCAAAATCTATCATGTACGCAATGGGGATCCAATAAAAAGAATACTGCAACCCTTAATGACACAGCCTTGTTTCTCAGAATGAGATTAATTTGTTGTTCAATGCAAGAGCATTCACTTTCAAATAAACACTCTCTGAGGTACTGAGTTCAAAACCAGCTTAAATTCTCATTACCGATAATTTTGATACAAAGTTCTGTTAAGGTTTCTAAGAGGAAAAAAAAAAATAGTTCTAGTATCATATTCCACCACGTCAGTATCCATTACTGAAACTATATTAAAATGTCTTTTTTAACAGCCATAATCATAAGGGCCAAGAAAACACAAAACATTCAGTTTCAAGACATCTTTCCAAAAAGGAAAATGCGTAATAGTTAATGTTGATACAAAGGAAACTACAGACCCAAAGTTAACTAGAATAATGTCAGGTTTTAACAACTCTCTTGTTAATTATTTTTTCCATGGTTTTCAGAAACCATTTCCATCCTTCAAATTAAGAGTTAAGAAGCTTAAATATGACAGTTCTACATACACCAGCATTTAAAAAAAAAAAAAAAAAAAGGAAAAAAGCTAACAACCTTTCAGTTCTTTGGTCATAAATTATTATTATATGTGATTTATATTCATAGATTTATATTCATTCATATATTATTTGAAATATATTTAGGTTAGGACATTTGTGGATGTCAGTCATGTAAAGCTTAAGCTGGAAAATTCAGTGAAAAGGCAAGTCCTGCATACCCATGTCAGAGTCACCTCCACCAGATGAGTTCAGCTTTCGAAAGATCTCCTGTTTCTTGGATTTTACCATTGGTGAAGTGTTCTCAAGTTTGGTGAAAAACGAAGGCAAGTAGCTTATACTACCTGGAGAGCGANGAACATTTTTCAAGATGTACATTTAAATCTTTCCAAAAGCAGTCAGGCAGAAACCACCAACATTCATATGAACTTTAAGATTCTCTCCTCAGCCTGTTTTTTGGGGAGTAGACAAGTCTAATGACTCTCCGAGGACATCTGCTTTATCCAGGTAGCAGGATTTAAGATTCTACAGCTCACAGAAGAAGTGACCATGTCATTGCCAGTGCTGGACAGTGGTACAGAGATGATGCTCTCACAAACTAATCACAGGGGTGCCTACTTCTGCCTTGCAACTTGCATGCTGTTTGAAGTTTGCACGGCAAATTGGTAGGTGACAAAACGTTTAAGCTAGAAGCCCAAATAGTCATCCTAGCTGCTCCTCCTATTTACAATCTTCTGCTCACTCTTGTCCCGGGTATACCACTAAAAAAAGATGCATTTCTTTTTAAGTCTGCTCACCCACCCTGTCACACGTGGTCCAAGCAAATAAGCTATTTCAGGCATTCTTAGAAACCAGGTAAAATAATCTTACAGACTAGAGTCTGGCTCAAGAGCTGCCAGTTATCCATCCTTGCTCTATGGTGCAAATACAGAATGTGAATCCACATTCTGTATTTCATATCCCTTATCAATTTTACATTCACAGTAGCTAACACACTTTCTGTACATAATTTCTGTCACATTAGCATAAAAACATTGCTGAAGTAAATGTCAAACTGAGAAGGGGTGCGTTTTATCTTCAGATCTGAAAATACGCAAATTTTAGGCTATTTATAAAGATGATAAATCTACTAGTATTCCAATTACAGAGTTTTAAGGAAAAAAACACAACCCCAAAGCATGCAGAAATTCAGGTGAAAAATCTAAGCTAATACCAGGGTCATGAACAACTTGCACTGAATAAAAATGATCAACTAAGTTATGTTCACTGTGGCACTTAGAATACTTCATTTAGTTTAAGCAGCAGCAATCTGGCAAATCAGTTTTAATTTAAAAAAAAACCCACCCCATACTTAAGTTGAAAAAAATAATCTAAAAATAAAGACGACAAAGATTCCAGGTTCCCTAGGCCAAGATCCTTAAAATTCTAAAAAGTGCAATCATCCCTGCCATGTTCCTGAAAATCCCTTCACATCTAGCTAATATCCATCATGGACTGCAACAACCCTGCCAGCAACTGCAGAGTGGAGGGGGAAAAAAAACAAGAAAAAAAGAATCCATTTCACCAGCATGAGCCTGAAATAAGTACATGGTGAGCACATTGGGTGCTAGCTATTCCTTCTTCAGCAGGCAGCAAAGCAAACAACAGAAGCATCCATTCCAATGTGCATCTGCCAGATGTTTGAAGACACCAGCACTGATACAGTCTGCCAGGGATCCCGTGTAGGTTTATGTTGCAGATCTGGCAGACTGACAAATAGCTCTGGGAAACAGGGCTACCCAACGCATGGAGCCCCTGACATCCCACCTTCACACCTCCTGGAATTAAGCTCCTTAGTGGTACTTCATGTGATAAGCTGCTCTAGAATCATGAGTGTTGGAAGCCTGGGCTCCTCCACACTTCACCAGGACAGTATCCAGGAAGCCCATGAGGCAGGAGAAGCCTGAATTATTTATATACGTTTATATATTTATATACAATAAAAATTGTAGAAAATAGACCTTTCCCAAAACCTACTTCAGTTTTCTAGAAGTGGCACTCACAAGAAGTTCTGTTACAATGTTTTGTATCAGATATGACATAGAACACTCTGCTTGCACCAAGAAATTTAAGACGTAGCATGTACAGATGATGCTTTACTCAGGCTTCCCAAAGCATCTAGCAAGTAGCAAGTTTTGAAGGCTAGGGCAAAAGGGTCAACAGTGATTAACAACTTGCCTGTGGTACCAGAGGAAGATCGCTTAAACTTAATAAAGATACTGTTTGCAGCACAAAGATCCAGAATAATGGGTTTAAAATTCAGTTTTACACATACCTCTGTTCAGTAGGCTCAGTTCTTTGGGAAAGCAAAAGAACATTTTCCTGTTTCTCATGTACAACCGGGACCTGAGGTGGCGAGATTGGCTCATAGGGCTCTGAAGAGACATGACTCCTCTCTGGAGATTTTCCAGGTCTACATACATAATTCAGAGACAGGTAAGTACTCTTAATGCATGTAAAGCAGTAGTTAACACATGTAATTGCATTCCAGTTGTCACATAACTACTTATGTCTAGTTATACATGTTACATGCTTTAGTATGCTTGGCAATCTCAAAAAGATGACTTTGAATTGTCCGTAACGACTCTGGTAAGTTTTAAGTAATTAAATATCTTCACCCCTCTAAAGACTGGAAATTAAGCATTAAGAAGTAAAGGGAAAACAACTGTAAGCTATGTTACGGAGCCAAACAATTGTCAAAAACAGTGCAAGACAGACATTGCCTAAAAAAAGACCAAAAGATACCTCTACTTCTGATCTACACCAAGATTACTGCACTATTTTTTATAAATGCTATATTTGGGCATTAATTAAATTTGCAGTTAAACTGAATACATGCATTACCTTCCCCTGGACTTGTCAGACAGATTTTCAGGTGACACTCTAGCACCTGGCCGCTGATGGTGGACAGACTGCGACTGTGACTCAGGACTGTAGCGATTGGATGTCTTTGCCCGGGTAGAAACAGGTGTTGGAGCAGGGGTGGAATTCTGGAATGTAGTGGTGGGAGGCTGCAAAGAGGCCTGAGAAGCTGCTTGGTTTCTAGCAAAGTCTTGGGTAATAATTTGCTGATTGTAGCCAAAGAGATAGAAAAGAGATCTTGGTCAGACATTGGCCAGAGCGTATGCATTCATGAACTAGATGTGTATGAGACAGATTGCAACAAAATGAGATGATTAGAAGTTCAGACACATTGTTTAATATCCTCAAGTAAAACTAATAATTACATAGTTGGTATTATGTTCCAAAACATGTGTTTTCATCATCAAAATATAAAACTTTTCACATCTGAAAAGAGGCATGCAAATAAACCTACACAGATGTGATCAGCAAGGGTGATAAGTCGATGGGTCCTGGGTACATGTGCCATCCCTTCTGCTTGCGAGGAAGGAGGTGGAGGTTGTTGGGGTGAAGGGGGTTCCTGTTGTGTCCTATAGCGGTGAATCGGCCCCTCATATTGCCTGTTTGGGTCATCTAGTTGAAGAAGAAAAGGTCAGTCTTAAGATGGTATTACTGAACCTTCAAGGTTTGAAAGTTCTGTGCTTACAAATGTAAAGGATGAGGTGTTTCTATATTAGATTTTAGGTGTCCTGTGTGATAACCACCTTTTCCCCCTTCATATATAGGCCCTACAATTTAGAATAGATAAATAAAGCTTCATTCCATAATGCAGGTGAATTTCAGCTCATTTCTCACCTGAAAACTGTACTGCAATAGTTTGAACTTTACTAATAGGTAAAAAATTGTGGTCATCAACACCAATATGCCACAATTTTAAATCATAAATTTCTTATTAAATCATCTACACTGTAATGTAAAGGAGCTCTGTTTAATACCAAGTGCCAGTTCCAATACATTTGCTCTAGTTTTTCCACAGATCACTGCAACAACATACTTCTAATAAAAGTTTCTGAAAATTTAAGAATGTGATAAGCAGTCACTTAAAGACTCCTAAGATATTTTAACAAGTTCATGGAGCTGGTAAATACGAGCAAGATAATTCTGAGAATACTGGCATACACAGATAAACTTACTCTCTCCCTGGCTTGGTTTAGGTGTCTCTTGCTGATAGGGCTGTAGCTTTTCTTGAGTAGGTACAGGTGAATTTGCAGGGCTAATCACCTCAATGGCATCTCCAGGAGCTTCATACCGGTGGGAGGATACTGAATATCAAAGCAAAGGTTGTAGAATAAGGTGTAAACATCACAGAAAATTTTTGTTGCCTATACATAGCAACACTAGTGCTTCCATTTAAAATGACACCTGTGAAATGAAAGTTAAAACACTCTTTTTCTCATGATAAGCATGGTGATACAAATACTTCCACAAAACAGTGTTCCAACGTAAACCAAATAATTTTAGGTTTCCCGACTTCTGATAAGGTTAGTCTTATTGTCCTGCATTTCATGTTGTAGCATGGAATATGAATAAAGCAAACAACTCTGATTTTGCAAGAATCTTGAGTCACTATATGCAAAAACTCTATTTGTCTATGATGTGTTTCTACTGTGCAGAGCTGAATATTTCATCGTTAACATCAGAATCATTTCACATCTTATTACTTCCCTAAAAGGCTAAGACAGACAGCAAAGAAGTAGATAGTTACTAAGATACGTACAACTACTGGAAGAATCTGAACTTTGAGAGCCCCTATCTCGTGCATCCTTGTCTGAAGCAATCTGTCGAGTGATGATCACATCTATGAAGTTAGCAGCAGTAATTGTGGTCTTTCCTCGAGTTCTCAGCTCTTCCTCGTACCTGGATTTAGGAGGAGGTCCTTTTTCTTTACCAGCCTCTGAATAGACTACTGATGAAGACTGTCCCTGGGACTTCCCACCAGAAAAATTTGCAGATGTATAGGGGCACTGGACGGGCCTCTTTTCTACCTCCACTGTCTTCTGCTCCATCTGCTGCTGTTCAGTTACCACAGCTGACCGGCGTCCCATATTCTCTTCTATTCTGGTTCCTTCGTGCTTGTTCTCTTTTGCTTTGGCAACTTCCATCTGAGGAGCAGAGGCTGCAGCATCTACTAGTGCTGCAAGGGCATCAGCAGCAGTATTGTAACGGGAAGCTGGCAACCCTTGAGTAATAGAGGGAGTTCCAGGGGTGAGCTGCCTGTTGGCAAACATTGAATATTCTGAATTATACCACATGAAAAAAGAACTAGAGCCGTATCATTCGTACAACAAAGCAAGCTTTTGTGACACTAATATCTATCCAAACTGGACTGGCGAAATGCATTGGATCACTTCCGATAAATCCAAGAGCAATCAGATAGTGGTACATCCTCATGTTGTAGTATTTTCCTCAGGCTAAATGCACCTCTTAATAAGCTGAAATATTAGAACAGATATCTCTGCAACAGTAACTTATAAAACATACATGATACGTAGCTGAGCAGCAGGATCCAAAGGTGTGATTACACTTGTCCCATTGGTTCCTTGAAAAATACTAGGCCTTTGCTGCAG
The DNA here is from genome assembly GCA_013401275.1 of Pandion haliaetus. NCBI lineage: Eukaryota > Metazoa > Chordata > Aves > Accipitriformes > Pandionidae > Pandion > Pandion haliaetus. The sequence goes on along the minus strand of VYZV01007906.1, from coordinate 29,284 downwards.
TATGTTTTCCTGGCTTCTAACTGAAGGGGATGGGGACCGAACATATCCATGACTGCCAGGTCTGCCAGGCTGCTCTGTACCTGCAGAACATAGAGCAGACGGGAACAAACAAAAAATACATATAGATCACTCTTATAACAATGCAGAACTATGTATTGATGCTGTCTCCACCATTCTAGATGTGACTTATGTATTAAAGGCTTAAATGGTAGCGTTCTATTTACAGTGCTCTAAGTAACATGCAAGTTGTGCTGGCGATAACTGGGATTCACACCATTCCCTAGGTACTACATTGCTATGAGAGAAAGATCAAGAAGCCTGGTACTTGCAGAAGTTACAATTATGACCAGAACTGCTAGGTAATAGGAACCTGCCTTAAGTGCAGACTAAGCCCAAACTCTGTAATGTGTCGTTAGTAAGCTGCATGTTGCTAACAGTAGCTATAGAAAATGAGCAGTTACAGTCTACAAGACAACTGATCCAAATGTAGCAATGTGCACTCACCTGGTCGAAGATAAAGTTCAGCAGGGACTGAAGCTATTCTCTCCCTCTCTCGTTCTCGTTCTCTTTCCCGCTCTCGTTCACGTTCCCTCTCCCTTTCCCGTTCCTTCTCCCTCTCCCTTTCCCGTTCCCTTTCAGCATTTGCAGCTGCAGAAGCTGCCAGGTGTGTAGGGTGTCCTGGAAGGTCCACAAGATAAAATGAAGTAGCAAAAAGAGATACTCAAGCATAATTTGATGTAAACACCTGCTAATATATTCTGCTACCCATTTACAGCAAAATTTCCGAAATACATTTTCATTCCACTCAAGACTATCCACTTATCTAGAAGACAAAAGCTTAACATACAGTGACAGCGGAAGGCTCAACTGCTTTTTACTAAAGTGGTTTCTATACAGTTAGAAACTAGACAGCTTATAGATCCAAATTCCACCCTTCAACACACATAATATGAGGTTAGTGAAGTCATAGTCAAATGTCTATAAAAAAAGACCTGACAGAATGAGGCAAATTCTGAATTTGTTACCGCTCCTTCAGCTGCTAATGTAACTATAAAGGATATTATTAAGAAAACCTTTGCTATCCAAGTGAGAAGTGCATGCAAAAAGCATCATCTGAGAAAACATCAAAACATGACATTAATGAAAGCTAAATAAAGGTGGTCAATTATCTCAGCATGTCAGATGATTAGAGACATCACCAAATCATAAGAGCTCTTACCTGGTGACAGAGAAGCAGGATTGTAAGGCCTGGGAGGAAACGTAAGCTGGGTACCAGGGATATATGTGATTCTTTCCATGGGTGGTGTGCTTGTTCCTCCAGGATGAGGCACTAAGATAGTGGGAGCCATATTGTTCAGGTCAATAATTCCTGTTAGGAGATGACACTTGTAAGAATGGCCATTCAAGGACAGACCAACGATCCACACATTATATATTCTGTTCATTGACAACCTTCAGCAGTGAACGTTTAGTGGGAAAAAATAGAAGAACAAAGCAAGTGCAGAACTATATTCCAGCTGGTTATACTCTCTTAAATCTGGCAATCTAACAGTTTAGGAACATACTAAGTCAGAATTTGCATTCCTAGCGCTCCCTTTAATTGCTCTTCAGAAAAATACACTTCACCTCTACTCAATAATCCCACCTTTTAGCAAAATGGTATTACCTGACATCATTCCGTCCCTTTTCCAGATCTTTTATATTCATAAAATTAAATGAAATGTTGAAATGCACAGGTCCCACCGGAACTCAAATATAACTTCCCCTACTACGAAACCCACTTATCCTTTCTTTTCCAACCAATTAAAACACTACAACATCTTGTATCTTATCGCCAAGATATTAGTCCTACCAGCTTAATTTCCTCACATTTGCTATCTTCCATTCTACCAATAATTATCAAAACCGATTTAAGCAATAGACAGATTATCATGTCCACTAACCAAGATGGCAGATTGACTATTTCCTGTTATGTTTGTAACTCCTGGGAGAATGCCATGTAACCCAAGGATTCAAAACTATTCATTTTATTATTTTATTCTAAGACTTCGTTCAACATTTCAATGTGAAAGAGTTCTTCAAACTCATGTACCCATAAAGAAAATCTCCGTCACAGTAATATAAATATCTCCACAGCAAACAGAGTTGCAAAGAAGTTGCTTTGCTTCTTTGTAATGGCTTTAGAAGATAAAGCATTACTTCTGAGTTTTGATGATTTATCAGTTCCTACAGTTTCTTTGCCAAGTTTCTTGCTTCTAGTGTATCTGAAGAAGTTACTAGTCCATTTGGCTTTATAAATTGTTCCTCAATTTTTTTTCACCTTTATGGTCTTACATTTAACTCGTCAAGATTTCCATTTTCTTTGTTTGAGGAGTTAAGACTTTTGTGAAATGTCTTTTTACTTTTAACAGCTCCTTCCTGCTGCTGTTAAATGTCCAAATTGATTTAGGCTCTTCCCACCCTGCAACAGGTCACACACATTTGCTAACTCTCTAACATAACATCTTTAAACAATCACCATGTTTTTCACAAACCTTACACTTTCAGCTGTTGCTTTTATTTTCATTTTGAAGAAGTTCTCATTTTGATATAATTCTCTTTTCTGAAGTTTGAAGATGAGTTAAATATGCTTCTGAATATCAGTTTAAACTAGCATAAAACGGTTTAGCTTCTTGAACACTACTAAGTCTTACAGCCTTCCCTTTAACAATATCGATTACATACCTAGTTTTCCTTTATATTCACAAAAGCCAGTTAGATGTATGACAACTCATTTGCGAACATATCTATACATATACACTTGTATGCATGCATCCATCCATCCACCAACATACAAACACATATATTTATAAGCAGCAACAAAACAAACAAACCAATCAACCAAACCACACCCCATACCCAAAACACACTTTAAAGAACATCAGAAAAAACAGAGGCATACCTCTCGCTCCTGCATACGGGAGAGCTAAAGTTTGCTCTCTAGGAGATAATCCTCTTGTTACATCAGGTCGCAAATTGACTTGCATCTGCTGTGAGGTAATGTAGTCATTTAGGATTGTCTGTCGTGTATTCTCCATTGCATAAAGCTGATACTGACTTGGGTAGCCTGGGGTGGGCGAGAGCTGCCTTTGGAACAGGTAGGCAGCAGCAGCTGAGGGTAGAGGAGGGAAAAAAAGAAGATTTAGGAAGCAGTATAGATGATATAAAATGAAAGTTTCAGATGTTCATATAGCTTCAATGAGAGGTGCTATCAATGCTCTCTAACCAGTGCCAAATGAAATAAAATAGCATTTTAATACTGATGTTTTATTGAATTTATGCACTGTATGCAGACAGAAAAAGCTAAATAATCCAGATTGGAGATCTACATTAGAGAAGTGAAGTGACATGATTAAAGATATAAATCCTGAAGTTCTGAAGATGTAGAGGGCTGAAATACCTAAAGAAGGTTAAAATACCTCACAGAAGTGGACTGATGGGTAAGTTAAAAGGAAGTCTACTGTATTTAATATCACCAGGGATAACCTGATAATCCGTCAGCAAGAATAAATCACAGTCCTGAACAGAGGGGTCCTGATTACACTTTAATTCTATAGCATCTTCCACATCATTCTTTGCATAGCTGTCCTGAAAGCTTTTAAGATATTTCACAAATACTCATCTAAAAATACTGTCTGAACTTTTTAACAAAACAGAAGCAACGCGGCAGCTTCAAAAACAAAAGTTACAGTATAATACAATAATATTTTAATAAGTTTCCTGGTTAGATATTAAAACCCCCACTAAACTGAAATCAAACCACAACAGTGTGTATATATAACCTCTTATAAATTTTATCTGGCCACTGATAATTGCATTTTAAAGGTATTTTTTCTGTGTTTGAAAGCAAACAATATTTCTAAAACTAAAAAAAAAAAACCAACACAAACATATTACCAGGATCCAGAGCCCTGTGAAATGGCATAGCAGGATCTAAATGAGGAGGGAGGTGACCCCTATAGACTTCAGGAGTCGCTCCTCTGTGATGAGGGTCAAAAGGACTGTGAGTCACTACAGGATCAACCCCTGGGACTGGAGATTTTGCTGGCACGCTCTCCCTCTGTGTCGGAGTAAGTGTGTTTTTTCTTTCGTGATTTGCTGGCTTCCCAGAAGATATTCCAGCTAAAACCAATGAAAAACCCAAATTAATAAAATGAATATTTTTCAGCAGAAAATTCAGTTGTAAGTATACACTGGCTCCCAAGGAATGTTCTAGAGGACCCTGCAATCTGATACAATAAATTACAGAGACTGTTTTATATCACAGACTATTTCTGGTGAAAAATCTAAATCCTAAAACTAAGATTGCTTACACTTTACCATATTATCTTCCTTACCTAGATACCTTTATAATTCAGGAATAGCTTCTGCCCTTAAAACATTACCCTTGTAGGTAACACTTTCAATGTGATCCATAATCAAATGCAAACTGAGATTGAATTGCCCTCCCACCTCCATGTTACAATATGGCAGATTTTAATTTTCTTATTTAAATTAACAGCTTACAGCCTGCTAAAATTCCTTCCAGCCATCCTCCAAATGGAGAGAAAGTAGAATGGAATACAGAAACCAGTTTAAAAGTAAGTTTAAAATTAAATTATTAAAACTTCTTGTCTTACACTGGATAGGAATAACATACCCTCACTAACTCTATTCATCATAGGTGAACTCCTGGACATTGGACTCTGATAGTTCACAGGTGTCCTCCGAGCATTGGTATCATCATAAATCCCAGGGCTCAGCTGTGATTTGGGAGTTTCATGAAGTGTTGACCTGAGAACAGAGGGACCAGAGCTGACTACTGACGTGTGACGGGAACGTACTGCATCCCCGGTCTTCACATCTTCATATTTTCCTCGCTCCACCACCTTCACGTTTTCTGGCACCATTTCCAGCTGAGGCATTCCACGGGGTAGCTTGCTTGGTCCAGTGATTAAAGATTTTACATTGTGTTTGATGGCAGACTGGCCAGAGTTGCTTTCATATTTTATGGGTGTGCCCTGAAAAGGAGAAAAAGATCAGGTAAGGTTATCCTGCCAATGCTTCACTCATGCTGGGGTGGAGCCGGAGGGGGGAAATCACATTGCTCATATCGTAGTTCATTGCTTCTACCACATCAGTGCAGAATACAACTGAATCTTAATGATTGTTACTTGTCAGTTCTCTCACATTTGCTTGCAAGTGTGTTCCCTGCAGATGAAGTGTCGGGATTTTTCTAATACACAGAAAATATTTTTAAGCTTTATAAGTTGGTAGCTTTCTTAAAACAAAACACCACCAACCTCCATGTCAGGTTCAAATATCCTGAATTGATTCACTATTGAGTCTGTAAGCAACCGTATGAGTCTAGTAGTGCTTTTTGTATTTACCTGAGATATGGACCCTTCTATGATTGGCCTGGTCGTCTGCACCATTTCAGGAGTCTTGCGACTCTCCTGGCTTAATAGGTCCTGTCTTGGGATTTCATGGATGGAACGACCCATTTCTTTTATAGTAGTGACTCCATCATATGGTTTCCCCTTGGTAATTGCTCCTTCAAATGTCCTTATGGGAGGTGACTCTCTCTTAATCTGTTTAGGGTATTTCAAGCCTTCTTCAAAACTTTCAGCTGTTGCTCTTGGTGTGCCTTTCATAGAAAGAAAGTCATATTAATGGTATTAATAAATCTCTTTTTTCATAAACAGAGTAACCAACTACATGTCATAATACTGGACCTTTGGTTTGCTATAGTCTACGATAATATATTCTGACGACTAAAAAACTGCCACAAAAATAATACTGGACAAATATTCAAAATACTACTGAAAGCATCCCAAGTTATTTCAGATGCTGAAATAAAGGCAATAGCATACCTCTTCAGAGGTCTCAGGAATTGTTAGTGTTCATTAAAAAATGTGCTAATTACCAAGTATTCATATTTTAAAAAGTCTATTCTCCAAAAAGAAATAAAATGCTATGTTTACACACTAGCTTTGTATAGCGTATCAGAAAGTTGCTGATTTATGCTCTGAAAACATGTTTAATAAAATAAGCTCCATCTTTAACAGAGCTACCATTGTTAATAACAGTTTTAAGGTTCAGAAATCCAGATTTTTGAGGATGTAATTAATGCTTGCCTTCTAAACTTGCAATACTTTACCTTGCATTATAGAGCCTGACAACACTGTTCTCTCTTTTAGTTCAGCATGCGGACTACCCCTAGGCAGTGCACGGCATATTAAACCTAAAATGGAAATGAAAATGAACATAATTTAGAGAATTAAACAAGTATTAAAAAAAACCCCAAACCAACAAAAACACTCCTCCTTCTTACATACATTACAGATAGTATCTGTACCACAGTAGTGCCCACAGGGCCTAGCCTAAGTATGCTGGGTATTGTATCAACATGTTATAAACAGCCTTCTGCCCTAAAAAACCCCGGTATCTTTCAGTTCAACTATTCACACAATTACATTGTTGCAAGTTTTAACATATTTTGAAAACACAAGGTATTTTTTATAATTAAGCATAACTCTTGTCCCAAAAGCAGTCACTGCTTCTCTTACACTCCACTGCAGTTTCCTTACTAGTAAAGAAAGGTGTTCATGATGGGAAGTAGACCAAAAAGAAAAAAACCACCCCAAAATATACCTCAGCATCCTCCAAATTAATCAAAGTTCATATTGAATCATCTGGGAAGAGTTGAATTTATTGTTCCTACAGGAGGAATCTAAATCAAACCCCTAAAGAACTCATAATTTTCTACAGTTTGAGGACAGAAAATGTGCCAGTGACAAGATACAGCATAAAAGTATCAGAGCAGCTCTCATGCCAAAAAGAGCCTGAAGATGATCCAAATGCATCAGGAACTTAAAGGCAACACTGAATTTGTATATATACAGTCTAGAAACCCATAATTCATACTGCTCCATCTGATGAAAATATACACAAAACAGCCTTTAAGGGCTACCCAAAGATGGGACAAAACGCGCTTAAGGAGTAAGTAAGACTCCATACTTTAGGCATGAAACATATTCTTGCATTTGTATTTTTAAAAAGCAATCAGAAAAGTTACATAATGGCCTGACTTGACCTTTGCAGGCTTGATTTGATGACAGTTTATCAAATCAAAATATTAGGGATGCCCTGAAGCAGGATATGGCAGCTGTGCAAGTCTTCTGCTTGGCATAATCAAAGATGTTTATAGCAGGAATGCAATAGGTCATGCCAATGTGTTACCAAGTTACTGTGCCATGGCTAAGACCAGTATCTAACTAATGGGTGTGCCCATGGAGTCCATGCTAGTATGACTCAGAGTTGTTTGAGCTCTTCAACAACCGGCTGGGACTGTGAAGAGTCAGTTACATGTATCAGATCTACCCAGATGAGTAAGTGCTAGCTGAATTACCCGCAGTTTTGGTAACACACCAGCAAAAGAAACAGTAAAACTAGTGTCTAGTCCAGTCATATTCCCAGCATGCTTTAATTGTACTGGTTATTATGTGGATTTGGTTAGTAGTGTAAGATTTAAATCTAATTTCTCTTTTAGTCTGCTCCATAAAATAACTCTATAGATACTCTTAAATCAATGCAAAAGGTTTGGATGAAACACAAAACACCTTGGAAGCCACTGTTTTTACCTTCCAGCGGTGCAGACACTGGAGACTCCCGCATTGACATTCCTTGCTTTATATTTCCTTCCATTGTATCATAGCTTCTCTTTAAACCAATTTCATGAGCAGTTCTTGGACTCCTTGTTCCTTCACGAACATTTTTAATAGCTGGCAAATTTTACAACAATGTGGTTAGGAAATGTGGACAATAAAAAAAAACACCTCATGAGCATTACATTTAATGAGACCACAGGTCATTAATACTTTACAACTTCAATATGATATTGTAACATTAAATTCAACCATAGAAAGTTTTTTTATGGTTTGTTAAAAAGTATATTTGTTCAAACAGTTACTAATTTATCAGTATTTCAACTGAAGTTCAGAGTTAAATGATACATTTATTTTAATACAGATAATTTTAAACTTGGTTGTTTAACCTTCCAAAATAAAAATATTCCATGACAAACTGGAAATCAACAGCACAGAAATTAAATAGTTTAACTATATTTTAAATACATAGTACAGGAGACTATTCAGAACACAAGCACTATTTCTGGTTCACTTTAATTCTTATACCCTCAAAAACACATGCAGGTCAATACTTCTCCCAGATAGCATCCCAGTGACTGAGGTTTATACCTATCCACTTGGAAGCAGATATACTTCAGCTATGGATTATAAAAGTAGAACCTGCTGCAGTCTTGAATTTGATCAGGCAGAATATACAAATACTCACTATCATAAGATAAAATATGCCCACTTTTGCCTTCATAAATAACATGGCCTTTGGCTGAAGCTTCCTCTCGGCACTTTTCTGGGCTGCTGTCTTCTGTAGCTAGACGGGTGATAGTTCCCTTCAGTAACGCATCAGCTGCTATGCCAGACTGGGACAGAGCTGGTGTACCCTGCATATAAATCAATAATTCAGAACATGTGTATTTATTTAAGAGAACAGGGAGCAGTGAAGGGGAGAAAAAAAAAAAACAAAAACCCCAAACCCAAACATACAACATTTTTTAGATCTAGAAAACCAATTACTTTATCAAGCAGCATGGCTTAAACTTCTGCCTCTATTATTAGACATTTAACCTAAATATTAGTAAGATTATTTGTAGGCAATTCGCTACCTTGTTAAAAAAATACAGAAAGAAGAATAGGGAGTACAATATTACAAAAGTATTTCATGACCTAGAACATTTACCCTGTAATACCTTTTGGGGGAAGATAACATACACTAAATACTTAATGGTGCTATTAGGTTTTATTTCTATCCAAAGTAATGAAACCTACCCTTCTCAGAGGAGAATTGTTACTATTGCTTCCATAACTAGAGATCCCAAATCAACCAAAACAGTAGCATTTAATAAAGGATGAGACAAAAAGGCTTAATTTACCTTTTTGGTTTAAATAGCATCTGCACAAGACTGGTTACAGTTGATCTTAATATTTGAACTCTGGTGTGATGCTATTTTCATGAAGTTCTAATAAACCTTCAGTTAGCTATACCAAGGCTCTGGTGGTTTGATTTAAAAAGTTTAAAGACTCATATACATAAAGAAGAAATGGTAATGCTGACTTCAGCAATAGTGCGACTTGACCATCTGATTGTATTAAAATTTCTTTTTTCAAGGCAGTTCCTACTCTGTGATACTAATTTACTTTTTCAGACATGCAAATACATTCATGGTGATAGTTTAAATAGGCTGTTTTGCTACAGCCTTCTCATTAAGGGGAAAAATACCTGAGTTATGGAGCCTCTCAAAGAAGGAATGGTCTCAACAGCAACTTTATTGGTTGGAGTTCCTCGTGTTATACTTCCCTCCTGTATCGTTGTGGTACCTGATTTGAAATAAGACATCCTGATAAATATGAGAATAAAAATAATAATAAAAAAAGTAGCTACTCTATTTTAAATAATTAAAAACTCCAGTGAGAACTGTTAGTTTTCACTAAAGTACAGGGAAAATTTCAGTTTAACAGCATGTATTTGAGGCAGACTATTTAATCTTAACATAGCCTTTTACAAACCAAATGTCTTTTACAGCATTAATCTGTGGTATTTAGTTTCTTTTCTTTTGATGTATTGGATATTGCACATGTATTGCTCTGCGTGAACAACTTAATTTTGAAACTGGCATGCCTTGAAACAAATGTTTTTAAATGAGACATGCGGATAGGAGGAGCTAGCTATAAATACACATGCCTTGGAAAACAGGGAGCAGATTAATCATATAATACTTAAAAATAACACTTCAGCAGTTTGAGCTCAAGTTAATTCTCTCAGTTTTCTCAGGCTCTGACAAAATTTCTTAACCTGTATGACTTTCTTTACCTCGAACCACACTTTCATGTTGTGCCCTGACCAGGAGTCCCTCAGGTTGGGAATTCTGGCTTCTGGGAGAGAATTCTTCTTGTTTGATATATGGCAGGGAAGCTATTCACAAGAAGAAGAAAAAGTTTTGGGTTTTTTTCTTTAAATATGAGTCATTAAATAGTCTACATAAAATACCTATCAGCTTTTCTTTTCTTACCAGATTTGGCTGACTCCTGCTGCCTTGGCAGCCCAAGAGATATAGAACCCACTGATGGCTTTGCAGTTTCTTGGGTGTAGGAAGCTTGACTATGGGATGTTAAGTAAGTGCCGGGTGTTCCCTGAAACAACAAATATATTATATGTTAATTCTTGTTTCTGGAATAAAGATTCACATCTATGTTTAAAAGTGAATGCTAATACTACTATGATGCTATCTTAAAATGCTATAGTACACCACTGCAAAGTATCAAAGTGCAGAACACCAGGAGTGTAGTGTCACTGTTAGTTTGGAGATGCAGTTCACCTAAACTGGACATCCTCAACCATGCTACTGAAAGTAAATAACTGCAACATGTTCTATTTTCTAAGGCACTTGTAATTCCTGGACTTTTAGAGGTGCCATGTACATGTCTTAAGTGTTAATGCTGTGAACACATAACCGGCCACAAAATGTTGAAGGTTGTGCAAAAAAATTGATGGAAGCACAGATTTTTCAAATAATAATTCCCTTACTTGTGAGATTGAGCCTCCCATGATGAAAGAAGGTTTTTCTGATGGCACACTTGTTTTGGAGGATGGAATGAGTGGTGGTGGTGGTCTGGTGGGTCTGGTTGTTGGAAGGCGGACTCCTTCAGGTATATTGGTTATTACTTGGTGAGGTGCTGGCTGGAGAACTTGTGGGAAAAATTGTACATTAAACATTACAGTCTGTTTCAGCTCTATCAGTTGACAGAGAGACAAGAAGAACAGAAATAGGCCAGTTTATCTGACAATTTCTGATGGCAATTGCCTCGTAACACTTAAAAGCTACCTAGCTGTATTTACAACTCTGAAATTCACTATGTCCAGGTGTATGTTATGCATAGAAACTAAATATCTAACCTCACATCAAAGTTCAAAATGAAATGGCAAAAGCTGCACTGCAGAATTGCAGACCGAAAACTAAGCTTTTAAAAATAACAGCCCAGAGTACACTCAAATTTTTTGTTGTTTTCCTGTTTTTAAATAAAGTTCTTATTCTTTAAATGGAATGCAACTGAGTCAAGTATAATCTAAGCTTCCCTGATTTTGTCTTTTCTTAGCATGACATTATAATCCAAGCTTCAGAATTTACATTTGTCAGTTATTTAGCAGCAGCTTTATCTTTTCCTCAACTCCCCCATTCATAAGAAAGGGCACCCATGAATATGATGGTACTTGTATTAAGCTGAAAAAACTCTTGATGACTTTGTCCCTAAGCAGTTCTAACACTTTTCAGATCATCCTATTTGCTTAGTAAAATAAATGTTATGCAGCAATAAAGAACAAAAATATAACCTCATTGGAGCTAGAAAAATACCACGTACCTACTTACATGCACACACAGAGAAAACAATCTATTTTCTTTTGTAAGTCACAAAGTATTTAGAGGGTAATTTGATACTACATCAAGTCAAGAAGTCCAGCTTCCAAAGGAAGACTACATATCGCTATGATACCTAACAAAGTATTTACCTGGCGGGACACTATAGCGAGCTGCATTCATATCAGGCTGGGGAGAGGCTTTATTGACTTCCCTTGGAGATAGCCTATATGGTGATGCTGACCTTGTTGCTGTATTTTGCACTTGTGCTTCCTGTTCTATTGCTCGCTTGACCTCAGCATAGGGCATATAGGCCACCGGCTTTCCTGTGAAGGTTAAAAGTTATCAGAAAGAAAAGAACTTTGGAATAGAAATTAAGAGTCAGAAGGTCCATCTTACAGCACAATTTTAACAAAGGGCCTACTCCAATGTCAGATGTATTCATCAGGTACAAATGTTTCAATTAAAAAGTAGTATTAAGGTACAGCTTATTTTAATGTGTTCCTGTGTCGATACTTCCATATCCAAAGCTTTGAAAAAAGTCTCTCATACTTTCTATATGCGAAAAACAGTATCTTGTTCCTTTATGTCCTTTAAGTGAAAGGTCTGTTATCGAAAAAGATTTCATTTAAAGAAGATTCCTTTCCAAATCCTGTTCATCAGCCATGTTTACATGCAAGTTAAGCCAGACTTATACGTCAATCCCACCAGGCAAAAAGCCTCCCTTCCTTGTTTCTTGACCAGAGAAGTTACAAATCAAATTTCAAATACCAATTTTTCCCATCAATGGTGTTTAAAGGGAACATATATTTTCACTGAATTTAGGAAACTAAAAACCCAGTACCAGAACTTCACAAATTCTCCATTGCCAAGGAAAAAGTAAGTATTCAAAATTACAAGACAGAACAAGTCTACCGCAGCTGTGAAATTACATCTTTAACCTCCATAGTCAAAGACAGATAGCACTAATCATCCCGTAATAGCTTTCTAAAGGATCTTTACTATTTTATTCCATTGTAAAGTACTGTGTAGGTTCTCATAAGCCAATCCAACCACAGGCCTTTTAGTTTGACAAGATGCCCCACAACACAGGTAGTGTTCTGATGTATGCAATGCAAGGTTTTTAAACAGACTGTGGGCTCTCTGCTGCACACAGCAGTAGGTGGGTAATTTTCATATGCACAGTATATCTTAGGAAGTAGCTGTTGTAATGATCTGATGACATCTGAGCCTCTTCTAGTTTTCAGATTAAGACGTCCAGGCTTGTAGAACCCATTTACATTAACCATCTCTCTCTGTCTGCCTCAATAACCACCTTCATTTTTGCTGGCAAAGACTTTGCCCCAGAACTTTCCCACACTTCATAATACCATACTGCCAATGCCAAGAGTTATTCAGGTTGTATTTCAGTTAAATGGTATTTTCAAGCATCCCCAGACTTTCCACCTAAAGAAGCAACTTCCAAAAACCACAGTCTTACCCTCCCCTCCACAAATCTACAAGCTCCCTTCTCAATATTTTAACAGGCAAAAAAATGGTTAAGTTTCTTTCATTTTACTTAGGTAAAAGTAATTAAGGTGAAGCATTTTCATAACAATTTTAAATTGTTATGAGTATTAAATACAGAATACTCAAGTTTCAAAGAACATGATAGTTTATGTTGCTAATACTGTGGAGACAACAGAAACAACGCACAAGAACATAAAATCTAAAAATGCAGAATTATGCAACTGTGATATCATCTCATAACATTGTAACATTCAGTATATTAATCTCACACGGTTTATTTCCCTGTTACAATGTACAGTTTATGGACCTATTCCTTTTCTAGTAAAGAAAGTTGAGGTAAAAGTTACACACAGTACAGAACTGGGCCTCCCACAGGATATGCTTTTCTTGCACAAAAAAAAGCAACCTTCTGCTAAGCTGTCTGTAATTTGCAAGCTGTTAACAGAATTAAAATAATTTCAGTTCAAAGAATGAAAATATGACCAATATACACAGAGAGAAAGCATAATATGAATGTCTAATGAAAGTTAATAAACGCATCCTTTGAATCGTATGCAGCAATTTGGATGATGTAACATACCCTGTCCGTCTGAATCTTTTTCCTGTAACTAACAATGGTAACAGATACATCCTTATTCAGTCACCCTGACAGGTTCTGTGAGTTTTAGCCTTGTTCTGTACTGAAGGTCACACTAAGAGCCACATTCAGGAAACATAGGTCCAAATCACAGAGTTCAGTTCAAACCTTCAAGTATCCTCGTTCAAACCTTCAAGTATCCTCTATATACACAAAAGCAACCAACCGTCATATTCCCAAGAGAAAGAACCTTTCACACAGTCCTTCTGCAGACAGACAGGCTAGAGTATGACAGTTCTACCAAACTTTTGTGCCCTACTCCAGGGCCCAATGTCCACATACATACTCCAGTGCAGTAAAACATTCCTTTTAATTGTGCTCATACTCCATTAGCAATTCTCTCCCATCTTCACTGTAAGCTTCTGAAAGGGGCTCCCCCAGAACACACAGTTATCTAGGTCCTTTCACCTGCACACCTAATCTTTCAGAATCTCTCTCTGTAGGAACAACTAATTTTTGGATTTCACCCAAATGGTGCCAGTTTTTCTGCCTTATCTAAAGGGGCTACAAGGTAGTTCTCCAACACTGTAACTGCAGCAGGATCTCTACAGTAGACAGGTTCCTTCAAGCGCCATCAGAAAGCAATAGTTAATTATCAGTACACTAAACTTTCATTCTTAAATGAGGCAGCAATGTAACACACGGACATAAAATGCAGGGTTATTTCCGTGACAGATGTGAAAATGCCTACCTTCCCATTCAACATTAGGGCTCTTGGAAGTGCCACAAGGGCTTACAGCACTTCGATACTCCATATCCAGCTGTTCTTGCCTCTGGCGTTGCTCCTCCAGCAGCGCTGACTCATGCATTGCTTTAATGTGCCGTTGATACAGTGCATAACCACTCACTGGTGTTCCAACGGGAACAGTACAGGGACTGCAAGAAACCTACAAGGATGGGAAGGTATTAACATCAGGTACATTAATACAGGTACTTACTAAAGTAACTATGTTGCTCAATGTCTCCACTGCAGTGGTTGTAGTCCATGTGTAAGTGTTTCAAATGGTCCACACCTGTTTTCAAACTATTACTTGTGTATTTGTACTATACTTACTTCCCCCCTCAAAAGTATAACAAAGCAAATTATATATTTCTTCATTTGTTTCACAATTTTTTGCTGCTTTAGTGTTGCGACTAGTTTTAGGGACAACAGATACTACTTCAATTATCACTGAAAACACCCCATACCATAGGTGGGATGACAGCAGCTCGGTGGGGAAGCTGTTGCAGGTCCATCTGCCCTTGCTTTATTGTGGATGATACCAGTATTGACCCAGTGGGATTTAACAGTGAGGGCTTTGACTCCCTGCTGAAGATACTGAAAAAAAAAAAAGAGAAGGAAGGGAAAAATATCACCAAAAAGACAAAGATTAAACATCTTTAAAAATTTACAGGCAAAAGTATGTCTCTCAACTTCAAAAAAACCAAATATATTTAACACACTGGACAAATAGCTGAAAAATCAGAATCATGTTGTGTTTTGTCCCACAGCACATCTGGTGGAATGGGCAACACATGCTGCTGTATTTTTATAATACACAGAAATACCAAAAGAAGCACTCAGAATCTCCAATACCAGATATTTATGTATACAGTTTCTATATGCACAGTACTGCAAGAATGCAACCTTCTTTATAGAATGCTTTGAAAAAAAAAATAGATAGGAAGCACTAGACATATTTAGTCCACAGGAAATAAATGGTAGTATACAATATACTACTTTCACATGGAGGGCTAATATATTTGTGATGTGGAAAGATGATGTCTGAAGAGGCAAGAGAGTGCAGAAACACCATCAGCTGCACTCTTCCAAAGACCACATGCAGAACAATGATACTGGATACTTCTGACATTTAACATCTATCCTTGGTACTGTGTGTATATTAAGACCACTGAGAGAGAGGGGGCATTGGCTCTGATACTATGCTATGGTTGCATAGGAATTGCACCAACAGAACACTAAAAAACCTTCAAATATCATCAGTGGTGTCAGCCATGTCCCAAAAGATAAATGGTTCCAAAGACATGCAGCATTGTCCATTTAAAGCCCTATATATTCATGTGGGTTACCCACAGTGTTTAGGGCCAAGTTCCCAGGAACTAGGAAGTCTGCAAGAAGACACTGTACACTTTGGAGAAAGAGGTCATTCATTTCTTGGGACACGTGCCCGTTAATTTACAGACACTGACTGGTAAGAGCGAGAAATGCTTCCACTACTCTATTATTAATAGCCTTCAAGAGATTCAGTTCTGCTGACTGATATAACATGGTTCAGCGACAGTAATTGGGCACAGGACTCTAGAGGTTATACAAGCAAATAAATGTGAAATGTTAAAAGGTAACTAAAACATCAGTATTTTACGTCCCTAGATTTTTTTTTTTAAAGCAAGTTTAATCTACTAAAAGATATATTCAGGCTGTTTTCCCTGCCAAATTCAAAGAGTTTTGGATGCGTTCTACTACACCAAGTTTGTAAGAGCAAGAAGCAATTAAAACAACTTATCTCCAAATTTTTTGATCTACTTTCAAACAGTTTTTCACTAAAGGGAATGGAGATCCCACGTACTATCCCACGCTAACCAATCACACTATAAAAACCATTCCAACTCTACTTCTGAACATGTAGATTTGTTCTTAAGCATTGTGTAACAGTAACAAAACCAAACCAACCAAAGCAAAGAACTTCAGTACAGATCCAGTTACACAATCACTGTTGAGTTTCTTAGTGGATACATGGGGACATTTACAAAATTCCCCACATTACTTTTTTTTTTTTTAGTTGGTCACCAATTTTTAAATAGCTGTGTATCAGAAAATCCTGCAGCAACAAGATCTTCCCCTCCCCATCAGAAGTACCACACAGCTACTTATCATGGAAACTCGTCCCAGGAGCATCTTGAATCTCTTTTCTTACTTTGGCAAATTTTCATTGTTTCAGTACACTGCTGTCCTTTCCAGGTAATTGTTTAACGCA
>VYZV01007906.1:596-11498 GCA_013401275.1 Pandion haliaetus | reverse complement strand
ATTATAAGATTAGAGTTAACATTCACAGGACCTAAGGTGCAGCTTTAATGATTTAAATTAACATGTTTTAGATGCATCACTGGCAGAAGTGGCACAACACTGACTTTACACACGAAAATCAGTCACATTTTATAGACATGCTGACTTGCAATTCTTGCTGTAAGTTAACATTTCTAGTTTACTTCCTTTGTGAATCACCATTGTTTTCTTAAAAATGTCGTCTTCTCTCTGCGAAAGTTGTAAACAGCATGGACAACCAGATACCAGTTACAGAAGGGTATTGATTTTTGCAGTAAAGAACCTTCCTCTTCTCTTTAGCCTAGTTCATGAACTCCATTATAGTATAAATAGCTTTTAGATAAATAAAAACATTTATGAAAAACTATGGCAACACCTAGAACACAGATGTTATATTCAAGTCTTATCTTCTGATAAGATTCTTCATTCCTTAGAACCACATCAATATTTTAACAATGTTTGTTAAACAAATGGATGCAATAAGGATCCATCAATTTTAATCTACCCATCTGTAAAACAAGTAATTAATTTTGACTTATTATAGAAATGGACAATTTGCAGAATTATCCACACAAACACTGCAGTTTAAAAAACACTAACAACTAAAAAGCAAAATCCCCAGCACTTAGCCATATTCTCTCATTCATTGTTTATGAATTGCATTGCTTATAGCTCCACAAAAAGCTGGCCAAGACTGACTGATGCTGAGTGCCTATAATTATTAGCAGTTGCAACCAACAAATTTTAAAAAAACCAAAAACCCCACCACTTAAATTTGCCTGTCTGAAGCTTTACTGAGACTATCAACTAGCAAAGGTTACATAACTTTGATTCAACTTGTTTCAACATGCACAAATTTTTTGATCAGGTGCTGTCTGTTTACTCTCTATATGATAGCATAGTCAAAGCATCTTAAATACTAAGCAATAACATCTCAAGACTGCTCAATACTAAAAATGTTTTTTTCCCCCTCCAATGAGTTCCAATTGCTAAAATCCAGCTGAAACATAGTATTTGAGCACTGCATTATGAAGTGCAACACAGCTTTCTGAGCACGTAATCGGCAAAAAACATCATCCCTTTCTGTGCACACACAAGTCTCCTTCCCAGAAATGTTACCTTCACTGTCTTCTGGATTCTCTTCTTCATTAGATGCTTCAATATCTTCATCCTCCTGAGCTGACACAGTCGAAGCTACACTCTCACACTGTGATACATCTCGCTCCTCACGAGGCCTTCGTGAAGACTGATAAAGACACGGCATTTACATTGTGCTGAAAATTTGCAAGTATTATTTCCTTTTACATGCATTTTCATTTATCAATCTGAGGTTGAAATGAAAGACAGAGAATCTCTGTTTAGCACAGATTCATTCACAAGGGCACACTCTTACAACTTCAGGTCAGCTTTTGCTGCTGCTGACCAAAAATAAGATTGGGAACAAACCACTACCTCAAGATATGTTTGGGGGACAACAGAACTACTGCAGCAAAGACAAGACACTGATGTTCTTCACTGCAGTGAGAGAAGACTAGGCTAACACTGCAGTATAGAGGATTACAACATTCAGGATTCTACTTTAGATGCCCCAAAACTTTCAGTTCCTGGTCTTCTACCAATTCTCTTGATCTGTTTTGTAAGGTTAGTGCTTATTGTATTTCAAGGTAGCTGTTCTACAGTGATGATCTGAACTTCTATAGTTGCTGGTGTACTGATGAGGAACGTGGTTTTCAGAGCACTAAAGAATTCTTCAGGCTTGAGTGTTCTACCTNAGGTCAGAGCATCAGCCGCCTTTTCTAGGAGATTTATGTCACAACACAAAAAAAAGTAGAAAAGGAAACAAGTGGTGATTACAAAAGAGTCTTAGTGAAGTGTGATGAATGACTTCAGAAAGATGCCAAGTTTTCCCCTTTAAAAATATTCTATGCCCACTGCACTTGCCTTCTGTTTATGCTGTTGGAGGAGGCTGTCTAGATTGTGTCTCCTCTTATAGTTGAAGTAGAAGTTCTTACACTGAGCTTCACTTTTCGTCCCAACCATTTTGGCAATTGCTGCCCAGTTTCGACCATGTTCCACTAGGCCTGTTAAAACATATAAGAACCAATATTTACTAGGATAAATAATTCAGCTATCCAAACCCAAATAAATGGAACAACAATGCCTATGGAAAGGTAAGACAGAGAAGTAGTGCTGTCCTTAAGAGAACTCTCACTATGACAATGTATTTGATAACTACTTACAGGGCAAAAAAAAGCTGTGTCAACCTGAATGTCTGCTTATGAAGTCTTCAAACTTAACTCTTTGCTGTTGCTAATATGTAACACCTCTGCTAAAACACTGATTTTTTGCACAGAATTTGCAGGTAACAGCATCTCTCAAATGAATAGACAAGTTATAAACTACATTAGCTTTGCTATGAAAAGAATGTCTTATACAAAAGGGGTTTTGTAACTTACGAACGCTTTACTTCGAAAATTTACATATGACATACACACCTTCACATCTGTTTCACAGACTTCCATGGACCAAGTACAAAATCAAACAATTCGAAGTAACCCATGTGAAAAAAGTCAACATGAGTCTCAAAAAACTGATTTTGCCTGTTAAAGATGTTTGCTTTTTTATTTTTTAAGAAAAAAAATGGCAAATTTCAAATTATTCATTCAGTGTAGTGTTGCAAAAAATCACAGCACTCATATTCAGTAAATTATTTTAATTTTGTAAATACAAGTATTCAGAAGCAAGTCAAAAGCTTTACAAGGTTTACCTTTCTTAGCAACTTCCATTTCTTCTTCTGTCCAGCGGGATGTCTCTACAGGCTCTGCAGAAGCTGAAAGAGAAACAAAGACACTGCTCAGAGAAAAGACCAGGATTCACTATTGTGGCACCAATCATGCATCCCATAGGCAACTAATCCATTTACATTAACACTTGTTCAAGTCACTTGGGAAAGCTGCTTTTGTCAGTGAGAAGTAGTCAATCTCCATTAAACCAAGTTAGAGATATAGTAGGAACCACTGCAATCTCAGCAAACTGTTCAAAACTATTCTGCCTACAAAACTATAATTAATTATCTGTCAAGGAAGACTTGTAAGTAACTTAGATGTATCTATCACTAAAATTTTATTTAAACTGTCAATAATTACCATCAACTACTAAAAGCAGCAATCCAACGTGCTGTAAGATAGTTACATCTTATTTCACTGACTGCTGTGGAAGGGACTGAAGTAGTTATTTATTGGTTAGTGGGTATCAAGAAATCTACTTTCTTATATTCACTGAGTCTCCTACCGGATAAACAGAGAAAAATAAAAGAAAACAAAAAAAACCAGTAAGTAAAAACAAGCAGGAAACTAAGTATGATTCAAGACAAAATAATTTTCATCCACTTCTCTGGATTTGGTATCATCCTGTTTAAATTTCTGAATGGCATTAAGCTGCAGCAGCCTCCATTTCCTTTTCATAACATCTGCCATTATGCACAGTATGCAGCATGGACCCTTCAACAACTTCCATTAACAAACAATAAAAATAGGACACTACAAAATATCTGATCCACTGAAAAGCTATTTTGGATTTTCTAGAAAACCTGGCAAAAATGGTTTTAAAACAAACAAACAAAAAAACAAAAGCAAAAGCCATTATTGCCTTAGCCTGGCTGCTGACAAAAACCCACCATATCAACTGAGCAAGAATGTCTATCGCAGTCTCTGATGTTTACAGTTAAATGAGAACTAATTTGCCCACTTACTTTGTTCTTTAGGATATGTAGAATATCTGAACAACAAAAGAGTTGTTACAAATTCCAGAATAGCAGCTGCCTGTAACTACCCAGTTGAAGAGCTAGGAGCAACAAACTTTGCCACAGCAGAGCACTGCAAGAAAAAAAAAACCACAGCCCTGCCCCACCATCCTGGATAATTATTTACTAGCCATGAGGTATTCTGTTTGCTAGTATTTCTGCACCACCACAGTCTTTTCAGAAACACAGAGATAGCGTAGTCTTTTTTTAACTGTACAGGCCAAGAAAGTAACATTTTATTTTAAAGAAGTCTCTTGCCATCTAATGCAGAAACAACAACAAAACCAACTTGCTGGGATCTATTTCAGATTATGAAACTCCCTAAAGTACTCAAATATCAGGCCTACTTATTTAACAATATCCTCTGCAAGCTACAGCCTGTAAGTCAATCTGTGTCAAAGGCATTTGTATCTCTACAGATCCATCGTTAACCCTGCAAAGAGAGAAAATGTAGTTATTACAGAAAGGCTGAACTGCCTTTTTTTTCCCTACATGGTTCTAACAGAGTCATCTGATTACACATACACTATTCATGAAGTTACACTCGTGAAGTTTAACAGTACCACAACAGTCACAAAATTATAAGCAGGCCTAAGAATAAAGCTGTCATAGTAAAACAAAAAAAATAAAAAATAAAAAATGCACTGCATGCACAGAGAACAGCCTTATGTCAGTGAAGAGCCTGATGACCAGATGGGTCCCGGGTGTCCTATAAATGCTACTCACAAGGTTCTGGTGGGGGTGGAAGAGGCGGTGGTGGTTCTTCGGTGGCTGCAGCTGCAGCAGCATTTGCTTGTGCAGCTTCATTTGTCATTGATCTGGTGATTCTGCCCTTACGACGACCTTGACTATTGGCAGTTTTTCGGCCCCTAGGAGTGGCCTGCTCCCTTTCCTCTGTTTCCTCTGGTGCAACTTCAGTTTTGTCCTTTTCTTTGGTATTCTCTCTGGGAGTAGTTAAAACACAATTCAGTCACATTCAGATAGCCATTATGGGCAGATACTCTTGAATATCAATGTGGAAAAAAAAAAAAACCCAAAAAACAAACACAAAAAACCCTCACACCACAAAAACTCCACAAACCCAAAAGACACCTTCAGAGAAACAGAATTCACTTACTGTCCACAACTTAGAGTTGCTAGAGAATAACATAAATACACAATATTATCAACTTCAAAGAAAATACGAACACTGTAATAGAACATATTAAAAAAAACCCAAACCAGCAAGATATGAAAAGTATTACATATGCAAAAAAAACCCATAATCCCATGGCTTTTTCCACCAGTCTGATTAGTTCAGCAAGACAGAGAAATTCATATGTCCAAAAAAATTGTTTAATGCACAAAACCTAATCTAAATAGGAACAGTGTTCAGTCCAGATTTCACTGTCAGGCTAATGTGAATCCTGTTCTGATCTTTGCAAAAAACTGCAATCTAGGGTGAATTAATGCATTTTCAGTACATATACTTACTTAGATTCCTCCTTCTCATCCTTTTCCTCCTCATCTTTCTTTTCCTCCTCTTTTTTCTCTGCTTTTTCTGCTTTTTCCTCTTCTACCTTTTCTTCTACCTTTTCTTCTTGAGAAGGACGAGCAATTTGTTGCTGAAATGAAATGGAATTTACACATTATAACAACTTGATCACACAAAGGTGCAGCAACTTGTACTCAGAGTAGCACAAACACTGATGCTGCCTTACCTCCCACTTGATAATAATATCTTAATTTACAGTCACTGCACACTGGTCAACATAACAGTAAAATGCCTCTGCCAAAACTGTAACCCTATCTGCACCCTCAAATCATAACAAACATGATATTTCAGGCATTATCTCCCAGACTTCAGAAGTCCCCTTTCCCACAGAATGTGCAGTTTCTATATACCAGCTGTAGATCCTCAGGACCTCTCAATTTATTTTCTCTTATGTTTCTTCTGGTCAGCTGCCCCATTCAGATATGGTATTTCGTCTCACAAATTCCACTGAAGCACAGGCTTCTTTTGCAGCGTGAGCACAGAGGTGGTAACGTACACATACATGTGTCAACAAATACATGTGCTGTTGTATGCCACACTAAAAATGAACAGTTATGTTTTAAAAGTGCTTAGAGAGGTTCTAACCAACATCTTGCGTAGTAATGGTGTTGCTCCTCTCAAGTTTTATTTTTAACGTTGCCCATTTTAAAATAGTGAAACATGATAGCTTACAACTTGGAAGCAGAAGATCTTGTAGCAAGAAAATTATGACCAACTCTAAGCCACCTTCTCAAAACTTTCATTTAATTAAGAAATATAATTGTCCAAAAAATTGGGTGAGGAATTTTAGACTTACATTTCCAGTAAATTTACAGAAGGAAAATTACAGCCTAGACTTTTTTTTTTAAACTATGGTCTTTATCAAGATGATAGTTTTACAAGCACATTAACACTGACTAATGACAAAGTAATTACCATTATTATCCTAAGGAAAACAGCACAAAATACTATTTACACATTCCCTGCTAAGGGACTCTCGCTTCTTATCTTTCAAAGCAACACAGATGACTACGATGTGCGAGGGTATCCCATTTTAAAAAGCACATAAATTTGATTTAAACTTTCCAGAAGATACAATCTGCTTCAAACAGGAATTAATGGAAGAAACTTCTGTTACTTAATGTGATCACATAGAATTACCAGCATGGTCCCTTAGAGCTGCTTAAAAAAAAACAAACCCCAAAACCCAAAAAACTTAAAGAACAAAAATTCTAAAGGACATAAGAATAATTTGTGGCATTGTTTTTGCTATGCCTTATCACACAATAATAAGGTACCCTTGGCATTCCCTGACAGACTTTGCTGTTAGAGGTGGCCTAACATTAGACAAAGTCAAATATCCTGTGACGTTTTAAGAAAGCATTAGAAAAATGACACTGCTCATACAGGAGGAAAAAGAAAAAGTATTAGGAAAGATCTATCAAATGTGGCTACAGAAAAGATTTCCTTAAATTTTAGTGTTGTTATCCTCCCTAAATATATTTAGGAGCCTAAATACTGCTTTTTGCCATCCACAATGATATATTTGCACATGGCCACAACATCTTGCTTTCCAACACTGCTGCATTTCTACGTCTATAGCTCACCTGCAAATTCTTTCCTCTCCAGGCTACAATACCAAGCAGTAGTTGGCTGCCGCTAAATAAACCATGTAACCCACTCCCCAAATTCCCAGAACTCTTACATGAAGCAAACAGCAAATGAATGAATTCTCCTGATGGGCCTCAAAAGCCAGCAACCCACATCAAGCATCTGGAGCTTAATCCATATTGCCCATTCACGCTGAACAGCATCTGCAACAAGGTGATCTGAGTGCCACAGAAAAATCCAAGCCTTCTGTACTAGGCACCATACAACAAGAATGAGAAAAGAAAGCCTGAGGCTGCTGTCAAGGTTATAGTGGGCAGGACTCCAGTTAAAGGCAAGGGGAGAGGGCGGAGGAAGAAAGAGCTCTCTTCCTCCTCTCAGACAATACATATATTTATTTAAAATGCATGATTACAGTTTAAATTCTGCCTTAAATATTTTTTCGTAAGAAACTACAGAACATAAGAGAGGGTAGGGAGTCAGATATGGCAACACAGAGGGAACCATTCAGAGGAGTTTACACTGAAGGGGCTTGAACGGGTTAAACAAACCACCTCCGTTAATCCTCAGTCGAGTCACCCCTTCAGAAGAACTGCAATACCCAGATGCTCTCCCCTCACACTCGCTGTGTGCAGAACCAACTTGTTCCTTACTGGGCATTAGACTCTCTAAGTGAACTTCAAAGAGCAAAATTTATGTAATACTTCTATAAAGCTATGTTTCAAACAAATACCCAAAGTATACTTGGCAATTCAGGGAAAGACAAGGACAGAGAACTACCAGATTGCTGTTCTAGGACTTTATTATCTCAGATTTTACAGTCCACTGAAAAATTCCTCAAAATAGGCTTTTCTTTTTCACCGAGGAACCAACCTTCCTGTAAGTGTAGCAGCAGGTGTCACTGTTTCGCTAACAAAACTGAGGCTGGAAATAGTCACAAAAAGAACTTGTTTTTGACATTTTAGTAAAGTGAACTGGAGCAGAAAACCCAAACACTAACCCCTATCATCTTGCTGCAAATTATTAGCATTTAAGATGCTGGCATTACTTGTTATGCAAAAACTTCCTTCAACCAAAATGCCAAGAGACATACTAAGATAAATTATTTCAATCCTGCTAGATTGGCCTCAAAAGCAAAGAGTTAAAAACCTGCATCTTCAGAAGAAAAGAAAAAAAATTTAAAAAATAAATCTGTATTTTACATATCATCTATTTACAAAACAATTGCTGAAAGTCCTCTGTTCTTTTTGCCTGGCTAGCTTAACATCACACTTTGTAAATAACAGGGTTCTCTATTTCACAGTGAATTTATTTAACATGCATAACCAATAGGTCAAGTGCAGGTTAAACACAAACCTTAAAACAGTTGAAGCCTCGGTCAGCGACGTACCTGCACATTCATCTGTTGATTAAAACTTTTACTATCCAGACAAGGGGACGGGCTTTAACTCAGGGTAGGATTCAAAAGGACAAAAACCACACCAGCACCGACATCACATAGCTCTTCAGTAGAGGCTGCCTGACCCAGCAACGTGTTTATTCCAGGAAATTGTGTCATTCTGCCACTTAAGCTGCCTACAGCAGAGTTGCCCATCTCACATACAACCTTCTAATCTCACCAGAGTCACCAGAGGTAATCCCCACCGAGCTCGGCTTGATTGGCCGTCACAGACATACAGCAAATTTCTGTCTAGTCAGATCACTGGACTGTACCACCTGCTGCAAAGGCACACGGCTTGATCCACAGACACGCGTTTGTGCTGACCGGGCAGCTAGACCACAGAAACGCACCCCTTACCGACTACCGCTTTGCTACCAAATTTCAATGAAAAACTTTACTCAGGGAGAACCTCCTTTCAATGAGTATTTAAGGAGTTCTCTGTAATCAATGTGAAAGCATCGTATAGCTGTGCTTTCTTCCAATACTGTGTTAAAAACTTGCTCTTTATTTGAAAAATCACATTTGGTTTAAGACACACTCGTTTAGTTGCCTCTGCGAGCATTCTATAACAGTTTAGGTAGCATTTTACAAAAAGTCCTTTCTAGACCTATCTGTGGACAAAAAGGTGTCAGAATTTAATAAGCTTTACATCTCTTAACTTGACATGCCTTAATCTAGCATTCAGCTTCTCTAAAGTAAAAGTCCCCACACTGAAACTTGAGTCAAGTTGTACTCACTACATTCTCTGAAGGATTTCAACATCATTACCATGATTAATATCTTCTCCACAGCAACAGTCCACTTGCTTGCCTTCCAGTTTACAAAAATGTATGAACTATTGAGAGTTTAAGCTGAAGCACCTGTTATTGGCATAAGCACATCTTGGAGTACATCATAAATCTTACACGACTTGTGTTTGCCAATCAGCAAGGAAGTTTCAGGTTGCTACTCAGCGATATGAAAAATATCAGCTTCAAACAAAGCCGGGGTGCGGGAGGGAGAAGGGGGATGAACTGCATTCTGCAACTGTAAGATAAAAGTTCTGGCAAGCAAGGCAGTTCAACACTCAAGTTCTTTTTTACTGTTACAAATGTTGCTAATTAATTATTAATAAAATTAAGATACACAAATACAATCTTTGGTACCACGTAATTCCTTGCTATAGCATTGCTGAACACACCAACTACAATACTTTTGAATTTAAACTTCCAGAAATGGTAAAATTTCCCATTTAGAATGTTCAGAGTATTTCCTAGAGTTTGCAAGTACACCTCAACATTCTTCAGATCTATGAAGTCTGACACTTATCTGCATCCTTAACAGAGCACACATTAAGCCCGTCTAGCAGTTGCCCAAAGTTCAGTGATCTGCTGTAGTACTTAATGGGGATCAAGTACTAGCAAGTAAGACCTACAACTCTGCTAAAATTCAAAGAGCAAGTAATTTGAGTTGAATGAACAATGACAGCAGCTTCAGTGTTCCAACTCACATATTTAGTTATTCACACATAAATCAGTATTCACAGAAGCAGTTATAAAGTCAGGCAGAGCACCCTGGGTTTCCTTTTATAGTAAGCCAAGTTCACAAATCTATGCCCTTGTGTACAGGATTGTAATTAAAATCTTTCTAGTTTATATGCATTATCCAAGGAAAGCAAACAATTTATGGATTGAGAAATCCATCCAAATTTTGAATTCTACCAGTTCCAATATTCTAAAGTTTAACAATGTGGAAAGAAATTTAAATATACAGTTATGATCTTCTGAATATCTCAAAACATACAGTTACATTGCATTACAGCTTGAGCCAGTTCTGTGTCCTCACCTCTTAGAACAGCTGCAGAAGAACAGCATACAGCAAAGATATTGCTCAATGTGTATACTTACTATGACCACACCGATCTCATTTTATAATGGAATATAAAACTAAGCCACTTAAAATGGCAGCATTATCTGCATTTAGCGTACACAGTGATTGTCTACATTTTGAACGATCTCATTTATTTCCATCTTCTTTGTAGTTGCCATACATACATACTTTAGTCAGAATCTTTCACCATCACTAGTCACACAACAACACACTTTTCCTATTAAAAAGCATTATTAGGCTTAGAAAGTCTAACAGAAGTTCTGGCAAAATACAGAGTATTTCCAGTATTTTCTCCCATCACAGCAGTTCACAATGAGTCAGAGAAGAAGCTCTAAGCAAATCCTGTGCATAATGAAAATGATGTTATCTCAAGCAATCCATAATTTGTGGGGTATAAACGAGTAAGTCTTCTGTGATATGATCTCTTCTCTTAGAACACCAGACCATAATTTAAAAGGTTTAAAGTAGAACAGCACCATAGAAGCACAACACGATGACTGTTTCTAGTGAACAGGATCAACTTATCAGCTCAAGCTGTTTGCAGCAATTTTTTTTTTTAATATATATTAAAAAAAAAAGAAAACATTTACTGGGGCTCTCAGAAAACTTACATTATTTAAAAGGAGGATTCATGTATCCTGAAGTGTAATA
>VYZV01007905.1:10105-25522 GCA_013401275.1 Pandion haliaetus | reverse complement strand
GTTCCATTACTTTGTTTTGCCGACTTGTCTTGTTTGCTTTAAAATGCCTGAATTAGTACCCACTTAATATCCTACATTTGAAGGAAATGTAAAACTGACTGTGTGTCTCAGGAAGTGGACCAAGAAGTTGAAGGAGAATGAACACTGAGCTGTCTTTTCATAACTGTGACGNGAGGGAGGGCAGGGAAAGGAAGCAAA
Organism: Pandion haliaetus; assembly: GCA_013401275.1. NCBI lineage: Eukaryota > Metazoa > Chordata > Aves > Accipitriformes > Pandionidae > Pandion > Pandion haliaetus. The sequence continues at coordinate 25,324 of VYZV01007905.1, read as the reverse complement.
CTCTGCTTTTCCTTGCCTTCAAACTGTTTTCTAGTGAAAGGAGGTCAGCTTCTATAACAGTCCCCTTGACTCTTTGCAGGTGTGCTAAAATTGCTTAAATAGAAGTTAAAGGAAAAAAATGCACTTTTAAAAATGTAGCCTTTTAAAGAGTGTAGACTGTATTTAATTTCCTCGGTTGCAGTCAAAGACTATACACCANGAGGGAGGGCAGGGAAAGGAAGCAAACTCTGCTTTTCCTTGCCTTCAAACTGTTTTCTAGTGAAAGGAGGTCAGCTTCTATAACAGTCCCCTTGACTCTTTGCAGGTGTGCTAAAATTGCTTAAATAGAAGTTAAAGGAAAAAAATGCACTTTTAAAAATGTAGCCTTTTAAAGAGTGTAGACTGTATTTAATTTCCTCGGTTGCAGTCAAAGACTATACACCACCACTCAACTGAAGAGATCTCAAAGCAGAGTTAATAATTTTTCTAACACTTTTTTTGTCTTCTGTTTGGAAAAAGCAACTTTGTCGAATCAGAACCTTCTGTCAAAGCTTTCAATGACACTTCATTTTGGAAAATCTCTACCTAGCACTTTCAATGGTGTTGACATTGCTGGGAATGAAGTAATTTCATATTTCATTTCAGATCAGTATTTCAGCTTTTAACATAAATATTTCAAAGTTCATGCCAAAATGAAACTTTTTAAATAGGAAAGTAATATTAGATCAGCACCCCGTTTTTCCAAGAAAATTCTATCCTCTTAGGAAAAATACTCTTGTTTTTTGTTTTGGTTTTTTTTTCAAATGGAAACATAAACAAACACTTAACTACTAAAATTGTTTCCATGATAGAAGTTCTAGGGGTTTTTATAACCCTAGCACAAAGTTGGATGTTAATCACGTTGGTGTGTACTGACCATTGAGTCTGTCGTGCGTTGGGGTAATACTCAGTTACTTCAATGCAGTGCTGTTATGCTAGCCACAGTGAGTAGGGGCACTCCTTAAGTCTCCCAAGGATGGTTGTGACATCAGGTGTGCACTGCACATATCCTCCAAATATGTGGTTTTCTTACGACACTATAAACAGTTTTCCAAGCTGGGAAGTGAGCACGTCCTGAGGCAGTTTAGTCCAATGCTTTCCACCATCCCAAACCTTCTGGTGAAACTGGAGCACATAACTTAAGCCACCTCTTAACTTCACCTCATTGTTAAATAAAGACTTGTTAGTTATTGTCAGTACTAAAACATGTGCAGTATTTCCCACACAAACTGTCTGGCTTCAATTTTCACACTTTGGATTTTGTGCATCTTTTGTGCATGTAGTATAAACCATGGACAAATCTGAAAAGCTGAGTTTCATTCTTTCATTGTATGGTTTGTTTTCCATTCTGTGTGGCTGTTTTCTGGACCATTTCCAAGTTGCTAAGAGACACTAGCAAGCAGCAGGCAAAATTTGGACTCAGCATATGTTTACTTATTGATAAAGCACCCCATTACAGTAACATCAGGAGGTCAGCGGATCTCTCTTGACTGCAGCTGAGCTATAATGTCCTGTACCATGTAAAGGATTTGGCCCTTTCCCTCTCTTCCCTACTTTTGCACCTAGCTCCGTTCCCTGTGAGGCAAGTGTTCCTGTGCATTTCGGCCAGACAGAAAGATGCTTTTCAGAACAGTTCAGCACAGCTGTTCAGTCTAAGTAAGTCCTTAGCTAACCAGGTGCTGAGCAGAAAAGTTCTTCCTCATGCTACTACGTAGAAAATGTCTTGTAATAATAATCTACTTCCTCCATAATAAACCAAGTGCCTGAGTCAGAGAAACTAAGACTTCCCTTAACTCTGAGTAGCTCTCAGAGCTACTTCTGCAGGCCCTTTCACAGCAATCTGTGAATTGTTTGGGCAGAAATTGGACAGGAACAGCTGCTGAAACACTTGCTACAAGGCCTTTGATCTTTCCTATTTCAACAATAACTTTTGAGGCTTTGAGAATTTGCTCACCTGGAGGAGAAGCTACAGTTGAAACTTCACTGCTATGAGGACTGCTGCAAGGTGAATGTGTTGGAACATTGGCGCAGTTTCCAGATGATTCTTTTATATAGGTGCATAAATTACATTTCAAACTGTTTAGGGTTGTGTGGAAGTATATACCCCTGGATGTTTTCCTGCAGTGAAATGCAGAGCAGCATGTAGTTGTCATATTCTGGGCATTATACACTCTTCCAGCCTGGCCAGTACCACACTTCCAGTCTGCTTTGCTTTAAGGTCACAGCTGGATAGTTGTTTTGGTCCTTCCCACAGTTAAACTGTGCTTATCACAGGGCCAGAGACTTGGAGGCACAGAGGGTTGTTGCTCTCCATGTTCTGCTGCTCAGGACCGACTGGGTTGTTGATTCTGCTTTAGACAATGGTTGGTGCTGTTTAAGTGGTGCTGATTGGTAAGAGCTCTAGGGCCTGTGTGCCATCTGAGCTTGCATTTGTTCTCTTAAACAACCACTTCCACAGAAGTAAGAGAAGGATGGTTACGATCCTCAGCAGGGAAGTTTAACAGCTGCTTCAACTCTCTTGAGCCTTATGAGGTGAATAGCTGGTCCAATCAGTCTGATACAAACTGAGGATTTGTACAGTGTCTAGGGACACTAGATCCTGTGTGCAGTTAATATTTCTATCATGTATTGGAGTCATCTCCTACCTGATTTCTCCTAGTCTGGAACTAATGCAGTATTGATGAGAGTGTTTGCCATATGCGCTACAAAACCTCATGCTGTTCTTTGTATATACATTTCTGCAACACTGATGCCTTGAATCATCTAACTTGCGTTATTATGATGCAACTGCTAGAATTTTAAGCTATTGTTATAATTGTAGTTCTAAGGGTAGAAAAAAAGAAGATTCTTAAAGACAAAGAATACTTACAGATCAATAAGCAAAAGCTGGAACCAGTAGAACTTTTACTGGTTTTATCTGTTCCCGAATAGCTTGGTAACTGAGATGGCAAAACCAAGATAAGTATGAACGTGCAGTTTCTAAAACTGAAATCCCCTGTGGCTTTGCCCCTCTCTACTTATAAATAAACATATTATCAGCTGGTAATAAATACTATCGTTTCAATAGTAAATAACTTTTTAACGAAGCAGCTAATTGTTATGAATAACTGAGATTACAATTATGTGAGTCACAAATTGGTTTTATAACATGCAGCTGGGAGAAAGCAGTTTTGGGGGTGCTAATAAAATTTCCTTATAATAAACTTCAGAATTCCAAGAATTCTGGAGTTTTTTGCTGTACCATCCTTAGTCATTCTGTGAAATTCAGGCCTACCTTGGACTAGGATGCTGTCCATGGAAAAACATATTAATCTTTGAAACCTACATGATAGAGTTCAGCAACATCTCCAGCATTCAAAACTATACAGCTTGCGTAGATGAATGTTTCTAATTATCTACATAATTTAATTTTATGAGACGGGACTCAGTAACTTAGTTGCTTGTGAAGAGTAGTGTTATTACAGCTTGTCTTTTAAGTTTATTTGAAACTGATAGAAAAATGAGATTGGCTAACATTATTTACCCTGTCACTGTTTCTCCTTTACTCCCAAACCAGATCTTTTTCAGAGCCTCTCAGCAGTGTAGGTAAAAATGAATTTTGTTGCCCTAAAGATGAATGGCAAAGTCCTTCCAGTCATAGCCAGGGACAGGGGATAAGATGAACTTGAGATACAGATAGGAAAAAATAAGTTTATTGTTCCAGCTGTTGTTAAGGAAATGGAATAGGAGGCCTCACAAGTGACAGTTGCTGCTCTTGGGGTGCGATATCATCTCTCTGCAGTAACTGCTACCTCACTTATCCTAAAATCCTTTGGCAAAAGCAACAGCATTATTTCTGCTTTTTGTGATCCTGTCTAGGCAAGGCAGAGGACAAGGCTTTTTCCATGGTGCTGCTTCTGTACCCAAGCAATCCTTTCAACCCTTCTCTAGCCTCAATGTGTAGCAGGTTACCTGCCTATTGCTTAGATAGACATTTATTTTGTCTGTGCCTGGAACTATCTTTGCCAGAAGCAGGCAAAGTAAGGCTTTCATCAAGGGGAAAAACAGTAGTCCTAACAAGTAGTCTTTACAACTCAGTTAAGGCAGTAAGCCCTCTATCAAAAGGTGGTTGTATCAGAAAAGTATGGTCTTGTGCCATCTTATCACACTGATGTTTTCCATTACTGTCATTCACCAGAAAGAAGTCTGTTGCTAGCAACAACAAATAAAATCCTTTGGCCTAGTTAATTTTATAAATTATGCTAAAACAATGCATGACCTGTTCTGGCAGGTTTTGTGTGGCTCTAGGACCTTCCAGACTGTGCAAGGTTTAAATATAGATTCAGAAGACATCTAGCATGAATACTCAGGCTTTCCCAGAATTTCTGAGGCTAATTTTTAGAGTCAAGGTCTGGCAAAGCTAAAGGGTTCTGCTGGTAGCTATGTCTGTAGAGCTGGAGACAATTGAAGACTGGAAGGGAATCACTAGGGACCCTGGAGAACTGCTATCCATTGACAGCTCTTAGGAGCAGAGTAGGTACCACTTCTTAGGCCTAGGTAAGCACGCTTGATCTAGCCTTTGGGATATGATGAGGTGCCTCTGAGAAGCCTTACACTTCTAGCTGGAGTACCACAAGAATCTGAGTTCTTGGCTCAGTGTCCATACAAAACCTTTTCTAATCATTTTGGCAACGTTTTTCCTGTCTGATGCCTTTAGTGTAAACTGAACAATGTCTGCATAACACTGTCACAGTACTTTCTGGTAATCACAGGAAGGTTTTCTTCTGTGCTGCAACACTTACCCCAGCTCCTGTCAAGCCAACCTTCCCCCTCAGTGTTTTTACTAAACCTTTAGTTGAGGCATACATTAACTTAATTTCAAAACTAAGTGTGTCGTGGTTTAATCCCAGCTAGCAACTAAGCCCCACACAGCCGCTCGCTCATTCCCTCTTGGCGGGATGGGGGAGAGAATTGGAAGGGTAAAAGTGAGAAAACTCGTGGGTTGAGATAAAGACAGTTTAATAGGTAAAGAAAAAGCCGTGCACACAAGAAAAGCAAAACAAGGAATCCATTCACTATTTCCCATGGGCAGGCAGGTGTTCAGCCATCTCCAGGAAAGCAGGGCTCCATCACACGTAACGGTTACTTGGGAAGACAAACGCCATCACTCCAAACATCCCCCCCTTCCTTCTTCTTCCCCCAGCTTTACATGCTGAGCACGAAGTCATATGGCCTGGAATATCCCTGTGGTCAGTTGGGGTCAGCTGTCCCAGCTGTGTCCCCTCCCAACTTCTTGTGCCCCCACAGCCTACTCACTGCTGGGGTGGGGTGAGGAGCAGAAGAGGCCTTGGCTCTGTGTGTTTTCAGCACAAATCCAAAACATAGCCCCATACTAGCTACTGTGAAGGAAATTAACTCTATCCCAGCCAAAACCAGCACAAGAGTCATTTTGACCAAGGAAATAAACTGTTTCCTTTTGAAAATGTCAAAACAAGATGATAATTTTGCAACAGTGTAATACATGTCAAACTTAATCTTCTATTACAAAATTGACATTCCTGTGACCTGATTAGTTTTTTGACAGTTCCCAATAAATAATAATAATTAAAAAATCACAGAAAATTCCCAGACAGCTCTAACAGTGGTATAAATTCTTGGAAGAGCGTGTGCTAGTGCCTAACAGTAAGGAAAAAGAATGTAAAGGAAGATGAAAATGCAGTTATGTAGGGGGAAATGAGGATGAAATAGTTGCAACAGATTGGTCTATGGCAAAAGAATATATGAGAGTTTCTTAAAACAGTATTCAGCATATCTGTGTTAGGTCAGAATAGTGTAAACGCTGGGAACTCTTTGTAGCATTGATATCTTGCATTGGCAGCTTCTTGAGGTGCTTGGGGGTGGGGGGGGAAGGAGCAACCTTTTCTTGTAAATCAGCCAGTTTATTTTCAGACTACATTGCCGTGGAATTTGACACCGTGTTATGCTGAGCTCTGTACCTTTACACACACTAACCTGTACATAGTAACAAAACTTTCCTTGCCAGACTCATTTTCTTCAACATTGATTCATATTAGCTGAGCATCTGGCACTTCGTATTTTTCTCTAAACTGAGTTGTCTTTTCCCAAATGCTCAAAGTATTGGTACCTATAAGAAAATATTAATGAGAGAGAACCAGAAGCAGGCAAACCTTCTTAACAAAATGCAATGTAAGCAAGTTTATATATATATCATGAAGGCCGTGTAAATTTTTTATTATACCTATAATCCAGATACTCTCAAATGAGTTGATTTGAGTAGATAGTAATCTAGATGCCTGTTAAAACTCATTATTGCCTTATGGACAAACATTTTGGAGGACATCACATTTGAAAGGCTTGTTGCTTGGTGCTGCGTAGCCATCTCTGTTATGTGATAAGGTAAACTAGGTATGTCCATCATTATGTGACTTACTATGATACTGTCAGAGAAGGTAAACTTTCTATTGTTCTTACCCACAGAGTTTAAAAATATTAATGCCATTCTTTATTCATATGCAGTAGCGTCTACAGGTCTCAAATAGGTTTTGAAGTCAAAATGGCTCTTTGTTTTGAAAGTAATAGGACAAATAGGTTCTGGACAAATATTTGTGCCTTAGAATTGTCTGTGATTAACCATATCATGTTAACTAACACCTTTGAAGGCTAGTTTGCTCAAGGATGTAGTAAACAACAGCTGTCATAAAATGCCCATGAGACAAGGAATCTATTTTGGTGTTATAGATGGAAAACAGCAACTGAGACTGCATATGTATTTTTACTTAGTTGGCTCTCTTTGCAGTAGAGAAAATAGCTTTTCTAAAGTGAATGGAACAATTCTATGGTTCAGCCGGGAATGGCCAGGTCTTCCTCCTGCTAGCCCTATGACCTCTTGGCCATGCATCCCTACAAAAGACCTAAGTTTTATATTGCCTTGCCAACTTTCCTTATTAAAGCTTTGTTATAAAGCTCACTTAACTACAAGGCAACCATGCTGGAAGTCCATTTTTTCTCTAGGCTTTGAGTCTGCTTTTGTATAATCTGAAGACTTAAAGGAACCTTCCTTTATCATGTATACTGTATGCCTATTCAAATGTTATTAAGATAAAATTCTCCACCAAACCAAAACTTCCTCAGCTTACTCATAGGACAAATTGTGAACTTTACTTTTTTTTTTTTCTCCAATACTTTTTTTAAAACAGGCACACACAAATGAACGAATCAAATTTTTAATCTCATCTGACTCCCACTTCACTTAGCAAATGCAAGACACTTGATATGCCTCACTTGTTGCATAGTAACCAACCACTTTGAGAAATGCAATGATGCAAGCTGAGAATTAGAACTCATTATGCCTTTGCTGAGGGCTCATTAGGGTTGCATGCTGAGGTTGCCATCTTAATTAGGGATGAACCTGACCACCTGAAAGTAATTCACACTGGCAGCCAACTGTAGTATTTTCCAATTTCTGATTTGTCTGGCTTCCATCTGCCAGCTTTACCTTAGCAGTGACTCTTTCTGTTGACATCAAAAATGATGTTCGTGGTGTCATGAATTGCATCGTGCCCCTTGGGTACAATCAAGTTCGACAGTTACCTTCACAGTATGACTCTGATGAGGGGGGCTGCTGGCTGTGGGAGAGTCATGATGAAGATGATGAAATGCGAGACATCAAGTATATGACAAGACATGCAGTAAATGACCTTGAAATGTAAAAATCCAAAACAAAATCTCCTGCTGCTTCTAAAAATTTTAAAAAGAACAAAGCATGCCCTTACACTTTCTGCCATCATTGCAAGTACACTGAACTGATGCATGAATGGCACATAGTGTTATACTTCACTATGCTTTCTAGGATTTTGTCCTGGTTTCAGCTGGGATAGAGTTAATTGTCTTCCTGGTAGCTGGTATAGTGCTATGTTTTTGAGCTAGGTATGAGAAGAATGTCAATAACACACTGATGTTTTCAGCTGTTGCTAAGTAATGTTTAGTCTAAAGTCAAGGATTTTTCAGCTTCTGATGCCCAGCTAGCAAGAAGGCTGGAGGGGCACAAGAAGTTGGGAGGGGACACAGCCGGGGCAGCTGACCCAAAGTGGCCAACAGGGTATTCCATAACATGTGACATCATGCCAGGTATATAAACTGGGGGGAGTGTGGGCAGGGGGGATTGCCGCTCGGGGGATAACTGGGTGTCGATCGGTGGGTTGTGAGCAATTGCACTGTGCATCATTTGCATATTCCAATCCTTTTATTACTACTGTTGTCATTTTATTAGTGTTATCACTATCATTATTAGTTTCTTTTCTGTTCTATTAAACCTTTCTTATCTCAACCCATGAGTTTTACTTCTTTCCCCGATTTTCTCCCCCATCCCACTGGGTGGGGGGGGGAAGTGAGTGAGTGGCTGTGTGGTGCTTAGTTGCTGACTGGGGTTAAACTACAACAGATCTATTGGTATCTATTTCAATGATATCTCAAAGAATCTGCATTGATGTAACCCACCAACCAAGGAACTGGGACTTTAACTGGAGCTTTATGTTTATGCTTGTCATGTACCAGTGCAGTCTCAGTACAAAACAAAGCAGATGGGTGCAGATGCTATGTAATTATGTTTTGATGATGGGGCAGTGATGTAAGCAAGTCTACATAAGAAAACATACAGAAGTTCAGGAACATGAACAAAAGTAAGTGACTTAGTTTCTGAATAAGATGCAAAAAGTCAAAAGGGATGGAAATTCCCTCCTTTATTTCAGACAGAACATGGGACCATAGGTATGCTGCTGGTCTGTTGAAAACAGGAAGAAAAAAACATTTTAAAAAGTTCATTTTGACCACAGCAAAATGCTTGCGATTGTCAGATCGCACTGCAGGCAGATGCATCCTCCTCACCAGCCAGGCTAATAGGAAGTGGAAATTGCAACATCTTGAACTCCACCGAGATTTGTTTAGTTGTAGCTCTGACACAATCACTTACTTCTTTCATGTAGCTATGTTTCTTGAAAGTTAGGGATTAAAAATTGAGGCAGCTTTAGCTGTGTTATGCAAGGTTAATGGAATGGTTTCCCCAAGAGATATTTTTTTTTCCAATTGCTTCTGAAACTCCTATTAATAGGAGAATTTAGTATGCTGTACTTCTTGGCATGTTGATCGTTCCTATTGAATAGTAGTACTTTGTCAGGTATTTAATGTCTTGCCTTTCACTCATGGACTTCCACCATGGTTTGCCTACTTTCTATGTCTGGTGTGAAGAACAACAGTGTTTTACACAACATGAAGGTGAAAGTGCTTGTAGAAAGTATCTCCTCCAACTGAAAGAATGGAGAGATATTAAGTGGAAGAATGGCTATAGACAAAATTTGGTTAGACTTCTCTGTGTTCAGATCTGCAGAGAGGTTTTACAGCATTCCCACATGCTCAGTGTTTCTTGAGAATTGAAGCCTAGTCCTGAACAAAAAAAAAAAAATAAAAGGTGATCTTTAACTGTTACTGGGTGTGTTGGCTCTACTAATGTTCTGAGTTTGGAGCCAGAAGGAGTAGAAACCTAAAATATTTATCACATCTTTGTGCATTCAGTGTCCTTCTCCAGCTGACATCCAAGCACTCAGTGCCCAGCTCATCGTTTTTGGGGATGACTTATGGAAAGTAGGGGCATACCCCATTGAATGGCCACTGTAGTGATAAAGCGATAAAGAAGTCTTGCAGATTCTGTACTCCTAGGAGTTCCCAGGTGACATTCACATCTCCATAGCAAGCAACAACCACTGCACCACAGACCTGGACAGGTATCTTTAGAGCCTCACCTCTTCTTCCCTGTTGGTTCCTTACCACGTCTTACTCTGGGTTGAGACAAAACACAAGTATTTGTCACTCCATCTGCTAGGTTTGCGAACTGTTTCACGCAAAGATATCACACTTACAAAATTCTGTCTTTCAAAGGTAAAATAGTTGTATGACTGCTTACAGAAAGTGACAGAAAGCCATTTTCCTCACCATTCCCGTGTCTAGTGGCTGGTGCACTGTAGAAGACAAACAATTTAGGGGCATTGTAATCCCTAGTATGTGTATTTCATATTGGTAAAAGACTAACCCCAAGGCTAAGGAATTCAAGGTAGAGTACTGTGGTTTAAGGCTGACCACACCTGTGCTCAGAGTGTTGGTTTTTCTGAGTTTGTTCCGAATTTGGATACGGTTGAATTTCTGGTGCTGACTTTGTCTATACCAATAGATTCACTGAGTTTTTAATTGCTGATTTACTTAAAGCAACAGCACCTATGTAATTTGTTAGTCTAAGCTATTTGCTTTGAATAGATAGGTTTTTCAATGTCTCTGTGAGAAGTGCTCACTTGACCATCACCCTCTCTATGACCTACTCCTGTCTATTTTGATTAATTAACTTATATGCAATAGTCTATGGTACTATTTATACTTTTCGCCCCCCACCCCAGTTGCACCTCATCTCTCTTTGAGTGGGATAAACAACAGAACAGTGCAGTACAAATGTTTATATAGAGAAATTGAAATTGGCCGGGTTTCCTGACTCTTATGAAGAAAAATTCTTGCACATTATGTACTAGTGGAACAGAGCACACAAATACTGTATTTTGTTGAAATAAAGCCAGTTATGAACAAGCATGAACAGTAATAATATAAAAGATCACCTCACTTAAGCTTCGAAATGAATACCATCTGCAAAACTGCTCACAAGCTGGAGTAGAAAACCACAAGTGACAAAAAAAAAATCTCAAAAGAATACTCAATATTTGAACATGACTTTTTATGGTAAAAAAAATTAGAAAATGGCAGAGAAGCTTTTTAACATTTAAAAAAGAGCTGAAAATTGTAAAGAACTGAGAGTTCCTGTCTACTTCTAGTAAACTGGAGCATCCCAGGATTAACGTAAGTAAGTATCAAGGTGCAAGGGATGAGGTGATTGCAGTTTACTGTTGGAAAAAACATAGACAATCCTTTAAAATGTTGAACTTAGTAAGAACCACAGGCAAATCTTAAGAGAATTCTCCATAGTGGATAATTGCTTCTCCTTGCCCAGGATAGAATCAGTCAGCAAGTAATTATAAGGTTAATCCTGATACATAGATTTTGTTGTTATTTGTTGCCCAGTATGAGCCTCTAGAACTAGTTTTAAACAATACAGGTTGAGAAGCCAAACCCTTTCTGTAATCAAAAAGGTATCTAAGGTAATGAGCCAAAATCACTTTGATCTGTTGGATATCTGCTGACTATTGATATTACCCTAATGTGAGCTATTGCATCCCTTTTTCCATGCACTTGAAATTTCTTGGGAAGCGAAAGCTGGAGATGGTGTAGACTGGAAAAGCAAGAGATCATCATGCTGAGAGTGTAAATGGGTATCTAGACAGTAATTCACTACTGGTAGATGCATCGCTATAGTCCTGGCAGTTTTAGTGCTAGACCTTCAGTACTACTGACCATGAGGGTGTGTTGTTAGTACATGAGTGTCTTTCTGCTGCTAATCATTTTGTTCATTTTGCTTTAATTCTTTCATCTACTGGCAGCTACATCATTTTTACAACTTGAGATGACACAAGATTTTTGTTTTGAATCAATTTGGCATGTAAGTATAATCTTGTGTGGAGAAGAGGTTTATTCTCTGTTGCGAGGGATTCCGGGAGATAGAATTTCTAAAGATTTTCCATATTCCTTTGGCAAAACAGTTGTTGGGACTTGAATTTTGCATTGTTCTTTTTGCTGCTTCAAGCTCTAACATTGTGCTGAGCCACTGAAAATATGTCAGGAAGAATTGTTGTAGCAATTTAGCCTGATTGATATAAAAAGCTTATGAAATTTGCTAATACTAAGTATATTGAATTCAGTAGGCTGCCACTGAAGTAATTGTGTCTGTTGATGCAGTTGGCTCCAGATCAAAATGTGGGGTGGACCATCATATCCTTCCTTGGTCATGCTCCTGTCTGTCTTCTCCTCTTCTTGATGGCTTCTCTCTAGAGATGTGTAGGAGTCCAGGAGCTGCAATCAATAGGTAGTGAATGATGAGGAAGTGGGCAATGAAGCAGCTCCTGTTGTGTGAACGCTTCACTGGGATGATGCTACCAGTCAGGCATGACTGTGAGAGCTGGCTACTATAGCAGACTCTAGCTGGGTCAATGTCAGCCACCGCAGATTAGAGCAGCCTGAAGACTGTCATTTATCTTTTAGGGGAAGAGAAGTTCTGGAGGAATAATCAAGCACAAAAAGTGAACAGAATTTCAAGGAAACAAGACTGCAACTCTCCCTTATACGAAGTCTTCCTTGAAAGAGCTTTCTTTTCTGCAAGGAGCTCTCTCAAACTTCAGATTGCCTTCAGTATAGCTTAGATTGGGCATTTTTGACTGTCAGTAATGTATTCAAGAGCAGAAATTCCTCAGACGTTGATGGGCTCCCTTGACCAAGTACTTTCTTTTGCATAATTTAGTTGTCTCTGAATTTGCACGGTGCAGCCTTACAAGCCTCTGCATCTTGACTCTGGGTTGTTGTGGGGGTTTTTTTATGAGCTGCTCTTCAGCTGTCCTCAACCTTCTCATCCATTATATCTCCTAAAATGGCGGCACTGGTGTGGGAGATGGTAGCCAGAACAAGCAGTGCCCTAGCTGGCTGGTTGTTTTACTCCTGTTTCGAATGACACCTTCTCTTTTAGCATACCTTTAATGAAATACTCACCTTGAAAAGAAGGTAGATTATAACTAGAGTTCTTACTTGCACAGATTTCTAGCATGCCATTCTTCTCCAGTAAAAGATCATTTTTTGTCTTTCACTAAAGCACATCATTCTGGATAATGTTAGTCAAAACCCCCATTGTCTCACCAAGATCATCTGAATGTGCCTGCTGAAAAGCTTTGCAAGAGTTGTGCATTGATATCTGTTTGGGGTTAATTTTGGAAATCTACGACAGTCAGCCAACACTTTCTTCTAATAACCTGTGTAAGGTGGGAAGTATGGAAGACAATGTTTACATAAGATGTGAGAAAATAATAATAGCCAGAATGATAGAACAATAAATGAGAAGCATAATGGATAACCTTAGAGACCAGTGTGGAATTTCTTTCTGTTTCTTTAACTTTCTTTTTATGAGGCTCCAGTGAGCTGTACACAATGCAATGGTTTTGCTAGGCAGTATAGAAACCTTCTAAAAGCAGGATCAAATGCTTGATGTTGTTTCCATTTGGAAGAATTTAAGCCATAATTATTCAGTATTACAAAACCAGAAACCAAGAATATTTGATAGTGTCTGTTTTAGGCTCTGGACTAGAAAATAGCCTCTCACTGGCTTGGTATTTGTTTAGGACCGTTCAAACTATACCCTGTTTTTCATACTAAACCCAACAATTTATTTAAGCATCCTGAAAATGCTGCTTTTGTGACAGCTGCAGAAAAGACAGCATCGTAACACCAAAATGAATTAACTATTAGCAGCTGTTTTCTACAGAGAAAGCAACAAGCAATGCAATAGAAATTTGTGAAATACTCTCCTTGACATTAAGCTTTTAGATCTGAGAATGAGACCTATGTAAAGAATCAAATGGGGGGGGCGGGGGGGAGGTTGTGACTTGTACCTGCTCCTCAGAAGGCATAAAAGGNACACTGAAGTTGATATGAACTATTTAAATTCACTCCTAAAGGCAGACTATGCCCTTCATGACCACATTATGTAATTCAAATGTACAGGCTTTTTAGCATACAAAATTATGGGTTGTTTAATTTTATCTCTTCCTACCCCAGAATATTGGTATAAACATAGGTTGCTTCATCAAGCTCTCTTTGAAATTATGATTTTGGGGGGATTCTGAGTATTTCAAAGCAGATTCTCCCTATCCCATTTCTGAATCAGGATTAAATGGAGTATAAATTGTGTTTACTGAATATGAAGTGACATGGAGGTGCATAATCCCAAAGAGCTAAAGAATCAATAAATTAATGAAATATTGTACATCACATTTTTCCATTTTTACAAGCTCAAAGCTTCTTTAGGCTAAAATTGTAAAAAAATCTTTTGAACAGTAGACAGTACTGTGATTGTTCATATGTTTTATAAATGTAGTGTGTCAAATTCATCCAAATCCTATTGACTTCATTGGAGTTACAGAAGGCTTTGGAACTGAATTACGGTTATAGAACCACACCTTAAACTGTTGCAACTGTTCTAAATGCATGGGTTTTAATTTTTTGTTAGTAGCTCTGAAAATGCTAACACTTGAAAACTGCTTCAGTTTTTCTGTCCTATTCCTTTCTTCTTTAAAATTGGCTTAGTTAATTTATTTTTTCTTCCATGATATCAAAAAAGTGGGAGGGTTAAGGAATAGGTGATTATTTGTACTTTTGTGAGTATGGGGGAAGAGTTTGGCAGCTCTCTTTTAGACCTCCCTGTCAGAGAACATATTGTAAAAGTACTCTGAAAAGTATCCAAAGAAGACAAACATAGGAACTGAAATTTTAACTCTTATTGGCAGTGACATTAGTAGACTCAACACAGACTCTGGGGTTTGGATGTATTTTTCTTGTTTTTAACTACAGGCATAAAGCAACTAATACGGCTTCAATTCCTTCACCCTCTGTGGTATTTTGCTTTAATGGTGGAATATTTTGCTCTCGCCTCATAATTGAAAGACCTCTCTGATGTAAACTGGAACTTTTACTTATTTTAAAAGAGTACAGTAAGTCCACAGCACTGCGCACACGTGCGTCTATGCATGTATTCCAGGGTGCACTCTCTACATTCAATTATTAGGAACTTGAGAAACCTGTATGTGTCTATACCATACCACCTTTTGGAGGGTGCTTAAGTAAAACAATATATTTTTTTCTTCAAAATTACTGTCTCAAGATCTCTTAAAACTGTTTACTTTGGTTGACCTTCCAGATGGAATTGGTCATTTATTCTGTGCAGTGAATTTATAAACAAGCAGGGAAAAATCAAGAAGTAAAATCTGTGAAAGCCATAATTATGCTACATACAGTTGCAGTTTGTGTTTCTGTGGCTTTCTATCCAATTCTGTCAGAGAGATTATACAGCTGAGAAGTCAAATCTGCCCTTCTAATTTCTTCCAAAACCTGATGTATTGGGTTTGCATGGCAGGTTTTGGTAGCGGGGCAGGGGGAGAGGGGCTATAAGGGTGTTTCTGTGAGAAGCTGCTAGAAGCTTCCCCTATGTCTGAGAGAGCCAATGCCAGACGGCTC
>VYZV01007904.1:233121-246062 GCA_013401275.1 Pandion haliaetus | reverse complement strand
GGCGGGGGAAGGTGTCCTGGGCACCACGAGGCTCCCGGGGGTGCTCAGGGGCTATTTTTGGTCCCCGGGCTCCACGAGGTGGCCGCTGGCAGGGCTTGCTCTCCTCCACCGGCCACCGGACCGGCATTTACCCCGGCAGTGCTGGGTCCCAGAGCCCCCTGAGTGCCGCAGTAGGGCCAAATCCTGCACCAGGGCCAGATCCTGAACCCAATCCTTGCTCTTTCCTTGTGCAACTGCAAGAGCTGCTAACAGAACGCCTTGACCCCAATGGCGTGAGCGGCGTTTCAGACCCTGGGAGCATCCAACAGTGATGAAAATACATCCAAAAAATGTAATAACATGGGTGGTTGACCAAACCCAACGGCCTCCATCAAAACTGGGCTCCCTTCGATTTTTCTCGTGTTCATAACTATATTAGGAGCTCTGTGTTGGCCCCATGCAATTTGTGCTTTCCGGCCTCGGGGCCAAATACCCTTGGAGCAGATCTAAGGGCCATAGTCAAGGGTTTGAGTAAGATCCCATCTTCTGCTGCTCCCTTTGCACAACACGAGGTGCAAAACTTGGGGAGCCCCATGCCTGGCACAGCCCCGCGGCTCCATGCGGCCGGAGGGAGCCTTGGCTGAAGCGGGATTTGGGCAGACGCACCTCCCTGCTGCTAAGAAACACCTTTTTCTTTCTTGGAACTGAGCTAATGAGGTTGGTTAAAGCTCCCAGGCGATGGCAAGAAGCTGCCACCCAATGTGGCTGCAACAGCGTTGGCCTTCACCGCTCCCAGATTTGCAGGCTCTGGTTGAAAACCTGTCCCAGGCACTGGGACGGGGTGAGCTCAGGGCTGGAAGGCAGATTTCCACCATCCCTGGGGTCCTCACAGATGCCTCTGAGGTTTGTCTCCACATCTCTCTTATGTCCTGGGGGGGTTCTGGTGGCTCAGAGAGCCAAGTCAAGCAAGGAGAGGGGTGCTTGTGGTGGGAGCGTTGGGGCCACCGATGTCCTCAGAACGGCCACCTGCCCCTGAGCCCTCTCTGGCTGGTAATAATCAGGAGTGGCCGGAGCCACCCTGCGTCATCCAAGGTTTCTCCCTGAGACATCCACGAGGCAGTGGTCCCCAAGGACAGGAGGGATGGGGTGGCTGCATCCTGGGTGGGGGGGTCTCACACTCCGTGATGACAGCCCCACGCGCGGGGCTCACCAGAATTAAGGTATTTTCCCCCGTCTTTGCAACTACATGGGTCTGACAGATCACATTTGGCATGGGGCAGAGAGGCTGTGTCGCCTGAAATTCTCTTTCTGGGTGAATCGTCCTATTCACAACAGCTCTTACTTTTTGTTTTCATTCCTTGGGGAAAGCAGTTCTGCTCCAAAGGTCTGTTGTCCTTTGCTGCTGACCTTTAGACTGCAGTGGCCTTCAATAGTAAACAACGAGCAGCTCTCCAGTCAGCTGAAAGTGGGAAAGCCCGGGCAGGGAGCATGCGGTTATATACACTTGTTATCCAGATGAACAGGAGTGCATGGGAGAGAGGACCTCTGGTGAAAACCTGGATGGAAAAAGGGCTTTGTTTTGGGAAGTGTGGGGGTTTGTGGGTCTAGCCCACCTGCTGTGTGCTCAAAACATGCCTGGCATCATGATTTCCTGAAGCCGGGGTGCAGGATTCAGCACAGGTGCCTCTTTAACGCTGCTTTGGGTAGAGTGCTCTCACCCTAAAAGGGGGGCAGAGGCATTAATACTCTGGGGTTTGAGACCCTGCATGCATCCAGGCTGGGAAAAATCTAAAAAATCGCTAACTCCCATATTCTCCACCTCGGGGCTTTCGAACAGGATTGAGTGTAGATACATATATTTTAAAAAAAAAAAAAATACAAAGCACGCAAAGCAGAGGAGCGAGCTGCTGAGAAGTCGCCGGAGAGGCGTGTGTGGAGGCGCTGCTACTAGAGAGGAGCGGTAGGAGCCGGGCGTCTTGTAGGGTGTTTACGGCGGAGCGGGCAGAGCCGCAGCAGCTGGGAGCCCTGCCTGCTTGCTGCCTGCTGCCTGCCTGCCCGCAGCCACAATGTCAAGAGGAGACACGTGTATGTAAGCGCCTGGCATGGCGGGGCCCAGGCAGGCCTGGCAGGGGGGGTCCCGGGACGCGATACCTCCCCGTGCCGGGCTGGGGACCCCCCCCGGCTGCAGGCGTTGGCTGTCCGCCGCCCCCCCCNCCCCCCCCAAATGCCACCGCTGCAGGGTGGCATCGCGGGGCGGCCTGGCGTGAGCATGGGTGCATGGGCTGGTGGCATGCCGAGGTCCCTGGGGTTCGCATGCCGGGCGCGACGGTGCTCGCCGGCCACGGCGGGTGGGTGCAGCCACCCCGGAGCCACCCACGCGTGGGGAAGCGACCGGCGATTGCATAAGGCTGAGGTGCTGCGTGGGGCAGGCGCTGCCCCTCAGGGGTGGCTACGGAGCCAGGCCCTGGCGGGTTGAGCCATTTTGGTGCCGGAGCTGGGGGAGGGCTGCCGGGGAATAAAATCTGCTTTTGGGGGAGAGCCGTTTTGCTGAGCTTTTGCAGATTGTAGGGCGGAGGCAAGCAGGGTCTGAGTGCCTATGGCTTGGGCAGGAGGTGGAGAGAAGAAAGTTATGTCTCTTATTTAAGGTGCTGAGATTGCTCCTCACACTCAGCAGGAGCATGGGGGTCTCCTTCGCTGACAGTCCGGGAGATGTTTGCCCGAGAGCTTGTTAAAATCAGATTTTATCAGTGGGAGGCAAAGACTGACGGCATATTCCCTGCCATCCCTCGCTCAGCCCTCCCCGGGGCTAAAACCTCTGACTCAGGGCTTTGGGCGACAGCAGAGGATGCTCGGAGCAGAGGATGCTCCACACCTCGGAGCCGCAGCTCCCAGCGCCACGGCTCTGTTCCAATGGGCAGAGGGAGCTCGGTTTTGCTTGCAGCTTCCAGAAACGCTGCAGCCCGTAAATTCAGACCTGGGAAAAACTCCTTGAGGGGCCGCTCTGCTACCCCCTGAGAACAGGTGGGGTTCAGGCGGATGGCACTTTGTCCCCTGGGGCTGGCAGAGAGTCGTGTGGCAGCGTCTCACCGCACTCCAGCAAGGTCAGGACCACCCAACCCTGGCAAAGCCATCCTTTGCCAAGTTTGCCGCGTGCATCTTAGCCGAGGGTGCAGACATCATGGTGTAGGGTGCTGAGGCGGACAGAGGCGGGCAGGTTCTGCCTGAACCATGGGCATCGGGAGCAGGGAAGCCATCCTGGAGACTTGGGCGAGCTCTCCCCCTCCAACTCCTTCATGCCTGCCTCCATCTCCCCCTCACTCCAGCACCAGGACGATGAAGTCGTACCAGAAGCTGACAACGGCGGTGCAGCAGCCGGCGGCGTGCTGGGTAGAGGAGGAAGGGTCTGCCCCAACACCTGCCAGCCGCGGGAAGCTGGCCCCATGGTGGGTGGGCAGCGGACTGCTGGTGGCTGCTGTGCTGCTGAGCGCTGTCACTGTCTGGGTGCTGCGGCAAGTATCGGGGGGCTGGCCCGGACCCACGCCACCCCCCAAATGTCTCCTGGTACCTGAAAGCCACCGCTTTGACTGCTACCCGGAGCGGCACGTGGTGGTGACCCAGGAGCTCTGCGAAAGCCGGGGGTGCTGCTTCATTGAGAGCCCCCTGCCAGCGGGGGGCAAGCGGGGGGTGCCCTGGTGCTTCTACCCCCCTGACTTCCCCAGCTACACCCTGGAGAGCCTCAACCAGACGGCACTGGGCATGGTGGGGTTGCTGGTGCGGAGGGAGAAGGCCTATTACCCCCGGGACATCACGATGCTGAGGCTGGATGTGGAGTTTGAGACGGACACGCGGCTGCACATCAAGGTAAGCTTCCCGCTGGCTGCCCTCCAGAGGTTATGACTACACTCCTACACCCCTGCACGCTCCATCCTACCTTCATAGGTGACCGTCTCCTGCTCAGACTGAGTCTGGAAGCTACTGTGCTCCAGGTGTGGCTGTATGTAGCCAATGAGCATCTCCAGTCCTTTGCCTTCTTACTTTACTGGTCTTTAAAGTGCATTTTCTCCCTTTTGCAGATAACGGATGCGGCCAACCCACGGTATGAGGTTCCCCTCGAGGTTCCCCCAGTGATGAAGAGAGCAGAAAACCCCATCTACAGCCTGGAGTTCTCCCGAAACCCCTTCGGGGTGCTGCTGCGGCGCAGGGCGACAGGGACTGTGCTGTAAGAACCCACCTCCTCTGCATCCCGTGGTTGGTAGGGAGAAGCTCATCCCACTCTAGGCAGAACAGTCTCCAGAGGTTTTTTGTTAGGAAAAACCACTCTGTGGGATCTCCAGGCAATAATTACTCTGCCTTCATCCTTGCAGTGGTGCTCATGTGAGGACATGGCTACACATGGCTTCCTGGCCCTGCGGACTGGCCACATGCTTGCTGTGGCCATGGCAGGTCTGGATGGGATCAACACCTCTCCAAAAACCTCCCAGTACCCTAATTCTTTCCCAGGTCCTACAGCAGCCAAACATTGTGCAGGTCCCCAGCATGTCATCAATAAGGGACCTGGTGACTTGGGGAAAGGGCCACCGAAGGGTTGTGGCTTTGCCTGTTTGACCCTGCTTTTGGGTTTCCCTGGCTGTCCAAGGTGTGGGAATACCCACAGCTCCAGGCTTCCTTGGGTTAAGGACTGCACGTGGCTTTGCTGCACAGCTCTCAGTCACCTCCACAGCTTTGCCCACACTAAGCTGTTGGTTAGCACCAACGGCTGGTTGATATATGGTCAGGGTGTTTCGGGATCCCATCCTTTCCTCCTCCTTCCTGTTTGCTGGTGCCTGTGGTCCCTCCTTTACTTGGGAGCTGCTTATCAGTGACGACAGGCTGAGAAACCCCACTGTCGTATCGCCTCAGTGGTTAGTAATAACCTGGGTGGAAACTTCTGGTGTTAAAGGCAAGGCTGTGCCACGGTGGTTCAGGCTGGTTTGTGCCTTGTGTCCAGCCAGACCCGAATTTGCTGCCTGGGCCAAGGTGTTGGGGCTGGATGCAGGGTGGGATATACACTGCTGCACTGGCCCTTGGGATGCTTCAAGAGGCAAGGGGTAAATTGTTGATGGGCAAATGGATCCCAGCATCCCCTCTTGACCTTCTTTCTTCCTCGGTGTCACCCCGGCAGGCTCAACACCACCGTGGCCCCCTTGATCTTCGCTGACCAGTTTCTCCAGATATCCACATTGCTCCCATCCAGGTTCCTCTACGGGCTAGGGGAACACCGTGGCACCCTCCTGCACAGCCTGGACTGGAACACCCTCACGCTGTGGGCCCGCGACATCTCTCCCACGGTACCATCTCCTCACTCCCCGTGGGGGTGCATGGGCCAAGGACAGGGGTACCGCTCTCCAGTGCATTGGACAAGCCCTGGAAAAACATGGGATGGGGGTGGGCAGCAGAACTGGGAGAGGCAGGGGGTGGTCGAGGCCGATGGGCAGATATGTGCTGGGGAGGATTTCAGAGCAATTGCAAAACGCTCTTGGCACTCTGAGGGCCCCGGCTGTTTTCCGCTCCACCCTGCCACTCGTGCAACAGGTTGCGGCAAGGCAGGAGGTTTCTCCCTCGCCCAGCCCAGCTCAGTAGCAACCCCTGAGCTGTGAGGAAGAAACAGCCTCCCGTGGCCTTCAGCACCAGCTCCGAAACCATCCTCATCCCTCACCTTGTCCTCCATGGGGAGTGACAGATGCCTGGTTAGATGGTGGCAGCACATGCAACTCGGGGCTGTTTATTCACCCCCAGTGATGCAGGGCTCTCATGCTTTGCCTGGGAGCTGCTCTCTCACCCGGCACCTCCTCTTTGCAGGAATCTTTCAACCTGTACGGCGCTCACCCCTTCTGCCTGCTGATGGAGGAGGGTGGAGATGCTCACGGGGTTTTCCTCCTCAACAGCAATGCAATGGGTAGGTGTCCTAGGGGACCCCGGGCCAGCTTGTCCGTGGAGGAGGACCTGGCAGGTGGGGACAGATGGGAGCTGCTGGAGCGGCCGGTTCGGGAACTTGGGGCGAGAGGAAGCTGTAAAAGGGAAAGATGTGGTTTGATGGCTCCGTTATTAAGCATAGCCATCTGTTTCCTGGCTACGGCGAGGCTCTTTAGCAACTGCCGAGCAGTTTAACCACACGCCCAGCTGCTGAGTTGCCATCGGAAAAGCATATCCCTTGTGTGTGAGTCCATGCCTGTTCCCCCTCCACCCAAAATGGCCTTGCCCCCAGGCCTGGTGGCATGGCACGGCTGGGGCGCAGTCGGGGATGCCGTCTGCTGCCCGCGCTCTTCCCAGCTGTGCTGCGCTGGCTGCGGCCATGGGATCCACCCATGTGTGCCAGCTGATAACGCGGCAGCTCCCATGGGCTCCTGCTGTGCTGGGGATGGCACCAGCGACCACCCGTCCCTCCCAGCAGCCGCTGCTTGCAGCCAGCTGGGATGCTGCTGTGCACACCAGGGCTCTCATAGCTCCAGCTGCGCTCAGCTTTATTGCAGTGATGCTCCTGAGGAGGGGCTCACGGGAGATGCAACCACCTGAGCTGGGGTTCAAGGGCTCATTCATGTGAAAAGCCCTTCCCAGGAAAGCCCTTGCTCCCACATGCTCACTTGTACAAGTAGCTCTTGATTCACTTAGGAGGGGATTTGGGGGGAGGATGTGAAGGAAAGCCCTGCATGTGCTTGGTCTAAGTGGAAGCTGGGAGAACAGTGCAGCTTTGGGCTTAAAGAACAAATTTTTAAGATAGCAAGCTCTCTCCCTGTGTAAACCAGCGATCTCCCTGGGCTGTGATGATTTAAGCCTCCAGACACCTGTTCAGCATCCACTGAGCACAAGGCAGGGATTTCTCCATTCCCCTGCCAGAGGCTGAGCATTGCCTGTGGTGCTGCCTGGTCCCCGCCATGGGGGTCAGGGTCTGGAGGTTGCTCCCCAGTTGTCACTGTCTTTTTTTCTTCCCTCCCCCTCCCTCCACCCAAGAGGTGGCCCTGCAGCCTGCTCCAGGCCTGACCTGGAGGACCATCGGGGGGGTGCTGGATTTTTACATCTTCCTGGGGCCTGATCCCAACATGGTCATCCAGCAGTACCAGCAGGTGATAGGTAAGTGCCCGCACCCCAACGTGGCTATCTGCAGGCACCATCCCTGTGCCCCCAAACCTGTCTCACCCCAGCTTCACCACCACCCCCAGCCCTCCCACCTGGGGAGGGGTCAGCAGTCCCCAGCCATCCTATCCCCAGCCCTCCCAGCACGTCAGGGGGCAGCAATCACCTCCTTTCCCCCCCTTCCCATCCTTTTGAGATGCCACTGTCACCTTGAGACACCCCATCCATGCTCCCGCCCTCCTGCTGCAGGCTTCCCGGCCATGCCACCGCTCTGGGCACTTGGCTTTCACCTCTGCCGCTGGGGCTACGGATCCAGCAATGAGACCTGGCAGACTGTGAGAGCCATGAGGAACTACCAGATCCCCCAGGTAACCCCTCAGACCCGTGGAGGTCGGGTCCGGGCTCCGTCATCCATCCCTGAGCCTCTGTCCCGCAGGATGCACAGTGGAATGACATCGATTACATGGACGGGTACCGGGACTTCACCTTCGATCCCCAGAAATTTGCCTCCCTACCCTCGCTGGTGGAAGACCTCCACAAACACAGGCAGCGCTACGTTATGATCTTGGTACTCCCCCTCCTCTCCTCCTGTGCTGTCTTTGCTGCAGAGCCGGGATGTAAGACCGAGGCATAAGGGATGCTTATGGTCCCAGCTGATCATCCCCAGCCCCGGGGATTTTTATCTGAGGGTGGTCACCAGTGCTGGGCAGGCAGCTGTAAACTGCCACTGGAAATCCTCCTAAGGCAGGGACCATGGAGACACAGGCCAGGTTCTCGTGATGTGCTCCTGTCTGCTGTGAGAGTACAGGGATGCTCCTGTCCCCCACGGGTGAAAGAATGGAGGAACTGTGGGTCAGGCTGTTTAACATGTGGGTGCTCATCTCGAATGCCCCCACATCCCCACGAGTGCTGGGATCTCGTGACCCAGCTGTGATCTCCCTTCTTCACTCTGCAAGGAATGGGGATGTGGGTTGTGCTTGCGGGGAGTGGTGGGGACTAGGGGGTCCTGGGGAGGGAAAGGTCAGGTTCCCTGCCCATTGAACTCCCTATTGTAGACCAAGCCCGTCTGTGACCTGACGTTTCTTGCATAAGTGCAAGATTTCTTTTATTTGTCCCCCACTCCCCAAAACGCCCTAACAGGTCCTGGGGACTTGCAGAAGTGGCATTTTAGAAAACATGCCTGGAAGTGTTGAAGCAAGTTTCTGTTCCCCTTGGGGAAAACAGCCGCCGTGTGTGGGCTCTGCCTGACCCCTGTCTGGGTTGTCCTCTTCTCTGAATCACACCGGTCTGGCAGGGAGAAGGGGCCACAGTCTGCCCAGAATGGTGCTAACCCTCTGCTCCGTCCCCAGGATCCTGGCATCAGCAGCACCAACCCTCGCGGCTCCTACTGGCCTTTCGATGAAGGCTTGAGACGGGGCTTGTTCCTCAACACCACCAAAGGGCAGCCGCTCATTGGGCAGGTGAGGAGCTCTGGGGGTGAATCCCAGCCCCACAGGGTTGTGCAATAGCAGGGTTGGGATTTCATCCCTCGCACTGGAGGGAAAGCTAAGCAGACAAGGGACCTCTCCAGGATGATTGCCAGAGCCTGGCTCAGCCCTCAGCCTTGCGTGTCACCTCCCAGTGTCTCCACCGACCCCAGAAGCCAGCCCCTGCCCCAGCAGAGGAGCCCGTGGAAGTCATATGAGCTTAATGAAGTTCGCAGTGCTGCCCAAGGGCGGTCATCTGATTTTTCTCCCTTCCCGTTTCTGGGGTGACGGGAGGTTGTCTGCAATGGACACGCGCCTCTGGATCTGCTCCACAGCGGTTCCCTCCTAGTTTGTCCCCCTCCGGCTGTTTGCTCCCACCGGCTCTGCCTTGCTATCTACAAGGAGGGGGCTTTTGATGTAGCCTGAAAACATGGAGAAAAATTAATTGGTTAAAATTCTTGGCGTGAGGCAAAGCATAGAGAAATCACGGCTCTTCCCTGATGTGCCCTGGGCTAGATGGTGTCAGGGCTTGTGCAAGCAGAGGCAGCATGACTGCTCCATCAGCTGCCACTGCCCACTGGGCTGTGAGGGAGTCCTCAGCACTCCAGTGCTCCCAGGTACCATGGAGGCAGGAGGGGTGCTCTACATGCAGCACTCAGGACTCGAAGCAGTTGGCCTGTGTGTTTATCTTCTGGTTTATTGCCTGTCTCACCCCTGGTCCTTCAGCATGCTTACCCCCCTGTGGCACCCCATTCCCCATGGTGGCCCCGCACAAATCACCTGCTCACTGAACCCGTGGTTTTGTGGTGTCCCTGCAGGTCTGGCCTGGTTTTACTGCCTTCGCAGACTTCTCCAACCCAGACACGCACCAGTGGTGGCTGGAGAACCTGCAGCACTTCCATGCCCATGTGCCCTTCGATGGCCTCTGGATCGTAAGTGCCTCCTTTCCCACAGGTCACTCCCTGCCAGCAGCTAGGCTCGCTCCCACTGTGTGTCCTAGCAGGACCATCTGTCCCTCAAATGCAGCTTTTCCAGGTCTATCCACTAATCCCCAAAACCTCCCCCTTGAAATTGCTCCACAATTTTCTTTGCTTAGGACATGAATGAGCCATCCAACTTCATGGACGGGTCTGAAGACGGCTGCCCCCCAGGAGAGCTTGACAGCCCACCCTACACACCAGGTAAGAAGGGAGATGAAATAAAAGGAAGTGCTGGTAGGTACTGCGTGCTTTGAGAACACCGGCAACCAAGTGTGATGGGGGAAAATCATTTTTAAGAGACACTGTGTCTCTGTTTTACACCCTGAATGCCTCCATCCCTACTTGCATGTGCCGGTATCCATGCCCAAGCCTTGCATGGTTGTCAGAGCCATGTCAGGGTGCAGGATGCGACCGTCTGCATGAGCTTTCGGCGCTGGGCTGGCAGCAATGGCTGACTCCTGCGTGTGGGCGGGCTGACCCAGAGCCAGCAAGTGTGTGGGGGTCTGTGTCCCCTGCACCCCACCAGCACCACATGCCAACAGGGGCTCTCCCTCCTGGCAGCCGTGCTGGGTGATTCCCTCTCTGCAAAGACGGTGTGTGCCTCGGCAAAGCAGAAAGCCTCCGTGCACTACAACCTCCACAACCTCTACGGGCTGATGGAAGCCAAAGCCACGGCGAGGTACCTGAGCATCCTGCTTCCTGCTGGCCTGGGGATGGGTTGGGACAAAATCCTGCTGCTCAGGGCTGTGTAGGGAAAGGATGGGGATTTGAATGCCTGACCCAAAGGGGAGATGCTCTGGCTGCTTACAGCCTCTGGGATGGGAATAACCCAGTGAAGGAGGGGAGCTGACATTGCTCTGGGAGGGATGGGTGGGTGAGGCTGGTCCTGGTGCTGAGCCTTCCCCGTACTGCTCTGGCACCGCAGGGTTGCCATGGAGCTGGACCTCTCCCTCCACCATTGTGGGATAAGGCAAACTCCTGGGGGGCTGCTCTCACCTCCTCCCTCCTGGATATCCCTGTTGTTTTCCAGCGCCTTGATCCAGATCCGGGGGAAGCGCCCCTTCGTGATCTCCCGCTCCACCTTCCCCAGCCAGGGCAGGTACTCAGGGCACTGGCTGGGCGACAACCGGAGCCAGTGGAAGGACATGTATTACTCCATCCCAGGTGGGTGGCACAGGCTGCACGCAGACTCCCCCTACCAGCACTCCCAGCTCCATTGAGCTTTCTGCTTGTTCAGAGACATCTCTGGAACTCCCTGTGCCCTGCTGACTGTTCCTGCCCTCAGGGCTGCTGAGCTTCAGCCTCTTCGGCATCCCGCTGGTCGGGGCAGACATCTGTGGCTTCTCCGGCAGCACCTCGGAGGAGCTGTGCACCCGCTGGATGCAGCTCGGCGCCTTCTACCCCTTCGCTCGCAACCACAACACCCAGAACGAGAAGGTCGAGGGCAGCGTGCCCAGTGGGAGGCATCCCAGGGGTGGGATGCGGGATGTGGAATGTGGGATGCAGGTCGCGGGTCACGGGATGTGGGATGTGGGATGCAGGTCAGGGGCGGTGGGGATGCCCGGTGGGGTTGGGGATGGGGCTACTGCTGACTCCCTGCATCTCCCCCAGGCCCAGGACCCAACGGTGTTCAGTCCTGCGGCGAGGACAGCCATGAAGGATGTGCTGCTGACCCGCTACTCCCTCCTGCCCTTCCTCTACACCCTTTTCCACCGTGCCCACCTGCAAGGGGACACCGTCGCCCGGCCCTTGTTCTTTGAGTAAGAGCATCCCCACCAGGAGCTGGGGAGATGCTTAGGCTGGATCACGGAGAAGACGCTGATCTAAGCGGTGTCTCCATACCGCCGCAGGTTCCCCTGGGATGTGGCCACCTTGGGGCTGGACAGGCAGTTCCTGTGGGGCCGGAGCCTGCTGGTGACACCAGTGCTGGAGCCTGGGGTGGACTCAGTCATGGGCTACTTCCCCCGAGGCGTGTGGTACGACTTCTACACGGTGAGGAGCACCGCGGTGCTCGGCCAGGGGTCGGACAGTCCCTGCCCGACCATTTCAGGGCTGTGGGTGGGAAGCCATGGCTGAGCCCAGCAACCACCACTGGAGGAAGGGGTGGGGATGGCTGCTCCCCCAGGCCCAAACCCCCCACCAAGCCTCTGACCCCCTCACACCCATGTCTCTCGCCTCCTGCCCAGGGCTCCTCAGTGAACAGCAGTGGAGAGATGCTGAAGATGTCAGCCCCCCTGGAGCACCTCAACCTGCATGTCCGGGAGGGTGCCATCCTGCCCACCCAGGTGAGCACCCACCCATCACCTCCCTGGTGTCGGTCCACAGCGTGTGTGTCACTACCAGCACGTCAGCTCCTGGACCCCCACCCTAGCTGCTTGCAACCCTACAGCACCTGTGTCTTTGAACCCCAGAAACCAGGGACCACGAGCGAGGCGACCCAAGGGAATCCCCTGCGCCTCATTGTGGCCTTGTCCCAGAGTGCCACCGCGTGGGGGGACCTCTTCTGGGACGATGGCGAGAGCCTGGACACTTTCGAGCGGGGCAGCTACTCCTACCTGGTGTTCAACGTCACGCAGGTGGAATGCGGTGGGGAGGTCAAGGGTGGGGGGTCCCATGGCACCCGGCCACCTTCAGCTCATGCCATCCCCTCCTGCAGAACACCTTCACCTCCACTGTCCTCCACGCCAGCACTGAGGCCACCGAGGTCACCATTGGCACACTGAGCATCTTTGGGGTGCGGGAGCCACCCAGCAAGGTCCTCCTGAATGGCCAGGAGAAGCCCTTTTCCTACCTGGACAACCAGGTATGGCCCCATCTTGGGGTGCCCTGTCCTGGGGGTCCCCATCCTGGGGGTCTCCATCCCTCCTCTCCTAGCCCTTGTCACAGGGTTGGTGGCCGAGAAGGTGCATGAGGACTCTGGGCTGGCTCTCCTGCCATGCCAGCGTTCGGGGGAGCGGAGCTCAGCCAAGCTGTGTAGGGGAAAGGATGCTCCACGTTCCCCCGGCTGAGGCTGTACCCCAAAATGTCTCCTCTCCTCCCGCAGGTTCTCACCGTGAGCAACCTCGGCCTCAGCCTCAGCCAGGGCTTCTCCCTGCGGTGGCTGTGAGTGGGGGGCCGCGGGGTGACCCCCACCTCGCCGAGACCACCCATCCAGGAGATGCTCGATGCTCCAGCCTTTGAGGCCAGGATGCCGCCACGGAGGAGGTGGTGGAGACTGTCACCTGCTGCCATGCGGCCCCCCTCCAGCACGGCTGGGGACGGGGGGCGCGGGGCGGGGACTTGGCCCTGGCCCTGGGTGGGCGATGTGGGTCGAGGCGTGGGCGCCCGCGGTCCCTGCAATAAAGGCACGTGGAGAGCTTGTCCTGGGAGCGTGACGTGGGGCAGGGGGTGGTGGCATTGGGGGGTG
>VYZV01007904.1:193465-232469 GCA_013401275.1 Pandion haliaetus | reverse complement strand
CGCCCGGGGAGGGGGTCCGGGTCCGGGTCCGGGTCCGGGTCCGGGTCCGGGTCCGGGTCCGGGTCCGGGCGGGCGCGGGGGCTCCGGTCGCCGCGGGCCGGTGCTGTCACGTTTGCGCCTTGTTCCCTTGCAGCGCATCCGCCGCCGGGAGACTTCATCGCGCTGGGCTCCAAGGGGCAGAGCGGCGAGGGCAAAGCCGCCGTCACCCTGCTGAAGCCGGCGGCCCCCGGGCTGCCCTCCGAGCGCAAGCGGGACGCGGCCGCCTCCTTAGCGGGTCCGGCGGGGCTGACCGGCTTGACCAAGCGCCCCAAGCTCTCCTCCACGCCTCCCCTCAGCGCCCTGGGGCGCCTGGCAGAGGCGGCCGTGGCAGAGAAGCGAGCCATTTCACCTTCCATCAAGGAGCCGTCTGTCATCCCGATCGAAGGTAGGTGAGGCCTCGCTGCGCTCCTGCTGTGCCAGGCAAGCGAGGATGCAAACTTCAGCTTACCTTTCCCTAGAGCTTCTGCCCAGAAGCCTTTCCTGAAGCCCAGAAACTAACGTGTGTGTGCTGTCCTTGAGGCCGAAGCCACGGTTTTGCCTCCTCTCCTGTTAGCATTGGGTTGTGTTCATTCTGTCTGAGAGCTGTTTAATAGCAGCATCTGAAAGACTCCCTGAGGAAATCGTTGAGTCTGGATGTTGGTATTTTCTTTATGTATTTGTTTAGCAGAATCTGGATCTGAACATTGCTTGCTTTTTGAAGTGT
Source organism: Pandion haliaetus (assembly GCA_013401275.1). NCBI lineage: Eukaryota > Metazoa > Chordata > Aves > Accipitriformes > Pandionidae > Pandion > Pandion haliaetus. The sequence continues at coordinate 231,727 of VYZV01007904.1, read as the reverse complement.
CACTCTGTTTTCTGGTGTTTGATACATTTGCAGAGGAGTATATTAGCGCGGACCAACCAAAAAATGATCAAGGGGTATTGTCAGGTGTGAAACAGAACTTTTAATAGCAATTGGGTAGGGAAAAGTCATTGCAAGAGCTAAAGGTGCACTGGTCCGTGGTTTGCTTTCCTGGTGACTGGCCCTGCCGGCATTTTGGGGCAGGTTATTTTGTGTAAGGGTCAATACTGATGGCCATGTGTTGATGATTGCAGTTGTCCCTACGGTGCTGCTGGATGAAATTGAGGCAGCAGAGGCAGAAGGCAACGACGACCGTATTGAGGGGGTGCTGTGTGGAGCCGTGAAGCAGCTGAAAATGAACAGAGCCAAACCCGATACCACGCTGTACCTGAGTCTCATGTACTTGGCAAAAATCAAACCAAACATATTTGCCACTGAAGGGGTTATCGAGGTGAGGGCTGTGCCTTGTTGGGACTCTTGGGCTTACTGATGTATTGTTGCTGCCAACTTGCAAACGTAGTTGCAGTTTCCCTCAGGCCAGAGCATCATCTGCGTGTCTTTGCAAATACCATATCTCTGTGGCAAGCTACTGCAATTCGTGTTTCTTTTTCTAAAGCTTTTCTATATGACTTCTTCTTAGATGGCTTGATTATTATTTTATTTTTTGTGGATGATATTCCAGGCACTGTGCAGCCTACTCCGAAGAGATGCCTCCATCAATTTCAAAGCCAAAGGGAATAGCCTTGTGTCTGTCTTGGCCTGCAACCTTCTCATGGCAGCTTACGAAGAGGATGAGAACTGGCCAGAGATCTTTGTCAAGGTTGTTGAACCAAGGGTGCTTCTGCTGGACTGAGGCAGTGGTGGGCATGCTGGGTAAAAACGGCTGGGGTTGGGAAATGTGCATGTGTTGGGGTACGATAGCAGCAGAGGGTTTATTCCTGCTGCAGGGGAAGGGGCTATACAGTGGCCTGTTGCCCAGTGTGGGGAATGCAGCTGGAGGACGCAGAAATTGGAGACTGCACCCATGCTGTATTGACAAGGGAGAAAACCAGAGTCCTTTTTTTGTTTTAAAAAAATCTCTGCTGGTTGTTGAAATGCTGTGGCCTCCTTTGCGTTTTTTTTGTCTTATCTTTGCGCTTTTTTTGAGATGCCTTTGACAATCTGTATTGATATAAGCATCACAGATTTCTTACTTTCTAGTTTGTACGTAGGGATTAAAACAGCCCATTAATTAAAAAGACTAAGCTTTTAAAGACCAGCTTCTATATTTTGGTGGTAGAAGTTATAAAATCTTTGCTAAAGTGTAATCAGCTTTGTTGCTTGAGAGGATCGGTGCCCAGTAGAGCTTGGGATGTGATGGTTTGGGTTTTTTTGGAAAAAAAAAAAAAAAAAAAGCCTTGAGCATGGTTTGTGTTCTCTTCTGCAGGTTTACATTGAGGACTCCCTTGGGGAGCGCATTTGGGTGGACAGCCCTCACTGCAAGACATTTGTGGATAACATCCAAACAGCTTTTAACACAAAGATGCCTCCTAAGAGCATGCTCTTGCATGGAGAAGTTGGACGTAGCGGAGGGGATCTTAGTGCTGGTAAGAAGGTGAAGCAGGAACAAAGGGGTAGGGAGAGGATGGAGCCCAGTGAGCTTATTGACTGGTGAGAGTAGTTTGTTACTGTGTGTGGTCACATAGACCAGACTTTGAGTTCCAGGCATTGCTTTTTCTTTCTCTGGGGCAATTTCATTTCTAGGGGATGTTTGAGGGCAGGCATGAAAGAGGCTTGTAGATGTGCCTGTGTGTGATACAGTGTGAGGAAGCAACTAGTTGAGGCTTCCTTCAGTGTTGCTGAAGGGGATCCTTGAAAGAAGCTGAACACATAAGAGTGTGAGTGAGTGATCTCTAGGAAGAGGAGTTGTCTCATGAAGCATGCTGTGTGCTGGTCTGTCTTAGGGAGTAGCCCACACCCTTCCATGACAGAGGAGGAAGACAGCCAGAGTGAGCTGCTGATTGCAGAGGAGAAAATGAGCCCGGAGCAGGAGGGCCAGCTCATGCCCAGGTACAGTGCCTCTTCTCCTAACGTAGCCTTGTGGCAGATCTGTCTGTGCTCACCCACTCCTGCAGTGCTGCAGCAGGGAGCTTCCTCTCTGCACTAGTTGTCCCGTGGCACTTGCTGGAGGATGTTGAGCATCAGATAAAACTGATTCTAGGAGAAGAGTAGATTTTGTTTGTTTGTAATGCGTACCACAAACAAGAAAGGATGCTGACTTCTGGACACAGCAAAGTGTGACCATGCTGCGTTCTGTGGAAGTGAATAAAATGCAGTTTGTATGGTCCAGGTATGATGACCTCGCAGAGAGCGTGGAGGAATACGTCCTAGACATGCTGCGGGACCAACTCAACCGGCGCCAGCCAATGGACAATGTCTCCAGGAACCTCCTTCGACTGCTGACGGCAACCTGTGGCTACAAAGAGGTGCGGCAGATGGCTGTGCAAAGGCTGGAGATGTGGCTGCAGAATCCAAAGGTAAGGATAGAAGCCATTGAAGCACAACTCTTCTGGATCTGGTCTGGAATCCAGTCAGGAGGGGCGCATACTATACACCAGCTACGTTTCTGATCTGTGATGGCAAGTGGCTGTAGCCTTTCTGCTCTTCCTCTGCAGTTGACCAAGCCAGCTCAGGACTTACTCATGTCAGTCTGTATGAACTGCAACACCCATAGCTCAGAGGACATGGAAGTTATCTCCAACCTGATCAAAATTCGTCTCAAGCCAAAAGTCCTTCTCAACCACTATATGCTGTGTGTCAGGTGAGTGAGTCACCAGGTCTGTGATGGGAAGAGAAAGCATTCTAGAAGATGTACCCAGGGCCTTGACGGTCTCAGTGTCTCTGCATAGTGGTTTTAAATACCAGCTTGGACCACGGAGTGTTCTGTGTAACAGTTAAATGAATTTCATTGGCCTGGAAGTCTTTCAGTAATCCCTCGATATTGCTGGATGTATGTGCTGCTCCATCCTCTTCACTTTTGTGTGTTAAAACTTCAGAGAGAAATCAAAACGGGGTCTAGCTGCAATGGAACCTCAGCTCTGATACCTCTGGTCTTCTCTTGCAGAGAGCTGCTGAATGCGCACAGGGATAACCTGGGCACCACAATTAAGTTTGTGATTTTCAACGAACTATCAAATGCAAGAAATCCCAACAACATGCAGATCCTGTATACAGTGCTTCAGCACAGCTCAGAGCAAGCTCCGAAGGTAGGTGTAGTGTCTTGCGTGACTGACAGCGATCCCAGAATCCCATCTGAGAGATTCAGTTGAATTGAGGCTCAAATGAAATCTTTCCATGGACAGCTGCATGATCTGTATCATACTGTTTTGAAATTGTATTATCGCATTTGTTAGAAAACGCCCATGCTCATTTATTCCTAACTCCCACATTCTGGGTGACCAACCTTGTGGTAATGAAGTTTCATTAGAGAAACGTTACAGCTCCCCCGGGGCCTGAAGGACAGGCATACCACCGGCATTGTTTCTTTGTGTCTTCATTTTGTGGATGCAGATACATTACAATGCACTGAAAGTTTTCTCCTTCTGTATGGCCTCAGTACCTAGCAATGGTGTTCCAGGATCTTTTGACTACTAAGGACGATTACCTGCGGGCTTCACGGGCTCTACTGCGAGAGATCATTAAACAGACAAAACATGAGATCAACTTCCAGGCCTTCTGTCTGGGTCTTATGCAGGAACGGAAGGAAGCCCAGTATGCAGAAATGGAATTCAAGGTACCACTTTCTTTGACCCTTGTGCTGCTGGATGTCCTAGTGGTGTACCGGTCTCTTCTATACCTGTTTTTCTGGCCATTCTTTCTTTTGTTCTTTGTTACCTGAGTGAGTCAGTATTTGTGTGTCTCATAGCAGCACTCCAATATCCCATTTCCAAACATCCACGATTGCAGTTTTTGACGACAAAACAGTTTTCCAGAAGGCAGCTTTGGGTATTGCTGATTCAACTCACTTTTTTTTTTTGTTCAGGAGCGGTTTGTCATCCACATAACTGATCTGCTAGCTGTCTCCATGATGCTTGGTATTACAGCCCAGGTGAAGGAGGCTGGAATCGCTTGGGACAAAGGAGAGAAAAAGAGTAAGCAGAACAACCTAGGTTCCTCTGCAGATGGGCAGCTTGGTAGATAACTCCCCCTGAGGCTGGGGGAACATTGCAGCTAGGGTTAAGAAGGGGTATAATCCCCCATTTTGAATAAAGGCATGGGGGTGCTTGCTATCATCCTGAGACTGACAGAGTTGGGAGATCTGGCATTTGCATGGCTGGGTGATTCTTATATCTATGGAAGCAGTGGTTGAGAGGCTGGGGAAAGGGAACTGTGTATAGAGCGGCCTCAAGCCTGGAGGGGTAGCCGTAAGGATTACCAAGTACCTAACGCTGAGAAGACAGGCCTTTGGGGTGGCACTGAAGCGACTGCCCAGAGGTCATCTCACAATGCTAATTTGTCTGTGCTGCATCTCAGGGTTTTGTTGCAGCACATGTCAGAAAGCAAAGTACATGTACTGTCAGTGCTGGGATGCTCAAGGCTGTCTGATATACTTCTTCCCAGTTTACTGTTGGTGCTTCAGAGCCCTGGTTACTATCTGCTGTTGAAACAGCCACCATCTCCTGCTTGGCTCCTGGTGGGGCTCTTGTTACATGTGTAGTTTGTAACCTGACTGTTTTTTAGACCTGGAAGTGCTGCGCTCTTTCCAGAACCAAATTGCTGCTATCCAAAGAGATGCTGTGTGGTGGCTTCATACGGTTGTTCCATCTATCAGCAAGCTGGCTCCAAAGGACTATGTGCACTGGTAAGAGAGTCAGCCTGGTAATCTGCTGTGCATAACCAGTCCCTTTCCCAACAATGTATGACATGAAAAACCATGCATATGCCAGGATTTGGTTAGATTTCTCTCCCCTTATCAGACAGGGAGCAGAAGCTGTTTTAGCAGGGTTCAGGCTGGGACTGTCTCCCTCTCAGGAATTCCTGCAGATGCATCCTCTTGCCAGAAATACATGACAGTGGAAAATACTTCTGATTTGTATTATCTGGGCCCACCCAATAGGGAGTTTCCAGTCACCTGACCAGGCATGATCCCAGTGGAGCCCTTGTTGTTCTTTTGTCTGATGTCTTCTTTCAGGCTGTACGGTTGAGGGCTCCATAGATGGTGCTGTCTTCTCTGCCTGCCCCTGGAGGACAGGTTGTATTCTGGGGTCTGGTACAAGGCATTACTGAGGCAGGTCAAGCCAGAATTGATAGTAAGCGAGATATGTTACTGAAAGTAGAAAAGCCCAATGCCCATACTGTACAGTCCTCTCCGTTACAATTCGTGTTGTTACTTTTCTAGCTTATCTGAGGATGCTCCTTCATGTGTAGGATGGGAAGCATTGAAGGAGTTTGGGGAGACTGTTGAGTGTGTTCTTGAGCTTCACACAGGTGGTGTTTACTGTCCTCTTCATCTCTACAGCCTCCACAAGGTGCTCTTCACAGAACAGCCAGAAACCTACTACAAATGGGACAACTGGCCCCCTGAGAGTGACCGCAAGTGAGTGTGTGCCCCACTCATAGCTGGGTAGAGGTGTGGAGCTGCTGAGGCTGGAGGCAGAAGAATAGGTTGTTTTCTGGTGTTCTTTATATAGCTCTGTGTTGGAAAGGCTTGGAACTGTGCTTAAATTATTTGTTAATCTGTTACATTGCCTTAAAATTGAGGGATGTTGCACCATTCTCCATCTGTTCCTCTTCCTCCTTCACTCCTGTTCCCTGTGCCAAGCTGTTCTGTATCTTGATGCTGTAACTGTAAGAAGGGCAGCCCTGCACTGTATGGTTTACTGGGGTAACGTAAGGAAACTCAGACTCAATGTTGTGGTTTAACCCCAGCTGGCAACTAAGTACCACACAGCTGCTCTCTCACTCCCCCCTGGTGGGATGGGGGAAAGAATCAGAAGGGTAAAAGTCAGAAAACTTGTGGGTTGAGATAAAGACGGTTTAATAGGTAAAGCAAAAGCCATGCACACAAGCAAAGCAAAGCAAGGAATTCATTCACCACTTCCTATCCACAGGCAGGTGCTCAGCCATCTCCAGGAAAGCAGGGCTCCATCAAGTGTAACGGTTAGTTGGGAAGACAAACGCTGTAACGCCGAACGTCCCCCCCTTTCTTCTTCTTCCCCCACCTTTATATGCTGAGCGTGATGTCATATGGTCTGGAATATCCCTTTGGTCATTTGGGGTCAGCTGTCCCAGCTGTGTCCCCTCCCAGCTCCTTGTGCACCCCCAGCCTACTCGCTGATGCTGTAGTGTGAGAAGCAGAAAAGGCCTTGACTCTGTGGAAGCACTGCTCAGCAATAATGAAAACATCTCTGTATTATCAATACTGTTTCCAGCACAAATCCAAAACATAGCCCCATACCAGCTACTATGGAGAAAACTGACTCTACCCCAACCAAAACCAGCATACTCAAGCAGGCTGAAGTACAGAGGTACAAAGCAATGCGAGCAATATTCCCATAAAACAATTTGTTTCAGGTAGTTGCATTTGGAGCTGGAGACCGGGCAAGGGGTTGTAAACTAAGCTGTGATTTATCTTCTTTTCATGTAAGTTCTAGGGTCTGTGGAGGGTTCCAGGAACCCTCATGTTGCTGTCAAAAGAAGCGCGATTGATGTCTCCTATCTCACGCAGCTTCTTCCTTCGCCTCTGCTCTGAGGTGCCCATCCTTGAAGACACACTGATGCGGATCCTTGTGATTGGTTTGTCACGGGACCTTCCTCTTGGCCCTGCAGATGCCATGGAGCTTGCTGACCACTTGGTGAAGCGGGCTGCGGCTGTGCAAGCAGATGGTAAGACTGCACAAAGCTCCAGCCAGCAAGCAGTTCCTTCTGTCTGCATGTCCTCTTACTGCCACCTAGAGCTGAGGTGACTCCTGCCACGTCCCAAAGAGCCTTTGCATCACTTAAAGCATGTTTTAGTCATGATGGCTAAGCATTTGGCTCAAAGCCAGACAGATACTGCTGTTGCTGTGTCACTAGAGAAGCTTCTTATTTTATCGTACTGTTTCTCCCTGTTACTAATTTTCTGTCACAGAGTGTTTGGGAAATTATTGGTTGTGTTGAGGATGAAGGACTGTGAATAACCACCCAAAGTTTTGATATAGCATTTTTAAATTGAATTTAGTCCTTTTTACATGTTGTAAAACAAATAGAAATTTTTAGGCCATGCAAAAATGAAAGGGTTGGAAGTTAAAGTAATTAACCCATGTATTGCATGCTCCTTCTAATTCCTTTTTTCAAACACTGTTACAGAACAGTAGTTACAAAAGCAGCTTTAACTCTTACCCCTTTTATGAATTCATTCAGCATTTGTCCAAATTCCTGCATCCTTGGAGAGTATGTCCATTCATTGAGCTATATATGTTTGTGTTAGAGTTGAGGGAGTTGTCAGAGTTTGATTCTAAAGCATCTTACATGCTCTTAGTGCTGACTGGTTAATAGCAAAGTCTAATCCAGATCTGGTCAGTGCAAGTGGAATGAGCTATACTTTGCTGTTGAATATCCTGTGAAAATGTGCCCAGCCTCTCAGTATAGCATTTTAAATGCTGCGCCATTTCAAATACTGGAAGACTCAGAATTAAGTTAGAATGAGTCTGAAAACTTGCAACGAAGTTGAAATGCATTTTTAGTTCCTCTGAGCCCCAGAACTTCTGAGTAGATTCACTGCTTACCTGAAGGAGCATAACTGAGATCTGAAAAAGATACAGGTATCATATTGGATGCATTTGGGAAAAAAACCTGCCCTTAAGAATTTAAACCAAATTGGACCTGAAAAGCTCGATATCCTTATATATTGACTTGTAGCTTTTTTTAAGTGTTGGTTTTTTGTTCCTGTAATATCATGAGAACAAGACCACAATAACATAGTTGCTTGAAGTAAAATTTTTCTTATACTGTGATGCTTTTCTTGAAGAACTTTCAGCCAGGTAGACAGGTCAATAACCTGCATAGTCTTTTCTTCTCCTCCTCCAGATGTTGAGGTCCTGAGGGTGGAAAGAATCCAGCTGATCGATGCGGTCTTAAATCTGTGCACTTATCACCATCCAGAGAATATCCAGCTACCCCCAGGGTAAGGCATATCACCTAGATGATCTTGTGATCTAGTTCATTTTCACCTTGGGACTAACAATCCTAGCTCACAGATTTTTAAGATGCTTTTCCCTATTACAGATTGTAATAACAAAATTATGAGGAAACCTTTTCAGTGCCATGTTCAGGTGGGAATTTCTGTAGAGCAATAAAGACCCAAGTCATGTCCTCTGCAAGCACTCTCACCTTTCTGCTCTAGAAATTTTCAACTGAACCCTGCTGTCCCTCCTGAGGGGCTTTTTTTTTTTTTTTTTTAATAAACCAGTGAACTGATGTGGCTGAATCTAAACAGCGCATGATTAAGGAGAAAAGTAGTCTTCAGATGGGCTTAAGTAACCAAATCTGAGCACTTGTATCTGTTGATGCCTTTGCAGGTACCAGCCTCCCAATCTAGCTATTTCTACTCTCTACTGGAAAGCCTGGCCTCTCCTGCTTGTAGTGGCTGCATTCAATCCTGAAAACATTGGTGAGTGTGGACATTCTCAGGATACTAATTCTGCTGCAGAAATTGGCCAAGGTGCTTTCTGCTGAAGTCTGGTTGCCTATGTTCAAGGCATGTGCGGGGTTGGTGAGATAACTGCAGTTAACTAACTGCGTATTCACTGTGTATGCAAAAATATAACAGTGCATGGGTTTGGACCAGCATGTGGCTGGAATGGTGTTGCCTGTGCTCTGAGTGTGGTGAGCCTGTTCCAAAGTGAGTTTGTTGTGTGTCTCCCTATCTTGGAGTGTGTTAGAATATATATAAGACCCTCACTTTTTTTCCTGTATTCCTGATTGCCCTTCTCTGCTGCAGGTCTGGCTGCATGGGAGGAGTACCCCTCTCTAAAGATGCTCATGGAAATGGTCATGACCAAGTTAGTATGCTTAAATCCCTACATAAATCAAATAGACCACTGAAAACACATATTTCTGAATGAAGTTAGTGCCAGCTGGCTCCTTCCTTTCCAGTGGGACTAGTGTAAAATAAGCTGACTGGCAGTAATGCTGCAGTTTGAGTGGGGAAAAGTGCCTTCCCTCAACAGAAATATTATAAGCAGAGGAGTAAAGCTGAGAAAAAGGGAGGGATGACTGTGATGTGACTTGCTGAAAAGGTCTCAGTCTCCCTGGCCCCATTGGGAAGCTGCCTTGTTTTTAATATGTTGCCTAATGGAGCTGAGGTCCTGGGGACTTTGACTGTGGCTTGTGAGTTTTGAATAGGCCAGGACAACCATTTTCTTTTTTAACTTATTTTCTCAGTAATTATTCCTATCCTCAATGTACCTTGACGGATGAGGAGACGCGCACAGAGATGATTAATCGTGAACTTCAAATCTCCCAGAGAGAAAAACAGGAGATTCTTGCATTTGAGGGTCATCTAGCTGCTGCATCCACAAAACAAACAATTACAGAGAGCAGCAGCCTCTTGCTGTCCCAGCTGACAAGTCTGGACCCTCAGTAAGTAGCCTTCTGCAGTCTGGCACTATCGTGAAATCCCAGTTAATGCTAGTCAGGAAACCCTACTGCTCATAAGGTGGTTGATGTGGGCAAGAAGAGCCCTGAGATTTGGTAGCCCGTGGGATATGTGTCACATTTGGTCCTTGTCCTTCTGTTGCCACCTGCATGTGGCCCTCATGCACTACAGAACTGACTGATCCTTGTCAACACCAGAGTGAAAGTATGTCTGCTTGTGGATAATTTCTTGTTTCTCTCGCAGGGGCCCCCCACGCAGACCTCCACCACATGTCCTGGAGCAGGTGAAAAGCCTGAACCAGTCACTTCGCTTGGGCCACCTCCTGTGTCGCAGTCGTCATCCTGACTTTCTTCTCAACATCATTCAAAGACAGGTGGGCTCCCTTGATAGCTTAGCTATGCTGGGATCTGATCCCTTGTCTCTGAAACTTGAGCAGAGTGAAGGGCAAAAGAAAGCTAAGTAAGATGCAGGGGAAGGTGGTTTACGGCTCAGGAATTAAATGATCAGTGTGCCACATATATGTTCTGCTGATGTTGCGTTGCTGTTCTGTTTCCTAGGCCTCATCACAGTCAATGCCATGGCTGGCAGATCTGGTTCAGTCCAGCGAGGGCTCCTTAGATGTCCTACCTGTGCAGTGCCTTTGTGAGTTTCTGCTTCATGATGCTGCTGATGAGTCGACCTCGGGTGAAGAAGAAGAGGAGGGCGAAAGTAAGGAGCAGCGTGCCAAGAAACGCCAGGTGAGTAGTCTCTTGGGGAGCACTTCTGTTACCTACTTTCTGTGCATCCCAGATTTGATTTCACTGGAAAGACCAACTTCTCACTCCACAGAGACAACAGAAACAAAGGCAGTTGCTTGGACGGTTGCAAGACTTGCTGTTGGGACCCAAAGCAGATGAACAGACAACTTGCGAGGTGCTTGACTATTTCCTACGACGCCTGAGTTCCTCCCAGGTGGCCTCACGGGTCCTGGCCATGAAGGTGAGCAAAATGAAAATCTTCTTGGCTAGGGTTTGTCAGAAGCTGAGTGCAGAGTCCTAGATTCTCATGAGTCCAGAGCCAGCGCAGTGAAATTGTTTCATGTCATCCTTCTTCTGTAACTTGTCTCAATCTCCAAACCCCATCAAATGCACTTCTACTCCCTGCTGCTCAGGAGCCTTCTTTGTTCAACAGCCAAGTAGTACTTTTCTTAAGATAGAGCTAGAATTTGCTATGTTTCCTGTGAAGTTCAGGTGTAGACTCAGCAGATCATGTGCTATGTGGAGTAATTGGCAGCAGCTGTTGTCTGAGGGGAATGTAAATGAGTGAGTGCCTGGTGCTCTAGATCATAGTCAAGACAAGCAGAATTGCAGAGAGCTCAAAGATTATGCTTAGAGAAGACTGAAACTTCAAGCAGGGTAGCTGTCATGCAAACATATTATATGAGATATGAAACCTGTTGTGTGCTGCGCTGGGATTGTTCCGTGATGTTTAAAGCTTGTTTCTATTATATTCACTAGTATGAAACTAGTGGTCCAGCTGTGGGTTCAAATGCAACAGCAGTGTCCATGTGACTTCTGCAGGGCTTGTCTCTGGTGCTGTCAGAAGGGGGACTGCGTGATGGAGAGGAGAAAGATCACCCCATGGAAGAAGACTCTGGTGATTCTGAACTGCTGCAGGGATATCAGTGGCTGCTGAGAGACCTCCCGAGGCTGCCCCTGTTTGACAGTGTTAGAGCAACAACAGCTCTTGCCTTGCAACAGGTAGGTGTTAGAAGCTGGAAGGGGTAAGTGACCAGCTTATTCTTTGTCCTACTCATGCTAAAACAAATCTGAGCAAACTGCATGTGGGTGTGATATCGACGTGTTTATATGCTTACAGAAGAATTTTTCTTACGCCGATGCTTGTTTTCATTAAATCCTGATTTCTAATGAGAGGAATTCTTATTCTAGGCCATCCACATGGAGACAGATCCACAGACCATCAGTGCTTACCTGGTGTACCTCTCCCAGCATGCGCCAGTGGAGGAGCAGGGACAGCACAATGACCTCGCTCTGGTGAGAGGCCAGGTTGCTAGGACAGAGGGATTGCATGGGGGAGACCTGGCATGTCTCAGGACAGTGTTAGGCATGTGACTTGCTGTACCAGCAGGATGAGGCTTTTGGGAGCATGTGAATCTGATAACTGCGTGTTTGTGTTCCTGCGTATATGTTGGAAGGCAACCTGTATCTTTGGTTTCATATCATGAAGTGATATCAGAGCAATAACCTCCAGTCCAGCAGCCCATCTCAGATGGTATGGAGAATGCAAGAGTGGATAATGGTTTGAAAGAAATGCCACCACACGGCAGTCTTTCACAAGTAAGCAGGTGCTAAACCTGCAGTCATATGTATCTGGGGAGAGAATGGGGAGTCAGGAACCTTAGTGGTGGGATATGCACTCTCCTATAACCAACATTAGATTTCTTACTTTTTTCTTTTTTAAAAAGGTTTGGGTAACTTCTTTTAAACAATGATTTTTTTCATTTTTCTATCTCTGAGTGCTTTTTTTCATTGCTTTTAAGGCTCATGTGCTCCTCCTACCTCCATAGATCTATTTAGATACGTGGAGAAGGTTAAATTATAAGAGTCAGTAGATCTGTTTCTTCAGAGAAACACAGATTTTTACTAGGTAAATGCTCACTTTGTAATGGGATGCATCAGAACGTAGCTGTGCTAACAACTGGTGACATTGTAAGGTATCACAAGATGCATGCAAAGTACTGGCATTTTCCCTGTTGTGACAGTTCTACTCTTGACTCTACACCTTGATCTCCAGAGTGGTGTTAACTGGGCTGATGATGGAAACTGGAGAATGGGACACAATGAAACAGGAGGACCTGGCTGTGTTGTTCAGTAAAGGCTTCACGGATCTTTTCCCCTTGCAGGATGTAGCCCGACTCATAGTTGAGCGCTCTACCATCATGTCTCACCTTTTCTCCAAGCTCTCATACTGTGCTGAATCAGATGCAGTACTTGTTGCTCTTCTCTCCATCTTTTCTCGCTACATCAAACGCATGCGGCAGAGTAAGGAGGGCGAGGAGGTGTACAGCTGGGTGAGTGTCTCCCTGCATTTCTTAAGCAGGTAAAAGAAACTGGACAAGTTAACAAAAGAGAAGCCCTTTGTGGATTACTAAGTATTTATAAATCATGTCTGATTCAAGAATTCCCCGATCTGAAAATAATTGGATGTTGGCATAATATCAGAGCCAAGTGTATGTGTACATAAAAAGCTTTTTTAACTCTAAGTGTCTTTTATGGCCAGTGTTGGAGGTATTGGGCTAGGTGGAACTTTGATCTGACTAAATTTGTCCATTCTCATGTTCTCCTTTCACCTGTATCTCACAGATCTTATTCTCCTTTCTCTCCCCACCTTTGTTAATCCTGTTTTTTTTTCCCTGCCTTTTTCTAGTCAGAGTCCCAGGATCAGGTGTTCCTTCGTTGGACTAGTGGGGAAACAGCCACTATGCACATCCTTGTGGTTCATGCCATGGTTATTCTCCTGACACTAGGGCCACCTCAAGGTAGGTGAAGTGTAGTCAGATTTATTCAAGAGGTCTTGGACAATATGGAGAGCCTTTCCTCTATCTGCCATCTCCTAAGAGGTCACGGTGGTGTTAATCATTCTACTCACAGGCTTGTCCTTTGCAGTACTTGTTCATAGCTGTAAGTTCTATCAGAATATTGCTGCAGAGAGTGAAGGATTTGCAGGCTTATTTTTTTGACTTCTGCAGACAGCAGGAAATATTAAAATGACGGTGTGTCCCTCCCTGCTAAATGAGAAGGACTCAGAGACTTACTGTAGTGTGAGAACTGGGCACTCGAATATGTGGTTCATGTTTCCACTTGATAGTGTTTATTCCCAAGTTGTCTCTGACCATCAAACAATAAAGTGTTCTGGTGTATTGCTTTGTATAGAGGAGGGCAGGGCGTTATAGGTGCTTATGGACATGGGAGATAATTTTGTATCCACTCTTAAGCAGGGGATGGTGATTTTTATACCTTACTGGATATATGGTTCCCGGAGAAAAAGCCCCTTCCTACTGCTTTTCTGGTTGACACCTCAGAGGAGGCTCTGCTACTCCCCGACTGGTTAAAGCTGCGTATGATCCGCTCTGAGGTCCCACGTCTTGTGGATGCAGGTGAGCTTGTGGGATGTTCGTTGGTGTTTCAGAGACCCTCCTGAAAGGAAAGGGAGAGGTTTCCTTGCTCAAGTCCTCTGTGTGCCCAGCCATCCTACTTGGATGCCTTTGGGTGGGGCCATCAGTCACTGCAGATGCTGCAGCTGAGCAGGGAGCTTGGATTTAGAAAGCAGTGTGCCTCTGGATTTTGTGACAGTCACAATCTAAACATAAAATAGATTCTTTGCTATGTCCCTTAGGGCTGTCAAACAGATGTACAGAGTATGAGCTGGTTTCAGGCAGGGAATGTTATGGGATGCTCCAGGGTGCTTCCGTACTCAGCCATGATGTGTAGTTCATGTACGAAGGGTTTGCAAAGGGATACAACCTTGCTAACCATCAAACCCCACAGCTTAATCCCCAGAGCATTAAGAGCAGAACACAGTGAAAGCTGAGACTGAAGAAGTCAGTGCCTTTGATAGGGCTCCTTATTGCAGTATGGAAGGTAGTTCCTCCCACTCTGATCCAAGTGCTGAATCTTGCTGGCTTTTGTATGCAGTCACTATTAATTTTAAAGTAGGGGAGCAAGTCTGTATGGATATTGCGTTTTCTGTGTATTTTAAACAAAATGGGAGACTCTGAATTGGAATCCCATCTTTCTTACAACAGTTCAGATTGAACTAAGCTATGCAGTCACCAGACAACAGGCACAGCACTGGTTCCATAGGATATGCTGTGCTTGCAACATGGAAAGCAGTGTCTGAAGGATGTAAGCTATATCTGTAGCTACTTTTGTCCTTGCACGGCTCGTCAGTGCTCTTTTTCTTCTTGGTATTCAGAGCTTTCATCCCTTTCTTACTAATTAAATGACAGCTCTCTATAGCCAGTGATTGAATTATTGAATAATTCCTGCCTGCAGCCATCAACAGGTAGGGTGGAACTTATTTTTTAATACGAATGATTGGGTTCCTGAGGTTTTGATCAAATTAAACAGAAGATCAAATTAGCCAGTGAGTGAATTAACTGGGAGATGCAATAAGAAGGCAGTGATGTGCAGAGGAAAGAAGACGTAGTAGGCAGCTGTCAGACTTCTGGCTTTAGGCTCTCTGCAGCCCTGTCATTAATGTGTCACTGTTGGTCCAGCCAAAAACACAAAGTTCAAGTAATAAAGATGACCCTCTGTGAGCAATTCAGAGGTCTGAGGACTCAGTGTTTGTGTATTTCAGCCCTGCAGGACCTGGAGCCGCAGCAGTTGCTTCTCTTTGTTCAGTCCTTTGGAATCCCAGTTTCCAGCATGAGCAAACTTCTGCAGTACCTGGATCAGGCAGTATCTCATGACCCGCAGACACTGGAGCAGAACATCATGGACAAGAGTAAGAGTTTCGTATGAGGCTGACTAGGCATTTGACTTTTTCTTGAACAGTTTTCACAAGTATCTCCTGTGACTTCCTTGGAAAAATCCAAACTAGTTAAGCCAACTCTGTGTATAGGCTGCTTTGGCAGCCTGTTGTCAATGTAGACACCTCCCTAGAGCTTGTCTGGATGGCCCTTGGCTGTATTTCCTGAAATAGAGAAGGATTTTGTGGATTGGATTGTACAGAGTCTAAAAAAGTAATTTGAAGGCTACCTTGTAAAAGAAACAAGGCTTAAAAGCGTCGTGTTTACAAAGTCTATAGGAACAGCAAATTCTCTTCACTGTGGGAGCTGTACAAACAGCAAACAATTCTGTCTTGCTTTACTGAAGAGCACAAGATCATGATGTGTTCATATTGTTTTGTTTTTCAGACTACATGGCTCACCTTGTGGAGGTTCAGCATGAGAGAGGAGCAACAGGAGGCCAGACTTTCCACTCCCTGCTCACTGCCTCTTTACCAGCCCGCCGAGGTACTGCCTGGGATAGCCTAAACTTCCAAAGATCAGAGTCATCTTCCAAACTTGCTTCCTCCATTGCTGTTGAGAGGAACAGGAAGAGCTGTCTTCAAAAGGGGTTTTGTTGCAATATATTAGCAAGCTACAGTTAGACACCAGTCCTTGCTAGAGTTTTCCACTCCTGGCAAAGGGAGACATTCCAATATTTTAAAGTTTACTACAATGAGTTGTTAAGTGATACGGAAAAATAGGTTTTGCTTGGCCTTGAGAGAAAAGCTACTGAATTCCTCAGTAGTTAGAGACTGTAAAGCTGAAGGTGATCCAGTGTTGGGGCTCCAGATGCTAGTTAGCTACCATAACGGCATTTTTCTTTCTTTTCTTTTATTCCTCTTGCAGACAGTGCTGAGACTGCAAGGTCAAAACCTAGTCCTGAGAATTCTCAAGGCCAGAGCCGAATCCGGGCCTTAAGCCAGGTCCGGGTTCTGGGCCCAGAAGATGATCTGGCAGGCATCTTTCTGCAGGTACTGGTATAACCTCTAGCTGATCAGCTACTTCCCTGCAGCAGCTTTACAAAATCCATTTCTCTTATACTTGCCTCTTCTGACCCCTTCCTCCTGCAGTGTTTGCAGGCAATAACTATGAAAGCCCTGCATGCAATGAGGCTGCACCATTACACCCTGGTGGAATTGACACTGGAAGGATTATTTTCTTGTAGTTTGAACATGATGTAGCTTTTGATCATGCCTAATACTGTCAGTGCCTACTAGCATGTTACTGTCTCTGTACCTTGTTTGTTCTGTGTATAGTGCTTTTCCTCTCAGCAGTGGATGGAGGATTTGTGAAATGCTCATAGGGCCTTGGCAGAAAAGCTGTGTGCAAATAGCACTTGTATTCTGGCTTGTCTGCTTCCAGAGCCTCCCTCTCTCCATTGACTCCAGAGTAATCCCCTACAGGGAATTAATTGGCCAAGTTGGTTGCCTGTATTTGGGTAGTGTAGTGATTCCCCCACAATGTCAGTGTTGATAGTCATGTTGGGGTTGCATAGATGCTGCGTATGTTCCTGTACCAGGCACTAGAATACTAAAAAAGCTGTATCAGAAGGTTCCAGTTAGCCCACCGTCAGTATAGTATAATTGTACAAGGTAAATCAGTCCTCTGCCTCAGGATGTTTATGGTATAGCAAGTCCTTTCATTTGCTCTCATAAACTTACTCCCTTCTGTATCCTACCAGCTTTTCCCACTAAATCCAGACCCACGATGGCAGAATTCAAACCTGCGCCCGCTTGCCCTGGCATTACAGCAGGCCCTGGGGCAGGAACTGGCTCGCATCCGCCAAGGGAACACACAGGTGACCGGGATCACAGCACGACTTCTCCAGGCAGTAGCTGCACTGATGAACTCGCCACACAGTGGTGCGTTGGTGATGGCAATGCATCGTAACCACTTCATCTCCTGCCCGCTGATGCGCCAGTTGTACCAGTATCAGGTGAGTGGTGTAGGATGAGATCTTTGTAGCATTCAACAAAGAGGGGTGAGGAGGAAACAGGAAGTCTGCAGTGCATCTGCTCTGCTATGTGCAGACCCTCTACCTGTGTAATGCTGGAAATGGAGCCTGGGAAGCATGACACAGAGGGACTCAGGTTGCCTGGACATAGGCATCTGGGTGCAGGCTGGCCTAATGTGGCCTAGCACTGCTGAGAATTGGGGCTTACAGGCAGGGTTAGGTGTACCTTACCTAGTCTGGTAACTGTGCAGCACTGTGGATTTGCAGCTGTGGGTCTCTGTTGGTTTTGGGATCTCTAGTCTGTGCTGTTTTGTAGCATGGACATGTCTTGCAAGCCGGGGCATTTGCAGACAACTTGAGGGCTGAAGCCTGTAATTCCTTCAAGAAATCTTGAGAGCAGGCTGAGATTTATCCAATGAAATACCTCATTCCTTTCATCATGATGAAAGAAGGCACTAAATTATCCTTAGTTATGCTGGGAGAAGTATTGCATGTGCAACTAAGTCTTCTGCCTTGCATTTGTACACTAGAAGCTGCTGCCTTCATTTGAGTGAACTATGGTCCAACAGAGTAGGTGTGCTCTATGTATCCTTGGCAGTATATGCCACTATCTGCACCTTTCCTGCTATCTTTGTTGTATTCTTGAAGTATGTATAAGCAAGTCTCTTGCTGCACTCCCCAGCGCTGCATGCCACAAGACACTGCCTTCTCCTCGCTCTTCTTCAAAGTCCTCATGCAGATGCTGCAGTGGTTGGAGAACCCTGCAGTGGAAGATGGTCCTCTGCGTGCTCAGCTGAAGGCCTTTGCTGTGCAGTACTCCTCAAGGCACAGGATCAGTGACGGTACTGGCATTGTGCAGCTTATGTGACTCAGAGTGGACAAAGTGGGACAAGAAAGGGACAGAACCAAAACTGCACCCAGAGCAGAAAGTGTGGTGGGCTGCCTTTTAGAGCAAGGTCACTTGTGGAGTTGTTTATCATCTGCCATCTTTTGGGAGGAGGAGTCTATAACCAAGAGCTTAGGCATGGAAATGGGTTTGTGGTTATGTAGTTTTCTCTTAGCCACATGTCCCTGTAACATGGAGAAGAGCTGTCAAGGTTTTTGGAGGGAGTAAAATGGCAGTAGAGTGTAGTGTGTTTGTATGTTCGAGTAATTGTGCCCTAGAGCTACATGGGGCACCTGTAGAAGGGAAGCCTGATGTGGGGGCTAGCTTGGCCCTGTGATGCCAATGCTGTGATTTCTTTGCAGTTCGAGGTGGCTTCTTGCACCTCACAGAAGCTCTGACTTTCCGTCATGACCCTGACTTGATCAGCTCCACGGTACGTGCCATCATTGCAACCCTGAAATCAGGAGAGAAGTGTAATGTGGAGCCGGAGCTCATCAGCAAAGGTATGGCTGTCCTTCTGCTCTCCTTCCCTGTTGCAGCAGCAGGTTGAACTTCCAGCCCAGCAAGGGAGTGTCTACTGTGCAGGCTGTGGGAAGCTGCCTTCTGCCTGGATCAGAAAATGTGAACTGATCTAAACTTGGTCCTATCTTGTATCACCTCTTTCCCCTGCACTGGTATGTGGGTTTATAAACTGACCTGGGGCTGGGATTAAGCCTCTCGGCAAACTGTTGGGTTTCTGCTAACAAAATGAGAAATAGAAGCCTACTATTCCAGATAAAAATGGCTTCCCTGTTCCTTACTGAGCCAGGCTTTCAGGAGTGCTGGACTGATAGCCTTCATGATACACTCTTACAAGGTTCCATAGCTCTCACCACATCCTGAATTTAATGAGTGACATCTTTCTCCCTCTGCTAGTCCTTCAAGGTCTGATTGAAACTCACTCTCCATACTTGGAGGAACTCCTGACAGTCCTCTTCTCAGCTACTGTTGAGACCACTGCCAGGTTTCCTGCCATGAAACCAATTGCTGTGGTGAGCTCCTTGTTGCTCCAAGACAAAGAAGAAACACCAGTGAAGAAGGAGCTGGACAGTTGCTCCAGGTGAGCCCAGCCAATGATGGGAATTCACTGGTAGGTCTGGGTTCATGACATCACCACTGATGCTGGCTTTGTTTTCTCCTCAGTACTGAAGCAGCTTGGCTAGGGCCCTCCTCTGGCCTTCTTAATGACTGGCTGGAGATGTTGGACCCAGAGGTGATCAGCAGCTGCCCTGATCTTCAGCAGAAGCTACTGTTCTCCTGGAACAAAGTAAGAGTTGTTGGGTAGAGGGACTACTGTGCTGAAACCACCTTTCTGGGGTAGTGACCTGCACCTGGAAACAGGGAGGGGGTAGTTTTATGTTTTGCTGCATGTTGCTATACCAGTTCCAAAGCAGTACAGGCTGACTAGGAAGGGGATTCTGGTGCATCCTTCTCAGTGCAAGGCTTATGTTTCATCTTAACCTTATATTTCCTCAGCTTTGTTCTTTTCAGGACTTCAAAGTGCATTACAGATACAACATAGTCCCGTAACAGCCCAGCCAGCTGTGTTTTCACTGCTATTTTTGCAGACAGATAAATAGCTTGCCCAGAAGTGCTGTGCTGAAGCTAAGAAATGGCTGATGCCATATTCTGTTAGAAAATACTATGGTTCAAATCCTAAATCCATGTGTTGTATTCTGTGCTGTCTTCCTGCCTTGATTGTCATCCTTCTGTAATATACATAGTATCTCCTACATCCACCTCACAGCAAGGATCTGTTTATTACATCTGTTCCTTATTTGTTCCTTTCAGGCAGGGTCCCAGGTGCCTTCCTTCCGCCCGTACCTCTTGGCTCTTCTGACTCACCAGTCCAGCTGGACCACGCTGCACCAGTGTATCAGGCTTCTGCTTTGCAGAAACCAAGAGCAAAGGTGAGTCTTGTTTTTCAGGCCTAGCAAGGAGTTTTGAGTTGGGCAACTCATTGTGTCTGAGAGAGAACAAGCAGAAGCTGAGAACAAGAGCTGCCACGTTCCACGGTGCATCTGCCAGGAGATGTAACCCAGCCAAAAACAGGCTTTGAGAAGGATGCTGATTTCAGTCATGCTGGTTTGTGTACCTTGATATAAATATTACCTGCTGTTTGATGGAAGCAGCACATAAAGATTTGGCTGTGTTCAAAACAGGAAGTGCTAATCGCTGGGTAATCCATCTAGCATTGCCCTTGTTGATAATCTTTATGAACACGGGGTTTGCAAGATGGCTTGGATAGCGAACTGACAGCAGTCTCTGTACCTAGGCAGGCTCCGCTGGATCTTTTGGTTGTACTAAACTCCATTACCAGTCTTTCTCTAACACCCTTCCTGTCATCAGGCTCCCAGTTCTGATCTCTGGAGCAGCCCTAGCTCTCAGCTTCTGTAGTCTTAAATACTGAAGTGCCGCTGTACTAGTATCTTGCTTAAACTTGTTACGCTTATGGACCAGGAAGTGCTGCTAACACCTAATAGTAGTAAATCAGGACATGACTAAACTAGCAATACTTCTAAAGCTGGTGGTATTTCAGTTTGCTTATTATTTTATTATTGATCTTGTGTTCACTAACAATTTCATGAATTTCTGCAATCCAGGATAACAGCCAGGATAGGATGTTCTGTACACTGGGACAGAAAGGTCACTGGTCTGATTGTACCAATTGTTTGTGTTGACGACTGACTTCTGACCTTGTGGTGCAAGACTCCGTGTAGCCACCACATTCTTGCTGAATGCCATTTGTTCAGCTCCGTACACTGTGCTGTGCTTATGGCAACAAATATTTAGTCATAATCTGGGAACAGAACCAAACCCCTTCTCGGGACTTAATGGATCCTATTTTTACATTTGCAGATGTTTCTTTTTTCACAGTACTCATGATGTTTAGAGATGCTACCATGTGTTTGTGTGCTGCCCAAGGGCTTTGTTGACTCTAATTGCAAATCTGTCTTCTTTCGTCTTCTGGCAGGTTTGACCCAACTGCATCCCTGGATTTCTTGTGGGCCTGTATTCACATTCCTCGGATCTGGCAGGGAAGGGACCAAAGAACTCCTCAGGTAGTCATTCAGTTCTTCCAAGATTCCTCTCTGGATAGTGTGAGAGGCAGTGCTTTCACAATGCCTGATTTTTTCATGGCCAAGAGGTGGCTGGAGTGACACAGGTGCAGCATGCCAATTTTGCTGCCTGTACCTCAGCTGGTTACTTAGCTGCTCTGCTATGTTACATATTACCGTGGCAATTTTGAACCCAAAAAGCCGATATGAGCACACATAAGTTTGCCCACTTGGCATTTCCTCTGCAGCAATTGTCGCAATATCTGTTAAAGATCTAGGTACAAGGCTACAGTGGTGAGCAAGCTAAAACCCAGTGTGGGATAGTTCCAATTTTACAAAGAAAAGGGCATTGCATCTCTTCTCCACAGAAGAATTACTTTGGTTTGGTGACTGAATTACGGTTTCTAACCCATCACATGTGCTGGGATGGAACTAAATGAGTTCAGAAGTAGAAGAGGGGTAAAGAGGTTTCAATTAGGGCTGCTTTCAGAGTTCTACATATGGGGCAGTTCTCAAGTCTAGTTCTAAGAGATGTTCCATTCCAGTTGGGGTAGGTGTGACTAGAAGGAACTAAGGATCTAGGAATTTGGTGTGGTTTCATTTTTGGTGTTCTCTTGCATTACAGAAGCGCCGTGAAGAATTTGTGCTCCACCTAAAAGCCTCAGAATTGATCAGCATGGTGGAGCTGATCCTGGCTGAGGCAGAAACCAGATACCAGAACACTGAAGAGGCCTCCTGCACACTCATCCAGTCTCGACTGCCTTTGTTGCTCAGTTGTTCTCATGGGGATCTTGAGAGCATCAAAAAAGTAACAGAGTATCTGACCAGCTGCATCCAGCAGTGGGGAAGCAGGTGGGGCTGCAAATGGGGAGCACTGTCTGCTGTAATTGTAGTTGCTTGGGCATGGGCAGTCAGGTAATGATGAGACTAGCACGTGTTCATTAAGAATATTGTGTTCCAGAGTCCTTATGAAAAGTGCATGCTATCCTCCGAGAGGTTTGGGGGAATAAGTCGTCATTTTGAGTGGGACTTGGACAAGGAAGGTGGCTGTAAAAGTGAAGTTTAAGGGCCCTTTTGCTTTTAGGACTTCAGGATGAAATACTTGCCATGCCTTTTTTTTTTTTATTTAAGGCAATGGTTATTTTTAATTACAAGTTCCTAACGTGGGATTTCTTGTCTACTCATCCCTTGAATCACTGCTCATAATGCATCCTGCTTCTGACCGTTATGATTGCTCTCAAAGCTGAATGGAGGCTAGATTGTTTCCTAACAGCTAGGTTAGTACTGTGGGAAGAACAGGAAGGTGGTGTATATGTGGCAGTTAAACAAACTGACCTAATTCTAATGTCCCTTGTGGTGGTGGTAGAAAAGATACTAAGTAATCTCAGTTGCCATTGCATTGTACTGCCTACCAGTACAGACTACGCAGGGATCTATGGAAGGCAGGTGTGTAGAGAAAAGGCTGGCTAGTCTTGATAGTTTTGCTTCTGACTACTCTTCCAATTGGGGTGGGGATGACCATGAGTACCATGTGGAGGAACTCTTCACTGGAGGTGTAAGCAGAGCTTTCTTGTCCTGTGCCCCTTTGTAACTGCAGTTTTCTAACTTCAAATGGCCTAATGATGGATTCCCATAGGCTGTGGATGGATCCCTGTAGACTGTGAATGATTTGAGTAGTTCAAAAGAAGCAAAGACTGAAAAAACACCGATTCATATTAACGGTGGCTGCTCTCTTACATGGTCTGTTCACCATATGCAGCAAGGCTGTTATTTATCTGATAGGTCTGGGATGTTTGCTGGTTGAACTAATGTAGTAACCAGTGGCTGACCTCTCCCTTTTTCCTTCAGCTCTGTGGGAAAATGCTGCCAGGACCTTCTGCTTCAGATATACCTGCAACTACCCGAGCTCCTTGTGCCTATGCCTGAGATGCTTCTCACTAGTGAAGGAGCCAGAGACAGCAGCACTTGCAAGGTAAAGTGAGATGCATAGGAAAGCCCATTTCCAGTTGTGTACCCAGAGTGGATGCTATCTTGATGCCCAGTGTAAAAGCAGAGGACTGGCAAAAGCTTCCTGGGTCACTTTGGTTTCTTTACTTTGCTCTTCTCTTACCCCTTCCCTGCCTGCACTGTCAGGAGCAGAGAGTTGAGGTGTGGTTTATTTTGCAGTGTCCTTCTATAAAACAGTATAAGCTCCACAAGCTTCTGTGTGCCACAGGCTTCTGTAAAGCACAAGTGTGCAGGCGTCTGATCCTGCTTTTGATGTCTGTAGGGACTGTGGACTTCAGATCCTGTGCCAGCTGGAACGTTGCATCTGCTTGCAGATTCTACCTGAAAATAACTTGTTAACCCCCTTTGCAATTGGAAAGGAATTGGGAAACACTGCTGAAGAGCCAGGGGCTTGATTGTGCTTTAAACTTCTTAACTGTTTACTTATTACTTTTCTTCTAGCTCGATGCCCTGGTTCACAGATTCATTAACCTCCTTGCAGACACCAGTGACTCCAAGTCATCAGAAAGCCGCGTGTGGGATGCCAATATGGCCTGCAGGAAGCTAGCTGTGGCTCATCCCATCCTACTTCTTAGGTACCACTCTCCCCTTGCACCTTCTGTGTGGCTGGAGTTCATTGAAAAGCATCCACCCTTGTCCTAGAAGGGGAACAAACTTGCAGCAATCATGATGATTGTGACAGAATCCGTGTTCATGTACAAAAGTCAAGAGAAAGGGCAGCAAAGTCATATCTCTTACAATGAGGCAGCACCTCTTTTGGCTCCGTGTCTGCCTGGAAACAGTCCTATTGGAATTGGAGACTAGAGAACAGAACATGGGTGGGAAGTGGGGCTTGCTGATTCTCTGGATACAGGGATCAAATCCAGAACCCTGGGAGAGGGTAAGGAATGCTTCCTTCCAGAAACAAAGGTGTAGCAACGTGTAACTCTTCCTAGAAAGAGGCTAGATCTGGATTTTCTTCTGTTTGATGTTTCAGGCATTTGCCAATGATTGCAGCACTGCTGCATGGCCGTGTTCACCTCAATTTCCAGGAGTTCAGGCAGCAGAACCACTTGACCTTCTTCATCCATGTCCTGGGTATCCTGGAGCTGCTCCAGCCGCAGGTCTTCCAGAACGAGCACCAGGCGGCACTATGGGACTGTCTCCTGTCCTTCATCCGTCTGCTGCTGGTAGGAAAGTCCCTGCTCCCCTTCCATGTGCGGGCTGCCAGCCACTAGATGGAGAAGCTCATGTAACAGAGGGCCAGCCCAGCTCTCTCCCATTTGAAGGGAAAACCTTCGTATACCTAAGAACAAAAAGGTGCATCAGGTACCTTGGAGAGCTTAAAGAGGCAGGAGATCAAGAAGCTACTTCCTGGTACCTAGAGGTGCAGGATGGGGCAGTGCACCGCTGCTTTTTTTTTAACTCTCATCTTCTCGATCCTTTCTCAGAACTACAGAAAATCCTCCCGGCACCTGGCTGCCTTCATCAGCAAGTTTGTCCAGTTTATCCACAAGTACATCACATGTAATGCCCAGGCAGCTGTGTCCTTCTTGCAGAAGCACTCGGATCCACTCCAGTAAGCTTCCTTAACCCGGTCAGCCCGTGGTTAGCTCATGGAGAGCTTGCACAGTCAGGCTGCCGTGAGCTAGTCAGAAGACAGCAAGAGGATGTGACAAAATAGCTATTAGTATGGCACTTTTTCACCCTTAGCTCCCTCAAGTCTCTATTGAGATGAGCAGCATATCCCTTTTTATAGGTGAAAATTGAGCCCAAGGAAGTCAGATAATGATTTCAACTCACATTATGGCCTAAACATCCTATTGAGGCATTGTAGTGCCCTGCAGTCATTTCCAGAGGGCCAGCACGAGGGTCTTTTCCCTGAGCAGTGGCTGCAGGGTCCCACCTGTAGATATGGGGAAAAATGCATTTGAGTTCCAGTTACAATGGAAGGAAAAATCTTGTTTCTGCTTCTGAGAAACTATTCGTTTTAGTGTACATATATGTGCTGTTACGTGTCCTCATGCCCTTACTGCTATTGAAAGCTAAACGTGCCATCTCTTCTCCCAGTGACCTATCATCAGACAACAGTGACCTAGCAATGTTGAAGTCCCTCCTGGCTGGGCTGAGTCTGCCTAGTAAGAGTGGCATCTTGGACAGGGGCTCTGATGAGGAGAAGGATGGTGAGTCTGAGTGGGGGGACGAGTTATTCCAGCTGGTGAACCTGCAGTATGTTTTGGAGCACAGATGGTTTTATGGGCTGTATGCTGTGCTTGTTCTTCTTGTAACAGCCCAACGAAAGGGTATTTAGAGTGGAGAATGGCACTTGTATACTCAGCAATTTGGAACAAGCATCTGGGATGGGTTAATTTGTTCCTGTCAGTGGTATTGTTACTGGAGCAGAAGAACAGCTCTTAACAAAGGTGAGTTTCACTGTTGTGGATTTTGCCTTCCTCAGCCGCACTTAAGGATTGACCATTCAGGAGACCCTAAGGGTACATCCACTTCTCCACTGTTTACAACTTGCATGGGAAAATTATTCAGTATTAAAACAGCTCGAGAAGGTTCCTTCTTTTTGCATCAGCTGAGGACTACCAGAAGGTGCAGTGAGGCTAGAGACAGTGTGAGAGCCCAGGATTGTATTACAGTATTACTGGTTGGCTCATGATACACCACTATACTGGTAGGGAATACTGGACCTGTCTCTCCTTATTACATAGACTGTCAGGAGTGACCTGTTCTACCTTTCTCTCCCAGATGAAGCAGCAGCTGGCTCTCTACCCCTCGTCAGTGTGTCTCTCTTCACTCCTCTCACACCAGCTGAAATGGCCCCATATATGAAGAGGCTCTCTAGAGGCCAAACGGTTGAGGGTAAGTGAGGATCTGCAGAGCTGTACAAAGATGCAGGGCAAATGCAGACACAGGCCAATCCTATTACTTATCTGTCAGCTACAGGCTAGTTTCCTGTTTCAGTCTTGTGTTTGGAAGTCTCCAGCAGTTAGGATGTGGTTTTGTTTTGGATGAACTTGTCCATAACCTTCTGTGATTCTGTGACAGAGGCTACCTATGATGCTGTTATCACTTAGCTCAGCAGTGCTGCAACTACCTCTGCTTTGGGGCTCTTCAAGAATCTTGTAAGTGCTCTGCAAGATAGTATGAGTAATTCAAGGATTGATGCAGTTCATATCAAGCCAGGTCTGGAGTGTTGATAGGAATGCCATTTTTTTAATGATATAAAAATACCAAACTGATGAGAAGCGGGATTTTGTTAGAAATCCCCAAATGGCCTTCGTGGAAGAAAATCATGTTAACCTGGCATATGGGAATAACATCCTGCTTCTCCAGAGGTCTTCTGAAATCACAGGTGTCCCGTGTTCAGACCTAAGTTGTGGTATTGGGGTGACAGTTTTCCTTCCACACTAGAAATAGGGGGAGGAAATCCTGCCTGGACACTGTTTTTAAACAAGGCTTTCTGTGAAGATTCTTCAGTTACAGAACAAGGTGTTCTAGAATTGAAACCTCACACCACACCCCACTCTACTCCTTCCCCTGCCTATGGCATGACAGTGCTGGTCAGGTTGGGATGTGCTGGTCTGGCCTGTGACCTACCTGTTCTCATCCTTTTTGAAGAACTGCCTTTATTACTCTAGCTTGGTGTGCAGGTGGGAAGACTTGACTGCTTGGAAGATTGGATTTGTAGGGAAAAAGAAAAAGATCCTTTGCTGGATCAGTGAATTTCAGTCACCCCTTTCAACCTGTGTCTTCCACCAGACATCCTGGAGGTGCTGACAGACATTGATGAGATGTCCAGACGGAGGCCAGAAATTCTGTCCTTTTTTGCTGTGAGTATTAGTGTCTCAAACTGCCACTGGAAGGAAGAGATTCTTTTCATGAGAGTCTATGTTGCACAGCCAGCTTAAGTACTACATTTCCTCTGCTTTTTGGGTGGTTGTTGCAGCATCTTACGAGAAATTTGTCTTCAGCTAGGCCTTCTGACAGCAGGCAGTATTTACTTCCCTACCATCTTCTCTCCATTGCATACTGGGTCTGCCATCATCCACTTTAAATTCTCTTTATGTCAGAGGAAGAATTAACCCTCTGTCTTCTTCCCAGTATTGGGTCAAGGAGAGAGCAGAACAGCTCTGTCAAACACTGGAGCCTAGGGAAAACTCAGCTGTCCCACATGGAATAAGATTACAGAAGGGTGCTTTAAAGTATTCAAAAACAGGATAATCCTTCTTACAGAGAGGGATTTCCTGGCTCAGGCAGTACCTGCTGGATGAGTGTTGGGCTGGATTGGCGCTGGAGAGGTAGTAGTGCAAGTCTGAGGAGTTTGTGCTCCCTGTGATGCTTGCGATCCTAATTTGTGCATCTTCTTTCAGACAAACCTACAGAAGCTGATGAGTTCATCAGAGGAGTCCTGCCGAAATCTGGCCTTTAGCCTGGCTTTGCGCTCCATTCAGAACAACCCCAGGTGAGGACTGCTGGAACTTAGGCTATCCCGAGTCACTGATGGGCACTGGCTGCCCATCTTGCATGCCTGTTGATGGTGATCTGGGCTGTACTGACACTATGATGTTTTACTCCCAGCATTGCTGCAGACTTCCTTCCTACCTTCATGTACTGCCTTGGCAGCCGAGACTTTGAGGTGGTGCAGACAGCACTGAGGAACCTGCCTGAATACACCCTCCTTTGCCAAGGTAAGTTGGTATCTGCTACCTTTGGTGCATGCTTGGCCTCACAAGGGTCAAAGCTGCACTTCTGTGCTGGGAACGGCCTCCCTGGGAAGTTGCCATGGGTCAGTGTTGCCTAGACCAGGCCATCAAATGTGTACGTGATCTGTATCAGTAGTAGCTTTGGTCTGAGCATCACAGGGGAGATTTGTCATAGAGACAAGGGAGGCTTCCTTCAAGTAGATTTGCTCCCTTACGATTTTCTCTTGAGTTGTGATCCTTCAGGTGATCACATACCCATGGAGCTATTAGAGGGTGGATTGTGCCATGTCCTTATGGAAGGAATTTCTTGCACAGCTGCAAATGTTCATCCCAGTGTTTGCTGGTGGATTGCTTTTGCTTGCATGTTGGAGCTCTCGGGTCAGTCCTCATGCTGTCTTTCCCTTTCACAGAGCACGCAGCAGTGTTACTGCACAGGGCCTTCCTGGTGGGGATGTACGGCCAGATCGACACCAGCTCTCAGATTTCAGAGGCCTTGAAGGTTCTGCACATGGAGGCCATGATATGAACATGTGGTTCTGGGAGCTCCACTTCCAGAGGAATTAATTTGACTGGACTCATCAGCTGCATTGAAGCCCTGTAAGAAAACAGTGTATTTCAACCCATGTGCTGGAGGATCAAAGAGGTGATGTAGCAGGCCAGACTGTGCTGGAAAAGGAGAGTGTGCTGACTGAAGATCAGAAAGGGGCAAGGATCAATCTGTCTGGCTAAGACACCATTAGTGTGGGAGAAAAATCTCCTGACCATTGTGCCAAACAGGGACCACTTCCTTCATGGTGTCTTGGGGCAGTGGCTGTTGGTTTGTTGTTTGGGTTTTTTTGATCTCTCCAAGAAGGCAGAGCTGCTGGGAGAGCAGAAGGGAGCACTGGCCCTTGCACTTAAAGTCTCTGCACTCTCTGTGTTGCAGGGAACATGCGTATCTGTGCAGGGAGAGAGACCACCGTGTTTTCTGGGGGTGGGTTCTTTGGGGTTTTTGTTTTGTTTTTTAATTAAAATTCTCTTTGTTTCCATTGTGCCTTTCTCTGTTCTGTGCTGCCTTGGGTGTAGCTTGACATCCCTCTCTCCCCGTTCTTCAGCCTCTTGTTATTCTAGACAAAGCATCCCTAGAAGATCTGTCTGTGAGCAAATGCTCACAGAGCTATCCTGGCCTTTTACAGGATAGGCAGGAAAATGGAGGAGGTTTAGAAGGGTCAGTGGGGTATCATAGATGAGTTTGGTCAGCACCAACTGCTGACAGGACAAATTTTTAGCGATTCCTTAGAAAACTTCTTCAAATAAAGCAAACTTCTTGGTACATCTGCAAACATCCTGGCAGCTGGCTACTGTCACAGTGGAGTCAACAAACAAGCAGCTGGGTTTCCTCTTCGGGATCCGCCAGTTCCTCCCTGTGACTATTCTGACCACTGCTGTCTGGTCCTTGTCTGCTGATAGGGGTGATGGCTTATTTGCTAGCTGTCATCTGAGGACAGAAAAGGAGGTGTCTTCCTTTCCTCTGCTCCAGAAAAATAACTGCCGCATATGCTCATCTTGCTTAATTCTAGTCCCCAGTTTGCTTTCATGTCTTTTATCTTTATTCCTCTGGCACTCCGCTTGTTAGTAGAGAACCTTTGTAGTATTCTAAAGACAAAGATCCTGGAGGAATTTTATAGATAGCTGTAGGTAAGTCTGTATCTCCTTGCTGGTGGCAGGGACAGTTGTGACCTCATGGATGCTGGGTGGAGAAATATTGTCCATTCTTGCAAATGAGAAGTACCAGAGCTGAGAACTTTTGCTAATGTGTCAAAATATGAATGAATGTCCAGCTGGCTTTGCAGAGAGGTGGAGAAGAAAAGGGAGAGATCTGAACCTCCCATCAACTGTAAGTAGCCTTGCCTTTAAATAAAGAGATTAGAGCCATCACTTAAGAATGCAACATGCCCTTTTCCTCAGCAGCATCCGCTTCACATCCAGAGCCACTACTGTGGCAATTAGCTACATATAAATTATGTGGAGGAACAGCTGAAGAAGATCAAGTCAGTGAAATGGTTTTCCTGAGGGGCTCAATGACAGCAGGATTAATACCTGTCTAAAGGGCTCCCAGTGAGATCACTGGCTCCTCTTACCTTAGCCCCTTATCAGAAATCATTAAGGTACTGCTCAGTTTGCCAGAGCATGGAGGTAGTTCTTTTGGTGCTGCTGTGGATCTAGAGCAGCTGGGAACTTGTGGGACTGGCTGGAAAAGGGCTTTTCACAGGACTTTGAATCAAGGAGCAAGGAAAATGTCTCAAGACTGTTACCATGCAAAGATGGTGAGTCAAAGTAGTGGTTGTTTGGTGAAGATTCTTCCTGCAGGTGGGACTTTCCAGAAGTCCTGCTCCGGGGCTGCAACTAGAAACATTTATGGGCAAAAGCAAATTGTGTAGTTGGCCCCAAATTCTACTCTGTCTGTTTGGAGATGTCTGCTGTGAGCAGACCAGCTCCAGGATGCCTGGTTCAGAGGAGCAGGGGCTGCTTGGATGTTGGTGAAACTACTAAATGACCCCTCAGACCGGGACGGCCAGGCTTTGCAGAGCAGTGTGAAGAGAGATGTGTCTGAGACAGTGGAAGGAGCACCTCTTTAGCAGCAGCAGCAGAAATCGTCTTTTGGGAGATCAGGAAACAAATTCAAAGGGAGGGAATGTGTGTAGAAGTTACTCTGCAGAGCTAGGCCTTCCCATAGATAGCCTCCCAGTACAAAAAGCATCATTATGATTTGTTGCTCTCTCCTTTTTGCTGTATTGAAGGTTCCCACGATGCATTTGTTCTGCTGCCACCCTCTGCTTGGACCTGGTGGAGCTAAGCAACTTGCCCTGGCTTGGAGCACATCACTGAAACCAGATCAGGGCTGAAAACGGGGCTGTCAAGGGGCGCCTGGCTGTGCAGACAGCTCAGGGCAAGGAGCCTGTCCCTCCTGTCTTCGAAGGCAGCGTGACAGCTCTAGAACAGTTAGCAACAGCGTTACTGATGCCCTGACACTCCCTTGCCTTTTAATCAGCGCTCTGTAACTTTCATCTCTGCCTGGCTGAGCACCTTCTCTCCTCCCATCCCCACTGAGCTGACAGTGTTATCCTTCACAGGTCTGCTGGGCTCCTCCTGGGGGCTGGGGCCTTCTCTTCTGCCTTCAAGGAGAGTCGATGCCTTGCTCAGAAGAGGGGTGGTGAGGAAGTTTGCAGGGTTGTTCCTGGCTAAGCCCGTGTGGCCCCCATGACTCTCCCATTGGAAATTACTGCTCCCCTCTGCCTTCCAGACAACACGTCCCAAAGTGGTGCAAAATCACTGCTTAAGTGTTTCACCACAACCTGCTGTAGTCGAGGGCTTCCTAGGAGAGCCATGGGCTGCCAAGGCTGGTGTCTGGGCGAGTCTGCGTGGGGCTGGGGAATGTGCTCAACGCTGGCTTGTGGGGAGGCTTTTGGTCCCCTTGGATACACTGGCCCTCCCATGCCAGCTCTAGGGGAGGCACAGGGGGGAAGGGAAAACTCACCACGGGTTTATTTGGCATCTTGTGGCTGCAGCCAGCTCAGGACAGGGCTGGCACAACCACTGTGCATCAGCTGGCCCTGCTTTGGTGCCTGCGTGGCCGGTGCTGGGCAGAGGTGGTAGAGGGCTGGGGAGCAAAGGGAGCCCAGAAGGAGCTGGGCTGTCCTGGAGCAGCAGGGCCCCTCTGCTAAGCACTGACTGGCAAGGACAGGGCAGGAATGCAGGATACCTGAATCCAGGCTGGGAACAGGCCCCAGCGTGCTGGGGTGGAGATGGTGGCATGGTGCATGCAGGCTGCCACAGGAGAGCTGAGGCTTGGGAGGAAGGGGACATGACATCTTCTCACCCATGTTACGATGGCATTCATGTCTGGTCTTCTCAAAGCCCAGCTCCTTCCCCACAGCAGTGACCAGGTCTCACCTCCATACCCTGCAAACATCAGAGATCACAAATTCCCTGCAAACACCAGGCACCTCTTGTGGTGGTTTCCTACTGCAAATTATTTCTCTCTGCTGCAAAGATCAAGCATTTTTATGAACCATGATTAAAACATCATGTTTTTATGACCCAGATGTGGCAGCCTTGGGAGGGAGGAGACGTATGATGGAGCTTCGCCGCCTTGGCTGGGCACAAGTGGGCACCTCTAACCCGACCATACCCTACTCCTGCCAGGCCTGGTGTAGCTGGGAGCGTGGTCCCTCGCGTGTGCCAATGCCCTGAAGCAGGGTTGCGGCTGTTTGACCCAGCTCTGGGCAGGGTTGTGAATCCCAGGAACCATGCTGTCCTGGAGCACCATGTGAGTTTGGCCATACACAGGGCATGACTAACCAGGGAGGTGCCTGCATGCTCCTGACTCAGTAGGAGCTGCCTCTGGGGCACGTTTGATGTTGGGGAAATGGAAGAGTCCCAGCACTGAGCTCAGAGGCAAATCTGCCCAATCTGCTATGTCAACAGTGGAAGCGCAGGGAGAGGTATAAAGGTAAGAGCCAACAAACGGAATTTAATGGTTAAAGGCACCAATGTTTTTCCAGCCATTAGAAAAGAGGAAAGGTAGAGAAAGAGAAGCGTCCCTTTGCAAGAAGCAGCATGCAAGAGCCTTGCGCAAAAAAGGGAGAGGAAAACTCCATCTCCATTACTTGTCTGTATAAATGTGGCCTGTGGAGTCTATTCCTGGGACTGCTCCCCAGGGCCCTGCCACCCTCTTCCTCCAGCCAACCTCATCTGTGACCTCTGTCAGTGACAAATGCAATCCCAGCCCTGCCTGCCCTCAATTAACTTCCTTCAGGCCATACCACAGTTCAGGACGGTATGATTCACACTTTGCTTGAGGGGTTGTTCGCTAAAAGCTAAAAATG
This sequence comes from Pandion haliaetus, assembly GCA_013401275.1. NCBI lineage: Eukaryota > Metazoa > Chordata > Aves > Accipitriformes > Pandionidae > Pandion > Pandion haliaetus. The sequence continues at coordinate 199,053 of VYZV01007904.1, read as the reverse complement.
GTAAGACTTTTGTCAGCTTTGGGTCTGTTAAAGCTAGCCCCACGCCAGCTAAGTAGCCTAGCTTCTACAGAGGTAGCATTTGCCTAAGGTGGACTGATTTTTAAATCTCCGCATTGCCTCTCCATGTATTTAGATAATTTGGCCCTAAAGCAGCAAAATATAGAGCTTGCATTTTCCCCTCCTTTTAAATTCAAGAGACCTTTATAATAATGTATCTGCCTGTCCTGGGTAGCTGGTGGTGTCTTGCCTTTGGCGTTACCGTGTTTGCATGAACAGCATCTCTAACACAAGAAGATATTGGGCAAAAAATGTCAAGACCCCCAGCAACAATTAAAAAATCCATTAACCTACAATAGACCAGCCATTGCTGGGTAATTATTAAGCTGTAAGAATCGCTAATTGTCTTATTAGTATTAAACAATTATGCAAATAATGGAAAACATACCGTCAGAGTAATAAAATTGTCTCTTTTTTACACCAATAATGAGATTTAAAATCTAAAGTGATGCTTGTGGTTTTATTGGGAACATCTCTGAAGAGGAGTGAGACCTCTAAGGGCACTCAGCACAGGGTGAGTAGGACATCTTGAACCACATCTACTACGAGTCGTCTGGCAGAGCTTGTAGTGCCCCCACACCAGGCTGTCCCCCAGTTCTGCTCTGCATCCACCACAGCCACCCAGGCAGCAACACAGGGACATGCAGGTGCCAATAGCTTTGGAAGACCACACAATGGTCACGCTGCTAGGCCAGGACTGGAGAGCAAGAGTTTGAATTTTGTACTATCATCGACTTCCAATGGGAAGGTGCTTCAGGTTCAGTCTGGGTGAAAACAAGGCAAGTTGTAGTTTTTCACATCAATTCAGTGCAAAAGTGGAAAGTTATGGCCTTTACAGTTACGCTGTCTCAAGGATTTTACTACTGTCAAGTTATTACCCTGAGGTAAGAGCCAGCCTCTCTTCTGGGTGAGGTTCCAGCTGAATTTCGGAGGTCAGCAATAAGCCGAATGATGAGCAAGTGCGTTTGCGTTCCTGTGAAATGAGAACAAGACCTCGTTTACACCCACCACCAGGAAAAGGAGACTTATTCATGTCCCCAACGAGCTTGGAAGAAGCAAAGTGCTTCTTTGCTTCAGTGTGTTAACATTGTTAATCACTAACAAATATTATCAGTTTTCCAGGCTTTAAACTCTGCTCTGCTGATAAGACATAGCATTTCAAAGCAGCCAAGCTAGCTTCTGCTCCAGGGTGAGTCCTGTTCCCATGGTGATGTCACGATAGATATGGGTCACCTCACCGAATCACATGATCCAAACAGGTTTTGATCAGCAAAACACACCTTCACTTTTGCTTTTCTGATAAGAACAGTGAAGTCTGCAGCTCCCAGAGGACCGGAGGGAGTGTTCTGCCATGGCAGTGTAAAGACTGGGGACCACCACCGCCTGTTTCAGCTTTCTCAGAAGAGGAGGGGAGGTTACCTTCTGAAATAAATGCCACCCCCAATCCCCTTGGAGAGCTGCTTTTAGCTCCCTGAGGCTCTCTGGTGACCCACCAAGCAGCTGTTTATAGCCTTTTCATTTTTCCTTCTCACCTGGTGTGTAGGATGCAGCACTTGAGCAGCCTCTCATCCTTGTTGCCTGGAAATAACTTTCTGACATCAACCTTTAGCCTGTCCATCACCTCACCGGTTTGGGAGACAGGAAAGCCAGCAGGTCATCTTGCTGGTGAGCAGGAGGGACAACAAGGGAGAAAGACCTTTTTTTTTTTTTTTTTTTTTTTCTTCTTTTTTGGTGTGACGTTGTGTTATACCTGGGTGACAGGATGCACTTTGATGTTCACTGGTTTTGGTCCTTTGAGGTTTTAGGATAATTAATTTACCATTTATGAGCTTCTCAAAGGCATGTGTCATGGAGATTTACCGAAGTGCCTCTTTCTCTAACTTCACATTTCACTTTCATCTTCTTTCAGGGGAAATTCGTGTTCAGACTTGAATTTTGTAATAATTTTTTTTCTGCTACTTTGCAGGTCAAACTAGCCAGACTCCAAGGAGAGGCGGGTATCATGTGGAAGCATTTGTGTGTGAGTAGCTGTGAAATTGTTGGGGCTTTCTTTTCCCTGGCTTGGGCCCTTCCGTCTCTGTGGAGTCAGCCTGGTTGCCTTCTGGGAAGAGAGAGCTGATGAGGCATGTTACTGATGAGACGTATACTTTTTCCTTCTCGTTTTGAATCCCTCAATTTAATACAAGCCATTGGCATGGGAATGTATGAGAGCTCTTGGCCACAACACACACTTCCTATTGTTGGGAGTGAACAGCCCTGCATACAGCCTGCAGCAAAATTATGAAGTAACTCAATTTGATCAGCTGATTTCCCACAATAGTTAAAAGATGTGATTTTTCTATGATGTTATGCTGTATTATGAAAAAAAAGAAAAAGGCATCACTTAATTCTCAGCTTCGTGAGGCCCCACATTGTCTGATATAGGAAATAACTCTTTTCTCCTCCCTCAAGTCCTCAAGCTAACAAATGTTGGCTGTTTTTCTTTGGGCTTTAGGGTGGTCCTAGTCATATATTTCAGTTTTTTCTCTACTACTCTACTAATGGTAAAGTCCAGGTTTCTGCATATGGGAACCAGGATAAATTTAAGAGGTAATGGCAGAGGGTGATCGCCACTGGTCATAGTCATAGCAACCGTCAGGAAGCACTCAGCATTTCTCCATTGCAGTTCGGTATCTAGGAAGAGAACTGAAAAGGACAGTGGAAGAGAAAGAAAAGGAGAATTGCCTGTAAGTAGAAAAGAATAAATCAGTCCACGTCTGTGGACTGCAGCTCTCCAACAGGCTTCCAAACACACCTCGGGAAGGGATCTAGGGGAGCTGGCACTGTGCTTGCAGGATGCGCTCTGCTCCATGAGCATGGGAAATTTTACCCAGCAGTACTGGGAAAAGCTCAGTGAGTGTGGGCAAGGTCCACAAAACAGGATGAGGACATATAAGGCTCCTCCAAGGAAAAGATGTAGAAGGGAAAAATACAATCCAGAGTAAGGATTTGTAAGCATCATCCCACGAGGAATGTTCTGGGAGAAAAGCAGCTGTGGGCAATGGTTAGGCAGCAGCACAGGCAGCTCTGCTCCCTTCATGCCCCGCTCTTCCCTCTAGTGCTGGTTAGTTTACCTGTTGGTGCATTAAAGACTCATCATAGCTATGAACTCCCACAGAGCTCTCCTTAATCACCAACTAAGAACACTGCACAAGTCGCTGATGCCTGTATTTTGAAAAGTCATTATCGGGCCAGTAGTAATACTACTACTGCATTAGCTAACTCCTTCAGCGATGTCATTTTAATCACCTTAGCGTATAATGTGGATCTGATTCTTCTGGTGTACCAAGGGCTGTACCTCCAACCTAACCCTCTCCCGGGATGCACAGCAACTAGCAGTTTCTTCTTCTGGTGTCTGCAAGCCTGGACGCCTTTCTGATATGACCGTCTCGGTCAAACACAGAACGGGCTCGGTGCAGGGAGGGACGAGGTGAAATGTTGTGGCCTGTGATACACAGAAAAGCGCAGCTGCTTTCCAAGTCCAGCCTGGCTTTCCGCTCTGTGGGTCTGTGTCCCCTGCCACCCAGCTGCAGCTGCCCCTTCCCAAAGCACAGGGTAATGAGAAGGGACTAACCACATCAACTCATTAAGCTGGGTTTGTTAGAAGACAGATTGTCATGTTAAACAAATATATTTTTAAAAAACTAAATATCATTCCCTGGGCCGTGCCCCATCTGAGCCATTAAATCTGAAAGGGATGGCTACAGCCATGTCAAAGCTGAGCTCAGAAGCTGATTTTCACTATTTGTACTACTAGCAATTCGCAACAACTCCATTTTCAAATGTTACCTTCTCCTCCATTTCCCAGTGCTGCATTATGTAGATTGCAAGCTCGGCCTGGGGATGCTCACTGCTAAACAAAACAGTCTTTGGGACTTAGAAAAAGAAACCCCACAAAGGCATTTCCTAAACCCATCGCATCCATCTTTAGTTCTCACTAAGCCCTAAGTTACCTGGTGACAGAGGATGGGAAGGGCTTCGCATCATTAGCCAGTTGGCTTTTCATAAATTATGCAGATTTTATCAATCTAATGAAAGGGTGGTGTGGAAACAAAGTGGGACAGCTCAGCTTTCAGGGCTCCAGTGCTGCAAGTTTCCACCTTGCAAGAAAGCAAGCATCTTTTTCATGGGAGGGGGGAAAAAAACCCAACTTGGAGTTAATCGGCATTTCTTTTGATCGGTCCCTTGGTAGTCTGATTAATTTTGAGTGCAGACATTTATGCTTTCCTTCACAGAATACACCCAGTACTCATGAGCAGGCTCACTGTGCTGTATTTCCTTCTTGCCACACCGTTCTTGTTACGCTTGTGCAGCAACATATGCTAAGGCCTTATTACAAGGGATTCCTATAAATGGCATAAAGGATTAATAATGTATTTATAACACAACTTTGTTTTAGTATAAAGTGATCTATAAATTTGTAATAAATGTTTTATAATGTTTTTGTAGCCTGTTATAAATGATAAATGGGAGACTATAGATGCCACATCAAATATTCATGCTGCATTGTGTGCATTATTATGCTGTTACTGTTCAGGAAACCATTAATAATAAAGTGAATGGAGATGTAAAAGTTGCTGACATGCCCAGCAAGCCATTTATAATGAAATGTATAATCCTTACCATAAAGTAAATACATTGGCCAGTGATTGTTGATGAAATGGAAACACACTGAATTATTTGTGAGGTATTTATATATTAATGTATATTATCCATATCATGTCATAGAAATGCCATTAATGTATTATATGTTTTATTAATTATTTTAACCTAATTTATAGTCAGCTCCTGATGCGTTACCTTGTCTCTTTGGCAATTTTGCCAGCCGCACGAGATCTGGCTGAGTTATTTTACCTGCCTGTGCCGCAGGTCGGCCGTATGAATTGGCAATGGCGGTGCTGCCCCTGGCCGTGGCTAGCCCAGCCCAGGCAGGGCCTCAGCAGGCGGCCGCCGTCTTGGCTCCCTCATCCAGCCACTCTGCTCTTCCTTCCCTGTGGGGACAGGGAGCAGAGGTGGCTGCAGGTGATGGCTGACAGCCGCGGATGCCCCATGGGCTGCCCCAAGCTGGGCAGGCCCTGTGCCGACGGCCGGCCTCCCTCCTTCCCTAGCCACGAGGCGGCCTCCAGGCGGCCATGCTTCGTCCTCCCTCCTCCTCCTCAGGGCTCCACTGTGCGGGCGCCACTTCACGAAGAAAACTTGACGTTTTCGTGTAGCTGCGAAGGAAATTTCTCTTGTCCCCCACGGCAGAAGCCCAAGGTGTGGGATCCCGTGTTGCGACAGGGCCCTGCCACGAGACCCGGGGGGGCTGCTGCCCCCGGGCCCTGTGGAGAAGCTGCCGCCCCCCTCGGCCACACACGACGCCCCACGACAGCAGCCGCCCACGCAGGAGGGCCGGTCACGTCCAAAACACACACGCTTTCTGTCACTTCTCCCCTCCTCCGCCAAGCTCGGCCCCGAGGCCAGGCGGAGGGAGGCCCTGAGGGCCCGCCGCC
>VYZV01007904.1:13782-193162 GCA_013401275.1 Pandion haliaetus | reverse complement strand
GCTCGCGGCCGAGGGGCCTCGCTGGGCTGCGGTCAGCCCGCCGTCGAGCTGCGGACCGCGGGCCCTCCGTCCGCCATGGGCCTTCGCCTTCCCTGCAGAAATCCCAGCTCCTCCTTGGGAGATGCTGTGGGCCGGCGGCTGGCACCAGGAGCTCTGCTAGCACCCACGCTGAAATCCTCCAAGCGAAGAGCTTTCCGCTCTCGCTGTCTCCGTGCTTCTTTCCCCCCCTCCCCCGCCCTGTATTTCTCCTTTTTCCCCTTTCTTCCCTCTGTAGCTGAATTATAAATGTCTTCAATGCGTTCTTTCCATTGTAAAACAAGTTCAGGCACCGATTTTTGGGAAAGCGTTTCCTTCTTTGCTGTTTGTGTTTGCTTAGGCTGGGCTTTCCTCGCTCAGCCTGATGGCAGCTCAGCCGCTCATGAGTCGGGAGGCGAGGGCTATTTAAACAAAATACAATAGAAGGGCAGGGCCCGGCAGACGCTGGATTCCTGCACATCACTCATTTTTCCCATCTAGAGCTCTGTCTGTTGGAGGCAAAGTGCTTTCCATCCCTTGCTGGTGCCACTGCTGGTGCCCTGTGGGTTTTGACCTGTCCTTGCCCAAATGGTAACATCTGGGAAGGTGAATCACCAAAGGGAGATGTAGATCCTGCTTCCTAGTTGTTTTTTGGTTTTGGTTTGGGTTTTTTTTCTGGGCTCTTTGGACTTTGAGGTAGGGAGGTTGAAGGGGGAGGTCAAGGTAAGAGAGCAGTGCAAAGATTGCCCAGGAGTATTGATTTAAGCGTTAGGTCTCTCCCAGTCAGATGTGTCCAGCTGGTAGAGGACCAGGTTGGGTTTTCTGTAATGCAGTTTCCCTCCTGTTTCTTGAATTCTGCCTTTTTCCTTGTGCTCCCAGGACAGCCTGCTGCTTGGGTTTGTGTGTGGAGATCTCTCTTACAGGTGTCTTGTTTCTGTTAGAAGCCCCAGGAGAAGATCTCCTCTTGGTCTCTCTCCTCTGTTGTCTTGAAACTTGGCAAAGACAGGAGCAGGCTTGGGCAGCAGGAGGTTAGCGCAAGAGCTTCAGGCACACTTTCTCTGTAGTCCCCAGTGTTTGGGCAGTCACCATGGTGTTGCTGTGTATGGCTTCCTGACATGCTGTTGTGTTCACATGACTCCAGATATTTCCTTTCCTTCCTTTGATTCACAGTCCCAGAGATAAAAAATACCAGGGCAGAAAGGTTGATGTGATCAGGACCTGCTTGTAAAGGGACTGTGACTGCTTCCTGGCCGACTCTGCAGCTCGCCCATTGGGAGCATGGGTGTAAGCAGGGGCTCAGCGACTTGAGAGCTGGAATAATCCTGTTGACCAGTTTAGTGGGTTATTTATAATCATTGAACTGTGCGTCAAGGGTTGTCGATAGCCATACCTTAAATAAATTCTCCTGTGCTGAAGAGGGAAGATGTTCTTTGTGGCATCTCTCTGTTCCCATTAATTTTCTTTTACAATGGAAATTCTGCCTGAGTTTATTCAGGACCTTACAGAAGCTCTTTCTGATTTGGACAAGCTCAGCAAAGACTGCCTGAAGGTTAAAGTAAGAGAAGCTTTTATCAGTGACCTCCCTCATCAGTGTCAGTGGTATAATGCAGGAAAACACCAGGTGTATCCTTGGCGGGGCAAAGTCCTGCTGGAAGGAAATTATGCTTTCAAGTGGTTGGTGGCCAGGGCTGCTGGGTGTCATGTGTCAGGTCCTGGGGGTGAATACTTGTGCAAATTCTCTATGTATCTGTAAAAGCTTCTCTGAGTGTTGGTGGTGCAGGAGCCACTGGCAGAGAAGCATGGCTGAGTGCACGTGTGGCTGTGACTCCTGCTTCCCAGGGCTTTAAAGTGGTTTATCCTGAGCTCCTCTCCTTGCTTGCAGCAAAGACCTTAGTTGAAGTTTTAAAAGCATCATGCTGAAAATAAAACTAGAAATGGATAATTGGTGTTTGGAGCGCTCGGTGTGTTTGCAGAAGCTCTGCTATATAAATCACTTGCAGAACATTATTCAGTCACGGCATCAGAGTTTTGCAACAGTGTGTTTTCCGTCTTGGTTTACACAAATGACATTCTTGGGCTGAGGAGTGCAGGGGATTTTGCCTTGCAGGAGCCTGAGAAATTCCCAGGAAAACTTCAAGCAATTACAAAACATCATCATAATCATGGGCTTCTCTTGTGGGGTATGTGGCTCAGAGGACAGGCTGGTGGGGGTCTCTCCCCCTTCCTTTTTGCAGGAAATCATGGAAAATATGATAACTTCTCTCAAACTTGGCTGATGTCGGATTGCATGTTATCAGTGAACAGAGCAGGCTGTGTAAAATTAGACATGCATTTCCCACTCACTTCCCACTCACCCAAGCAAGGATGCTGTGGGGGAGTGGAGACACATGCTGAATTACCATGGAAATTCATTTCTCTTTTGTCCCAGCTGAAGAATGCTTCATAGCCAGCCCCAGCCAGGCACGCATGCTGTGTCAGGCAGGTCCCAGCCCATTTTCTGGGATGATTGCGGAGCCCTGAGGCTCCTCTCATCAGAGGGACTTAAAGCCTCACAGCAGCGTGGTGGGAGGCTGAGGTGAGCAGCTGCCGTGTGTGATGGTGATGGTTGTGCAAGCTCCAGCCACGGTTTTAGCGGCCTTGGCCTGATAAGTGAGTTAGAAGAAGCAGGGGAGTTGTGCACGCTTGCTGGGATATTAATGCCAGATGTCGAGGAAAGGTTTTGATTAAGCTCCTTCTCTTCATCCAGGATCTTGCTCTTTCCCAGACTGTGAGCTGGTGTTCAGCTCAGCGTTCTGGAAATTGGTTGTGAAATCCCCCTCGGCAGCGGAGCAGCAGCGGGTGCCCATTTCCCCAGCAGCATTTCCTGGGCCGCTGTCAGCTCAGTGGGGCAGGATGAGGCCGACAGTCGCCAGTACGGACAGGGAGGGCCCTGGCTGTGCTGGGGATGGGTTGCCTGCAGTCTCCGTCTCCTTAGCAAAAGGCTGGGATGAAGCAGAGCTGCTGCATGCTTGGCCTCCGTGGGGTTGTGGTTTGTGTGAGAGGCGTAGGCGAGGGGAGGATGGTTCTGGGGTCAGGGAGTCTCGTCTGTTGTTGGTCACCCCCAGCAGCACACTGCAGCTTGCCAGCAAGACCAAAGCAGTGTGGAGCAGGCATTGTTGAGAGGAGGATGAGCACACGGGGGACATCTTCCACCTGGGATTCCCAGCCCTGTCCCCTCTCCCCAGGTTGTTTGCACCTCTGGAAAGAGCATAGCTGAAAGTTCTTGTTCCCAGCAGTCACCCTGGATTTGAACCCTCTGTTCAAGGATTGTGAGCAGGCAAAGGATGATTCACTCTTTTTCAGTGATCCTTTTGACTGCACATATCTTACTGTCTCTAGAGAAAACAGTACAACAGTGCTGAGAGGCAGAAGCTTTTTTGGGACTATCGTGTCTCTGGGACTTTTTTTGCTCAGTCTGCTCTGAGGTAAAGTTTCCAACCAAGTTAGTGCTTCCAGCAGCAGCAGCAGAGGTTCCTTCTGTGGAAGCACATGTGCTTGCAAAGAACCGTGGTGTGCTTTGCAAGCACTGGGTCTGTGCAGCTGGAGCAGTGGGTGGTCACAGAGATTTGTGGGCATGAGAAATGCTTGGCCACTTTTTGCTAAGAGAAGGATTTTTTGGGGAGCTAAAAATTTCACTTCTAGTCCTGTGCTAGTGAACTCCGCTCTGATTTGTTTCCAGCACTGGAGGCCCTCTCTTGGGTCAGATTTATATTTCTCACCTCTTCCAATTAATTCAGTTGCCTGTGTTTTCTCAGTGGAGAATTCCTATTTCTCCATTTATATTAGCTTTGCTTTCTTAGGATTACATTGGTCCAGAGAGCTTTGATATTCCAAGATAGGAGATGTACCAACAAGATCGGTTTCCAAAAAAAATATTATATGTAAGCAGTTCACCTGACTAGCCTGGAAAGGAGTAATGCAGAGAGGGCAGGAGGCTCTTGAAATGACCAAGTAACCTGGTTGTTTGCACTCTCCTTCGAGGGACAGAAGGAGATTTCAGACATTCACCGTCAAGAGATTCAGGTTTTTAGGTCTCTGTTACATGCCACACAGTGTGGAGATGCACACACACTACCATAGCAAACAGCATTCAGCATGGGAGCAAAAGGCACTGACCAACAATAAATACGTAACTCCAATATGTTATGTCATACGTGTCAGCAAGACCAAGGAAGCTGGAGCTCCCTTTTGCTCTTGCAGGTGTTTTCCTGCCTTCAGGATGTCCCCGCTAAAAGAGACTTTATTTGGGAGCAGAACCGGGAGTGAGGCAGAGAGCTGCAATCACCTCCTTAAGCGGTCTCTTAAAAAAGCTGATTTTCTTGCCTGACACAAAACAGGATGATTGTAGCTATTGTTTCACTGAAACTTTTTTGGCTTGTGATTATTTTTGTTGCTCTTTTTAATCCATTGTCTCAGGGAAGGGAAATCCCCGGGCAGGAGCAGTGCTTGAAGCAAAACCTCTGCAAGTCCCTTTGATTTTGCACAGAAAAGAGTATATGATTTAGAGGTGGGATGTGCCTTGTCTTTATGCGCTTCCTGGGAGAGTGTGACCTTTGGGTCTTATCTGTCATTTGTTCTCTCCTTATTCCACATAGCAATAACAGATGCGGGAAGCAGGGAGGAGGCATAGGCTGTGGCATGATGGACAAACCTGTTTGAAGGCCCCTCTCTTATTTATAATGTAATGCTCCACTTTCTGTACTAAGTAGATAAAGGACCTGGCTTGTTCCTCGCTATTACAAGTCATGGAAAAAGTTCCCCTGCTGCGATACTGATCATGTGTTTGTCTCATGAATAGGTCGCTGTGAGCCAGCTTTGCCCTGGCTTTCACACAGTTATCCTGGCTCCTCTCAGAGGTGAGGGACTGGCTAACAAGGGTAGATCCATGTCGGTTATAAAGGTGCTATGTAAAAAAATGCAAAGTTGGTGCTGCAGCCTTTTCTATTTATCAGTGAGAATTTCTTCTCTGATTCCAGCCTTTCGCTTAGCTCTGTGCCAGCAGGTAGTAGGATTGTAAAGTGAAACAGGGTTATCAGAAAGGAATTGACCCTGCCCACTTGCCTGGGCAGAAGGAAGCAGTGTTGGAGAGCAGGGCTGTGCCAGCCGACAGTCAGTTTTGTATTCCCAGTTTAGCAAGTGACACTCAGTTTAAAACAAAGCTGACTGTGGCTGTTTCCTAAGTGAGGAACACACTCTGCTATGGGTGAGAAAGCATGCTGTGTTGCAGCTCTACTTCCAATAGCACAAACTCACTCTCCCCCATGCTTTCTTGCCTGTCCCGCTAGGTCCCAGTTTCTGAGTTCCCAGCCAGTGCAGAGAGAGGTGGCATTTGGGTTGGATCAGAGAGGGGGAGAGCAAATCTGCGGAAAGGGGAAGAGGGAGGTGATGAGGTGATGTCTGGGGACAGCAGTAAGGAAGGATTGTTGACTTTGGCTTGTGACTGCAAACAGTAATTGTCTCTTCCTTTTCAGTTATTAGTTAGATTACAAATCAAAAGTGACAGCCCTATGGAAAGGAGAATAAGATTTCTACAGGCAACTTTGGTGTTATCAGCTGCAGTGCTGTGTTGTGGGCAGAGGTATTTCCCAGGCAGATTCCTGGTGCTGGTCTTGTGGGGCTCTGCCAGAGGAGAAGAGAGGATTTGAAACCAGAACTTGTGTGCTGGTGGAACCAGCAGCTTCTGAGATCAGAGGATACAGGTGCGTCGAAGAAGTTTGTAATACATGCAGCATCTGAGGGATCCACACCTCCTTGGAGCTGAGGTCTCTCTGTGTGGGGACAACCTGCAAGATGGGAGAAGAGCATGGATGTGACTGTTTGGAAAGTACTTCCAGGGACAGAGTGTTGCAAATCTGGCTGGCAGGCATTGGTGTATCTTTTTGAGGTGGGAGAGGAGCAAGGCTTTTGAGGGGAAAAAAATCCCCAACCCCATGAGTTAGAGGTTGGTCCTGGCTGTCTCGGCAAAACCCCTGAATCTGCATGGGATGTTTTGACATCAGCACGTCCTGTGTGCAGGAGGCTGCAGTAGTCAGCCCTCCAAGGGTAGATATGCCAAAAATGTGTTGTGCTGCCTGTGGGCAGATGGCTGTACCTGCTGGGTCTCCTACATGTCTCTGTCCTGGAAGGTATAGCAGGTCTGTGACTGTCTCGGATGGGAGTTGCCACACTGCTCCCTCTGGAGCGTCTCTGAGAAGGCAGGGTGGGAGGAGGTGCTCTGTCCCGTGAACCAGTGAGGCTCAGAGAGGTTCAAGAAGCTGGAAGTGAAGCAGCTTGCTCTACATCACCAACCTGAAATTTTTCTCTTCTTTCTGTATTTCAGAAATTTCAACTCCCTCAGTAAAGAAAATGTGTATGAGAACAACAAGTTGGTAAGTGACTTTTAATGTTTTACTTTTTGGTCTAGTCTATGACCGGGCACCTTGGTTATGTGGTTTAGCAACAGAAACCCTGCAGGTGCAGTGTGCTGAGTGTGCTGTATTCAAATCCTTTGCCTTATTCTGCATGCATCCGATCTTCTTGTTTGAATGGCAATGTCCAGGCTTGCTGGCTGCTTGAAAGCACCTTCAGGCTGTTCACACTTCTTCGCTGGCTGCACAGTGATGCCTGTGTCCAGGGTGTCCTGTGACAGCAGGAACTCTGACAGAGATGCTGAACGTCAAAACATGGACATGGACATGTCGAGTATGTAGTGCTCCTGAGGGATGGAGCAGGAGCTGGGAGGTAGCTGGTGTGAGAGGGGAAGCATGGGGAGTATCCCCCAACTTCTGCTCATTCCCGGTGCAAGGGATGAAGACTGCTGGAAGGTGGAAACATCCTAAAACTTCATCCTGCCTGGACACTTCACTCCAGGATGGGATTTGAGTTTCTCTTGTTCTCTCCATGAAGAAAGTGGGCAGGCCAACCCCCTCCTGCACTGGATTCAAGTATGGACTTAGTGCTCCAAGGAAGGATTTTTTCCTCCCTCTCACCCTCACAAAGAGAGAGGCAGTGGATTAAAATGCTTCTCTTCCCTTGGCATCGCTCCACAGAGCTTCGTGGCTGCTTGGCAGGAGCTTGGGATGTGAACAAACCATGGCAGCTTACTCTTGTCTGGACTGGAGGAATGACATCGTCTGACGCAGTTAGCTGCCTGAGGTGGTCCTTGCCTCTGGGAGAGCTAAACTCGCCCCCCCACCCCCATGCTCCTTAGCTTCCACTCCCCTTCATCCCTGGCCGTGTTCACAGTGCCTGTGACGGACCCCCCTCTCCCCAAGCTGGGACTGCAGTATGTGAACAGTTAGCTATTCACACTCTCTGGGGTTCAGCCCTGCATGTTCCTCTCCTCTAGGTGAGGTTCAGACCAAGCATTTTTGCCCCTGAGATTTGGTATTTGGCAGGCATCAGGGCCTCTTTGCCATGGACGGTCATCCTGGCCAGAGTGCTGTGAAGCCCTTAGCGTTGCTCCTTCCCCAGCCGGACTGATGGTGTCTGCTCTGCTGGCAGCTTTGCTTGTCTGGGAAATGAGCTGCACGAGCTGCCTCCACTGCTTTTATTAATGAAAAGCTCCTTTGTGCCTCTCATAAGAAGAGTTGCTCCCCTCCTTTGACACAGCGTGTGTTTCCCCCCCACACCTCCCCTCCATTTCTTAGTTTCTTTTATGTCCTTTATTTTGCACTCTCCTCCTTATTCCACCTGCTGTAGGATGACTTGTCTGTGTTGCCCTTTCACTGCTGGTATCCTGCTGCCTTGGCTCTGCCATGAGTGGGGTTGACTTCTCCACCTCCCTGCGGGCTCCTGGGCTGGCCTCCCCTCTTGGACTATTCTCTGTGCTAGCTCCTATACTTTCTTGCTCTGACTGCACTTGGGATACGAGTGGGTCTGATTTCTCCTAGCACTGTTCCTCTGCTATTGTTCAGATCCTCCTTGATGCCTCACTATTCAATAACTTCTTTTCAGGGGCTGTATTATTCAACTAAAAAAATCTTGTCTGGGCTGCAGTTTGCCAAATAAAGTCTTCTGCCAAGGAAGAATGTGTCACTTCTCAAGTGCCAAAAAACCCGACCCCAAACCCTAGAAAAAGTTCAGTTGGTGGCATTGTTTTTCCTAAAGATTTCAAAAATATTTTAAGAGGAGAAAGGTTTCTAGAGGCCTTGGATCCAGTTCTTTCAGTGCTAATGGATGGTGGCATGTTGTAGCAGATAGAGCAGTAGCCTGTGTCAGAGGAAAGCTTTGCTCGGCTGGCTCAGATGGCCTTGAGTGTATCACTTTGCCTCCTCTATGCAAAACGGGATCAGTGGCACTTGCCTCCTTTGTAAAGCACTTGAAGCTGCACTGATGAAAAATGTTACGCAGAAATAACGTGTTGCTTCTTTAAAGGCCAGCCTGGGCAGGCAGGTAGAGGAGAATGGCGACAGGGCCATGTTAGGCGGTGATCTTGGATCTCCAGGCAAAAGCAGCTCTCAGTAACATGAGGATGCTGTAGGCGTAGGGAACACTACATCCTAATGTTGCTGTCTGCATTGCCCAGCTGGTTCTGGCCAAACCAGTTGTGTGCATAGAGCATCCTCCTCTCTGTGGTCAAGGCAGCCCCTCGCACTTGTTCTGCGCCTGTTTCTCACCCATGGCGCGAGGTGGCACGACCTGCGTTCCCGCTAGACTGCACACCAAGAATGTCCAGCAAGAAAACTCCGCTGGTCAGACCAGTTGTGCAGCCAGTGCAATGGGGAACACTCCAAAGAATGTATTAAGCACCAGGTTATGAGACAGGCAAGTGCCAGGCTGGCTGGCAGCTGGTATGACACAGCCGGAGGTAGCTGGCTGAAAGCGTTTTTAATGTCAGCTCAGTTACATTTTTACCAGGATACCCAATGGAAAAAAATGGTAATTATTGTGCTGAAAAATAGTGGCTGTTTGTTTCTTCTAAGCAGGAATGGTTGGCTTGTACACCAACAGTGTTGTGTGTCTGTGCCAGAGGTCAGATGCGGAGGGGTTTAATATGTTCAAGTCTTTCTTTAACCCTTTCACTGTGGGCTTCAGCAGTAGCCCTTGTGCCTCTGGTCTTGCAAGTGCTGTTTTCCTTTGCAATGTTGGCATTTCAAAAGGGTTGCTCCAAAGGGGGAGGGAAAGGATTTTTTTCCCTATAAGCCAGGAAGGAAGAGGGCTGGAGCAAGTCCTTAGTAAAAGCCCTACACTGAGTTGAGCAAGGGTAAAGTTGCTTTGTGGATGTTGCAATTTTTTTTGTCCTCTAGTAAAGGCTCTTGTTCAGAGGCAAAAGAAAATAGCTTTTGCTTCCTTTATCTGGCTTTGATCCTGCAGTTTCAAAGCAGAGGGCACCACAAAGAGCAATATTTGCCCCAAATACGTTAGGCAGCATGGACATGGTTAAGCTGGAAGGGAGCTAAGTATCAGGAATTCTTAAGCATTATTCCTCTCTTCCCCCCTCTCTAGTCTGGGAGAGAGAGCTCCTTCCTGCAGCCCAAGATTTCCTCTCTTTCAGATGGGGAAGAGCAGGCAGTAGTAGGCAGGAAGCTTTAACATTTGCACAGCACTCAGAGATAGAAAGCTGCCTGCAAACACCTACCAGCGCACTGTTAATTGGGGAGCGCTCCAGGTTGGGCTGGAAGCCTGGAAGCAAGTCTGCCAGCCTGGACTGACGCATCCGCTTCTGCCAGGCGCTCTCTGCAGCTGTGCATATGCAGATAGAGGCAGGCTGGAGGAAGAACAGGGGAAGCCCAGGTGAGTTCCTGTGCAGTGAGCTATAGCCAGCTTGCCAGGCCAGATTTTTGGCTCCCTGCCTGAATTTTTCAACGTGGTGGCTGGAAGCCATGACTCCATTGGTTCCTGTAACGGCTGTATGATGTAGGAGTTAAACTGGTGCAGCTGTTCCCCAGTAGAGTTACTATTCGAAGGGGGCTATTTGCAGTGGAGTTTCTTACTTCTGATGAGGAGCAGCTCTGCTGCCTATGCTGGACAAGACCCCTTTTGTTTTTTCCTTCCTTCTCTAGGCATTTCGAGTGGCGGAGGAGGAGCTGGGGATTCCAGCCTTGCTGGATGCAGAGGATATGGTTGCTCTGAGGGTACCAGACAGGCTGAGCATCCTCACCTATGTTTCCCAGTATTATAACTACTTCCATGGACGGTCTCCTAGTAAGTACCGTATTCCCTGGAGGGGTGGGAAGGATCAGGGCTTATTTTTGTGCTTTCCCTTGCCTCCTAGCAAGCTTGGAAAAGCCAAATAGACTGCACAGAGGCCTTTTGGTACCAGAACTGTTTCAATGGGGGATCTGAACTCTTTACACAATGGCCTACAGCAGCACCAGTGCTTTTGGAAGGGCACAGGACCATGCATTGTCTTTAAAACTAGTGCCTTAAAATTTAAAATACAATCTAAAATTTCTTACAGTCCAGCCAGACAGGAGCACTGAAGGTTCTCCTCCATGGTCCCCAGCTTTCCGATCTCAAGCACCTCCATCCCTGCTCCGGTCTTTGCCATACCGGAGGGCTAGTGAGAACACGGAGTCTTAACAAGGCTGAGCTTGTCTGTGAGGCTGTGCCAATGAAACAGCATCGATGGTGTGGCTTGTACAGCACAGCAGTACTGATATAAGGAAGTAGAAGAAAATGACCCCCTTAACTGGCATAATTGTGATAGCAATTCTTTCAAACATGAAACAGGCCAAAGAGCTGCCAAGGCATTATATTCATGTACTGGAGAGTTTATCTGGGCTCACAGGAGCATTATTGTAAACTTGGTTTATATTTGGCTTTAAGCTCATACAAAGTGAAATAAAATGATAAACCAATTTCACAGGTTCCTCCAGAGGAAACTTTAGAAAGTGGGACATGAATAACTTAACTGGTTAAGGTGAATCTAGATGGAGAAAACAGATATGTATTGAAAATGTGTTACATCTTGGAAAGAAAGCACAATTCACTCTTGGAATTGCCTTTAATAACTAAACTCTTCCCCCTTCTCCACCTCTTTACACATTTAAGCATGCTTTTTCTCTCCCTCTGCAAGCTCTTATCTCCGCCCTCTTAATTTTTTATTTCTTGTTTTAAAACCATTCTGATTGAAGTCAAACAAATTCCATTGTGTTTGTGCCGAGTGGTGGGAATCTGGGTCAGTTTGGGGTCTTTATCCCCTCCCCTCCAGCATCTTGCCTACCACGTTATCAAGCACAGCACATTTTTATACTCTCCAGTGTCCTGCAAAATGCGCTGGTTGCATTCCTGTCGCTGGGGTGAAAGTGCATTTTCAGACAGAAAATGAGGCCAGCCAGGAATGTGCCCGCTGACACCAAGCAAACTCCTAATACCATTGTCCTGCCCTTCGAATGGGCTCCAGCAGGACCATGAAATAAGCAGGATGCAGGAGGCCAGAGGGGGCAAGTGGCCAATATTTTGTTGAGGTCAGGCATTTACCTGACCAAAGATGGGTGAAGGCACCCATCTGTGTGCTAGGCTTTGGGAATTCGATAAATGGCACAAGTGGGAAGTGAGGGGGCAGGCTGAGTCTAAACAGTTTGCTGGGTCAGCTGTCACCAGTCCACTGGTTGCTGTGGTAAAAGAGCCCTGGGTGTTTATTTGGATAGCCAGCTTTCTTGTGAGGAGACTGCTGGGAACTGGGCTTCCTCTTTGCTCCCTGCCCAGATTCTCTGTATTTACCGAGAAGGGTATAATCTCTTTTCTGACGGCTGGTCATTTAATTGGTCGCCTTAAAGTGAAGCTGTGGCTCAAGTATCCCACAAGGAACACAGAAACATCTCATTCAGAATAGGCAGTCATGCAAAACTAACATCCTCTTGACACAGATGAGTGGTCTTGTCTGTAAAAACTGCGCATGAAGCCTTCATTTCCCAGGGAAGTCTCCCTGCACTTCCTCGGGCACGGGGCATCATTCCTTGCTTGACTGAAGTGTGCTGGAGATTCTCTTTTCTCCGCTTGTTTTGAGTTTAGAGGGTTTCTCTTTCATCTGCAAAGAAAAGAGGATTGGGCATTTGCAGGCTTCTTGTGGCAAGTCTTGGTTTCCACATCAGCTCCACCATGGCACCTCCAAGTCTTTGTTGTAGAATTACCCATTTTTAGTGATCATTTTTGCATTGGACAAGCCTGTTTGGTCTGTGAGTGTCCCAGCTAGGATGTGGGGTGGACGCCCACAGCAGTGAAGGTTCAGGGTGTGTAAGGAAGTCTGGAGCACGGCAACTTGAATGAAGCAAACCATCTGTGCTTCAGTTCCTTAGCTGTAACACCTAACAGTAGTGCCTGTTTCAGTGGTGATTGATTCCAGCCAAACTGTCAGCCAGGTACAAACCCAAGGTCTTGTTCACACCATTGATGGATGGTGTTTTGTATTTTTCCACTTTTTCATTCCCCCCCTTGGAATTCCCTGAGAAGAAAAAAAAATCAGCAGTTTCAGCTGAATGTTGGTAAAATTCACTTGTTGCCTCTTGCCCTTCACTCCAGTACAGAATTGCTTGTGAAGGAAGCCTGTGTCTCCTTGTATGCTTTGCATGTTATCCATCAGGCACCTCTGGATCTTCTTATATTGTAAATTACTCCTAAGCCCATGGGTTTTCCTTATGTTTCCTTAAAATCTTCCCTTCTTCCTTTCTTTCAGTTGGAGGCATGGCTGGAATCAAGCGTCCTTCCTCTGAACCTCAGGAGCAGCCCCTTGGGAAGAAAGCTGTTTCAGAGCCTCCTAAGCCGGTACCACCAAAACTGCCTCCTGCTCACCCACCAGCCAGAGCTAAGCCAAAAGAAACATCCCCAGTCACCATGGTAAGAAATGTGTTTTGGGGTGTTCTTTATACCTTAAATCTGTTCACTGAGCTAGAGTATTAGGCTAGTTCAAGGCTCCTAGTGGTAAGGACTTAGTCTCTAAATTTTCTGCTCACTGTGGAGGATTTAATCCAGAGGTCTGGTTACTGCACAGGTTCAGTTGGCAGTCATTGGAAAGCCATCAGTCAGCTGGGATTCATCTAGTGGTGAATAGGACAAGGGTGTCTTAGGACACAGCTATACTGTTCCTAAATCTTGGGGGTGGAGATTTTTAACAGAATGTCTTATTTTTGCTAGAAAACATTGATTAAATTCTTGGAAACGGTTTCAAAGCAGAGTAGGGATGAAAGCAGGGTGGAAGAAGGGAAGCTTCTCTCTCAGAAGGGTAAGGCCCTTTTCCAGCTAATTCAAATCAGAGACCTTTGCACTTCAGTTTCCCACAGGCAGACAAAACACCCTGGTCCTTTGACTTTGTGGGAACAAGTGCCCCTTACTCTGTCCCCCCGAGGACTGTTCCACTTCTGTCGTGGTTTAACCCCAGCCAGCAACTAAGCACCATGCAGCCGCTCGCTCATTCTTCCCAGTGGGATGGGGAGGAGAATTGGGGGGGAAAAAAAAAAAAAAAAGTAAAATTTGTGGGTTGTGATAAGAACAGTTTAATAACTACAGTAAAAATGAAATATAATAATAACAAAATATAATAATAATATTAGTAACGAAAAGGAATATAACAAAAAAAAAAGAGAGAGAAATAAACCCCAAGAAAAGACAAGTGATGCACAATGCAATTGCTCACTACCCGCTGACTGATGCCCAAGCAGTGATCCGCCCCTCCCATCCAACTCCCCCAGTTTATATACTGAGCATGACATTCTGTGGTATGGAATATCCCTTTGGCTAGTTTGGGTCAGCTGTCCTGGCTATGCTCCCACCCAGCTTCATGTACACCTGCTTGCTGGCAGAGCATGAGAAACTCAAAAATCCTTGACTTAGGAAAAGCGCTACTTAGCAACAACTAAAACATCAGTGTGTTATCAACATTATTCTCACACTAAATCCAAAACACACTGTACCAGCTACTAAGAAGAAAATTAACTCTGTCCCAGCTGAAACCAGGACAAATTCGTATGAACAATGGGTTAGCAGGAGCAGGGATTTTCTGGATATCACTTCTCTGTCCTGGCCAACTGGCTTTGCATGCCAAACGCTCGCCTGCCTGGGGGATTCATAGCTGTATGCAGGGCCATAGTGCTGCCTGCTCACCCACTGCTTCTCCCCACAGAAAGGGGTCCTGGCAGAGAGCGGGAATATCCCTAGCAGCAGTTGTGGGATCTGTAGGAACCATGTGCACCTGGTGCAGCGCTACTTGGTTGATGGGAAGCTCTATCACAGGAACTGCTTCAGGTACAGCTTTTCAAAGTGGGGGCACAGGCCTGTGGGTCACAGAGGGGCAGCCTGGTTCCCTTGGGACTGGAGGGAGAGTGGTGTGGCAGAGGGAGAGTGGTACTGCCTCTACTGCTTCTCAGAATAGAGGCAACTTGGGCCTGCTCCTGACCCGTGAATAGGGGAAACTCTTTGCACAGGTCTGTTTTCATCCACACCTTTCCTACTTCAGCCTGTGCTATCAGCAGCTTCTGTTTTGGTGCCCGAGGAATGTGCACACAGGGCCTGCTCCCCTGCCTGCTACCTTCACCCTCCCTGTGCTGACAGTGGAATTGTGCCTGCACTCTCAGCTGTGTGTCAATGGCCTGCCAGTGCTCTGGAGGATGTTTCCTGAGACTTTTGTATCCACAGGTGCAGGCAGTGTTGGAACATGCTTCTTCCTGGAAGCTACAAAGCTGGGCCTGAGCCTGGTACTTTCATCTGCACCAGCCACCAGCAGCCACACAATGTCCAGATCTCTGGTCTCCGCAGCACTGGGAACAAACCTGAGAGTACCCCAGCCCCTACCGCTGCCAGAGCGTTCCAGAAAGCAGCAGAACCCAAGAAACCAGAGCAGGTGTTGAAGAAACCCAGCCAGGAAGGCCTTGCTAATTCAACCAAGCCATCTGTTCCATCTTCTGGAAGCTCTGGCTTCAAAAGTGTAAATACTCCATGGTCCTGTTCAGCTGTAAATAAATCAGATGACTGCAAAGGTACCCTGTTGGGAAATAAAACAGATCACCATGAAGGTAACCCATCAAGGCCTCTTTGGACAACCTCCACAACAAAAACACAGCAAGCCCGAGAAAATTTTTTTCGGTCATTAGAGTCCTCCAGCAATAAAACCTCTGACACTAAAACCCAAGTCACTACTTCTAATGGCCCTGGTAAAACTGCCTCTGCCAGAACAACTACTGAGGTCAGTCCAGTGAATGCTGAGAAGGATCAGGCACGTAACAATATTATACAGGCTCTGGCTGGATCAAGCACCTTTCCAAACAGGCCAGGGGGACTCAGTTCCACTGGCTCCTCAGCGTTCAGCAGGTAAGTACTATTTCTCTTTCCCTTTTTTCTCACAAGATGATCCTTGGGATAACTTGGAGAAGTCCCTGCATCTTTCTTCCCTTTTCCCTGACTTCTTTTGTGGCTGAGATTTAAAAACATGTAGAGGGATTCATCCAAGTCTTTGGAACAGAGGCCAATAAAAAGATCTGTCCTTTCAAAAAGACTCACTAGGTTGTTCTTTTTTGCAGTGGCAAGTTTTCTCCCACCAGTTCTCAGTGGCAGAGTCCAGCTCCAAAAGTACAGTCCAGCAAAACAGGGTATACAGCACTAAAACAGGAAAAGATTACAGACCCTCTGCCCAAGAGCCAGGCTGCCAGCAAACCTGTTGACTCTGTGCACAAGCCAGAGTCAAAAGGCATGAAAGGTGAGGATGACTGATTCACATACAGCTCTGCCTGGACGCAGCATGCCAACTCTATGCCTTTCTCTTGGACCAGTACAATGAATGTGTCAGTACTTTCTGTCTGTACTACCACAAAAGGGTTTTCTGGGTTCTGGTGCTCAGCACACCTCCATTTGTCCCTGTGCAATTGCTCCCTCTAGCATGGCAAGTTTTTCTTCTCTGAGGATCACCAGGTATTTGAAGTTGTACTAGCTGTCATCAAACGTTGGAATCATGGTGGATTTCAGAGGCTTAGGTAGACTTTCCCAGGATGATTTTGTGATTGCAGTTGGGGCTCATCCAGCCTCCCTGTCTGTTTTGAATTGAGCTTCCACTGTGGTGACTGAGCAGTGGGCCAAGGGATCCTGTTCTGGGGTAGCCAGTGTCTCAACCACTTCCAGATGGCCTGTCTTTTTTTGGGCCAGAAGCAGTATCTCTCTGCAGTTTGCTGTGAGCTTGTGTGGTTTTTGCCTCTCCGCCTTCCTGCCCCATGCTTTGGTCTCTGAGATCTGAGCTGTTTCTGTCATAAAGCTGTTGAACATGCCTGTTCATTTATGCTGCAGATGTTTCTGTAGCTGCGTAGGTTTTAAAGCATTTGAGCTAAAAGGGGCAAAATGCCACCAAGGTTATTTACTACCTGTTGTATGTGAGTCTGTCCGTGTTAAACTTGTTGAACTGGTGCTAGTTTGCTGCAATAACATCATAGTATTTACCCCAGTGCATGGCTTATCTTTTGCTGCAATAACATCATAGTATTTACCCCAGTGCGTGGCTTATCTCCTAAGATTGTCCTGTAACTCAAATCTGGCTTGTTTCTTTTTATTGGATCTGATAATATCTTGCTGTGTTCCTTTCTTTAGGAAGTGTGAATATTGGTGAAGACAAGTCTGAGCACCCAGCAGAGTGGAGATCTCGGTTGAAGCCTGTAGCCAACAAGTGAGTGTCTTGGAGCCAGTGGCTCTCCACGGCAAGTGAATGGGGATGTCCATGCTTGCACCTCTGTTGCTGCAGGTCTGTGTGTGCATGGGAGGGAAGAGCTCCTGTGTTTTAATGCTTCTGTTTTCAGCAATTTGATGGAAAAGATAAAGGCTTTCATTTCTGGGGAGGGAAAGCTTATTTCAAATTGCTGGACTCTGATTAGAAAAGTGTGACCATCCCAGCTGGAGATCCAGCCCAGGATGTCCAGAACTCTTCCTGTGGACCATTCTGCAAGAGGGATGGTTTCTTACCTTTGTCTTTCTTCTTTGCAGAGACCAAGGTGGCTCTAAGAAACCTACTGATAACTCCCAGGTGGGAACAGGGAGCCCAGCACACAAGGAGACAAAGCCAAGTCCATTAGTTGTCCCATCAGGAAAGCAGGACTCTGGTATGAAGGATATAAGCTTTGCCTTCATTTTGCTAGTTGGGCAGGGGACAGGCATTAGTGCTGCAAGGTACGTGTAAGGAACATGTTGGTGGAGATTGTGCCTTCCTTTCAGGGATTTTTGGTCTTTGCGCCTGCTTTGGCCCTTTGCGCCTGCTTTGGTGGTGCCTTTATTTAGAGAGCCGTCCTTCCCCAAGGAGAGGGACTTGGTCCTCACAGGGTGCCCTTATTCTGCAAGAGAGCTAGCAAGATTTCGCTTACTCTGTCTTGCATAAATGTGTAATGGTGAGAAATCTTGGTGATGGTTCCCAACTGTTTATTCGTCTCCTCCACCCTTCTCTCATACTCTGGCCTTGTAATTGGTGGTTTCTCCCTGTTTCCTTTGGGATTGTGCCCTTTGCTATCACCAAGAGAGAAGAACTAGGAGCAGAAATGAAGGTGGCTAGTGGTGAGTGCCAGAGATGCTGGTCAGTAAAGGGATTTTTCTGAGATGAGGGTTAAAATTTCTTACCCAAAACCTGTCTGTGCTTCTTAATCCAGCTTCATCTGGTGGATTCATGAAGAAGTTGATCCCCAGCTCAGATCTTACGAGGAGTTGTCAGAATTCAAAGCAAGGCTGGGAAGACCCCGGGGGCTCTGCCAAGAAGGAGGAAGAGGGCAACCAGTTGAAGAAAAGCACTACCACACGTAAGGTCTCTTCTGCCTGCTTAAAAGCACTCTCTCCTCTGCACTGCCAGGGAACAGCCTGAGTGGTCAGTATGGGAGATGTGTCCCTGAGTTTTCTGTGGCTAAGCCTGAGGCTGTTGTCATGGAGGAAAAATCTGTGTCATTAATTTTTATTAGCCAGCTTGGCCTAAGCAGGAACCAGCCAGGCCAGAGAATTCAGTGGGAAGGGAAGAAATTAAAACAGGGATTTGTAAAGGTCACTGCCCTGTCATTCTTTAGACTCAAAGCTATGAAGAGGACCATCTCCTAATTTGGGGAACTGGGATCTAGTTGATGTCTCTGTTCCTCTCCAGTTAAATGGCTTTGGGAAATGAAAGGAATGAAGAGAACTGTCAGCCAGGGACTCCAGCTGGTGGGACGCACACCAAGGCTGCTGCTTCTTGGACTTTGAAAGATGTCCTGACCAGTTCTGACCAGTTTGTCCCTACCCTTAATCCAGTTTCTTACTCCTGTATGTTCAACCACAGCTTTACTGGGCACCTCTCCTCCTTTGCCCAGTTTTCCTTGCTCCTACATATCCCACCACAATGCAAATGAAATTTCCTGGAACTAACCTGA
This sequence comes from Pandion haliaetus, assembly GCA_013401275.1. Classification (NCBI taxonomy): domain Eukaryota; kingdom Metazoa; phylum Chordata; class Aves; order Accipitriformes; family Pandionidae; genus Pandion; species Pandion haliaetus. Next base: position 174,833 of record VYZV01007904.1, on the reverse strand, counting down.
TGTTTGCTGCTGTCCTGTTTGCTTGGCTTGCTTTCCTTACCCCATCTGGCTCTGTCTTATCTGTTTGGACTAGAAGGTCCTCACAGCTGGGCTCAGCCCTGACTCTGATGTTTGTCTTGTAGCAAGCAGGATGGGTTACGATGACTCAGTGGCCTCATGCTTTAATATTTGTTAGCTGGTTCTAGCATTGTCCTTACCCTGCACCTCTGACATCTACAAAGCATTCAAACTCCCAATTGTGTTGTCTATTTTAAAAGTTTAGCATGCCTCCACTGCCATCACTTTTCCAGAACTTTCCATCTCCTTTTTCCTCAGACTTAGCCACAAGGTTCAGCATTACATCTTTCCCAGGAAGCGAGCTGTTAAGATAAGGGAGGCTGGTTTTATATCCATCTTTCTAAAGCTTAATGACTGCTGTTGGGGGGTGCCCGCTATGGGAAACTTTTCCAGCAGTCTCCCCTCATTTTTCACATGTGTGCAAGTCTGCCATCTGAAAGGCTGTTCTCTTGCTGCTGTCACTTGGCAGCCTATGGATTAAGGACAGACTTGTTGCTTCTCTGTGTAGGTCTTTACCTTAGCACTCAGAGAGCTGCTGTGAACAGTCAGCTACCATTCCTGCACTTAATCCTGTGTGTGTTGTGTGGGGCTGTGGATGGTGAGCATTTCTGTAGATCATTCGTTTTCTTTGGTGTGGGTAGTGTTTTCTGTTGAGAAAGGAGGCTCCAGGGTTTTCTTGCCAACTGTCCTATTCCAATTTGCAGGCAAGCAGCCAACCCATCCCCTGTCTGTCAAGACAGAACTTGAGGATATCAGGGGATGTCAGACTGGTCCCTCTAGGAGGAACCTTTAAGAGAAGTGCGAGTCACAGGTAGTGTACAGGGCAGCAAACCAGCAGCATCCAGAGGGAAGAGTACCCTGACAGAGGCCAGCGGTGCAGGCACAGCACAGCTAATTGCCACATCCAGCATCTTCTCCTTTTGCACTCTTCCTAGAAAACACAATAGAGCAAGGGCTGGGCAATTGGAGAGCTGTCCTTGAGCTCTGTCCTGTCTTTCTCCTTGTGTGTGCTGAGCCTGCACCGCTGCTGCCTTTCTCACAGCCATGCTCTTGTGATACTAGAGTTTTCCTTCCTTATCACATCATCCACGTACGCCTCTGTTCTCTCTCTGTGGTAATTATCCAGCCCAGCCCCTCGGGTATCCAAATACCTCACACTCTTCTGTAGTTATCCTTGCAGGACAGTTGGGCAGAGGAAGCTGAGGCACAGTGGAACAAATACACATCGCTTAAGGATTGATTTTAATAGGTGTCCAGGGCCTAAATAATGCTGTGTAGTCGGGCACAAGGGACTTCTCACTTAGGAAGTGTTTTGTGGAAGGAATTGAAGCTTAGTTTCCTAAGACGTATGCTAAGGTCCCCTAGACCATCTTTGTTTCATCAGTATTTACTGATATTTCTTTGTACAGGAGCACTAGAGGGGCATTTTTAAGTGTATCTTGGTGTTTCCTGCAACAGTAACCCAGTATTTTTGTTCTGTCCTTTGGAAGCTTAATAAGGGGTGGCTTTTGCCACAATAAATATCTCTGAGTTTTAACAAGATAATGAATGAATGTGGAAGTCAACATTCTTGGCTGCAAGGTCCCAAGTCACACTTGAGTTAGGTGACTGCCTATGCTCTGGGGATGAAAGCAGCACCCAGTGACCGGAGGATATCTGAGTGTCCAACCACAAGGAGTAAAATGTGTCTGCAGGAAACAGCACACCCTATCTCTCATCTTTATCAGGCATGCCAATGTGTGCGTGTTGTCCGTGCACTCTGTTGGGTGGCAGGGACCTGTTGTGCTCTCTGGTGGTGTGGGCACTGTCCCACACCACAAAATTATTTGAAGCTTATTGTGGCATTCTTTGGTTTTTTCTCCCTTCTAGTTAAACTCTCTGTTCCAAAAAGCACCCAGAGCCCTGAAGCAGTGTCCCCAACCAAGGTATGGCTGGAAACCAGGTATAAGGGGAACAGGCTGGGGCTGTTGGGTATCCTGCTGGAGTGTTTGCCCAGATATATCTCAGTTTGTCTTATTGGGAGGGTTTATTTGAATTCCCAGGGAAAGGGTGAAAGGTTCTGGGGCAGAGACAAGATGGAGAGACTGCCGGTTATCTCCCATGCAGGGGGACAATAGAAGCTGGAATAAGACAAAGCCAAACAAAATTCTGGTAGATATTGCGTCCCCCAATAAAGAAGGGAGAATGTCTGTGGATTGACAAGTGTGAGTAGATGTTATCACTCACAGTGAATGTATCACAGCACTGTAACATGCAGTGACCACCACTTCTGTTAGGAGCAGACAGCTCTGCATCTCTGCTGACTTGGCCTTTCCAGGACGTGGCTCTGCAGTTGGGCTCCGTATGTCATTTGTCATATCTGTTGGGGCTGTGACCTCAGCAGGCAGTCTGAGGGCACTGAGCTGTATTTGGTCCTACGTTTGTTTTCCTAGCTGCACCCAGACTATCTCCCTGAGGAGGAAATCCAGAAGAAGGTGTGTGGCATTGAGAAGCAGCTGGATGAGCTGGAACTGAAAGGAGTGGATCTGGAGAAGCAGCTGCGTGGCTGTGAAGGAGGTAAAGGAGACCAGGGCCAGCTCTGTTACGGTGGGGAGGTGTGAGGCTCATGTCCTTCCCCTGGGCATTCTTGGCTCCATTTCTAGGAGCTCATGCTGCATGTGAGACACCAGGTTGCCAAAGGTACCTGGTATAGCAAGATAAAACCCTGGGAATTTTGAACCTTCTCTGGCTATTTCCTAACCTATTGGTTGAGCAAGGTCTTGTGTGTATTTGCCTGAGGATCAGGGAGTTTTGGGAGTAGAAGGCTGTTACTGATCTGGCTTTTGGATCCCAAGCCAGACTGGCTGTCATGGCTGGCTCCAATTTTGCAGGGTTTAGCGGGTTCATTCAGAATGGCAGAGTTGAGCTGGCCACAAGGAAGGTGAGCTGGGTGCTCTGTATCAGAGTATCTGTGAGCAGCTTCCCTGAATCCGTAGGGGGTGATCTGCATCCTTTCCCTTGTACCCAAGAGTACCAAAGATGAGATGTTTTCACTTCAGGTTGCCTGTGGCTTATATAAGTTAACCCTAGGCTCTCCCTCAAGTGATTGCATGTTTGAGCCAGGGTGGCTGAACTGATGCAGCTTCTGAAGGAGTCTTGCCCTTTGTCTCCTTTGCAGATGAGTCTGAGGATGCCCTCATGGTGGATTGGTTCAAACTGATCCATGAGAAACAGCTGCTGCTCAGACAGGAATCAGAGCTGATGTACAAGTAAGTACAACCAGAAATTCACCTGTCTGCTTGTGCATTTCACCTGTGAGCAGTAAGCAGTAAACGAGAGGAAGTGTGGCAGCCCCAAAAAAATAATGTGCCAATTGGTGGGATGAGGAGGGCTTGCGGATGTCTCTGGGAGAACTGCCAGCAACCTGATGTGTTAGCTGATGGGCCTTTGAGCACTGATGAGCACCCAGGGTCTGTGATGAGTTTATGGGGAGGGAAACCTTACAAATATGAAGATTTCCCTTGAACCACCCATACCCAGGTGGTCAGCAATGCAGAGATGAGGCTTTAGCACAATATGAGAAGGGTCCAGACCTGGGGCATGGAGGGGCAGTAAGTCACCACTTCTGTGGTTCCTTCCAGGATGAAACAGCAGAAGCTGGAGGAGCAGCAGTGGAACATTGAGATGGAGCTGCGACACCTCATGAGAAAGCCAGGTAAAGACCGGCTGCACTGAGAGTCCTGCTGGCCCCTGGCTGTGTGGAGCCCTCCACTCTGCATGTCAGACTTGGGATGTCCTTCAGATCTGAATGACACTGCCAGGGATTGGAGTTTCACTGCAGGGTGTCCCCTGACTGTGCTGTCAAGCTGTCAGGTGCAGACTCTGTAATATCCAACCCACCTGTGCTTTCTGAGGGGATGTAAGATGTGCCCCTGAGCATAAGGATAATAAAATTTGAGCCTGTGAGATGGTCTTGCTGGAGCAGGGAGGAGGCAGGAGTCACAGGAGGGAGGTACTCGCCTATAGCTGTGACATGGGCTTCCCTTGTCTTGTGCAGAGGAATTGAAGACACCCAGGGAGAAGGAGCGAGAGGAGGAGCTGCTGGAGTCGTACCTAAACACGGTCAATGATCGGAATAGTATTGTGGAGTGCCTGGATGAGGACAGACTCAGGTGAGGGCCCTCAGATGGTGGGAGATGAGCCAACACCAGGGATGATTTCCATCGTACTTCCTCTGCTGCCCAGGTTGTAGGCGTGGATGAATGGCTGTAATCCAGACTTCAGCTCCATGAGAGGTGGGTGGTGACCTGTCACCAACCATCTTGTCCTAAATGCTGCTGCCATTGCTTCCTTGGCAGCTGTTAAAACCTGAGATCAGGACCACAGCCATGTTCAGTGCTCTCCAGCTAATGCTGCTTTGAGGACAAGGGCTGTGAAAATGTAGAAGGCAGGGGGAAGAGAGGGAGAGGCTGGAGATGGCGAGAATGGAGGCAGCATGGGAGCTGCAGGAGGACTCTGGGAACAAGAAGCCAGGAATGTGTTCATCTGCTGCAACAGTGAAGCAACAACTGTAGCTGAGAGTTGGATCCTCCCCAAGTTCAAAGGAAGACTGCTGTGTCAAGTAGCTGGATTTGTGCCTCCTGTTGCTGTGAGCAGCCTCCATTTCTTGACCTGAGGGCACTGACTCCAGTTCAAGGATTCTAGCAATGCCCAGGCTTTTGGCTCTGGTCTTGCCCAGGCCTGAGGAGATAGCAGCATGTTTGTCCCTGATTGTGATGAGAGCACCTCTGCAGCACCCCAGTCTCCTGGTGTCTCAACTTTTACTCATCTCATCCAGTATGGTGGTGTCTCACAGCTCGGTGAACAGGATGATTCATAGGCCAGCTGGGGGAAGGGCCTCCCTGCTGCAGTGCTGGACTGCCACGGTCTGGAAATCCCCGCACAGGCCCTTGCTTTCAAGGGAACCAGCTGCAATTTGCAAATGTCTAGGACTCCTCTGTTTTGTTGGGTTTTTTTTTTCCTGCACCCTTCTCAGAGTGTGCTATGGAGGTCGGTCATTTCTGACTGGGGGAATAACTGTAGTCTTTGCATGGTTTTCGGTGTCTACCATCTTATGGAACAGCAAAGTTTTCTAATGCCATGCTGTTCCATTACAGAGAGCGAGAGGAGGACCAGATGTTGGCAGACATGATCCAGAGGTTGGGTAAGGATCCTTCCTACTCTTATGGAGCTGCACTGGGTGGCACTGGGCCTGTGGGTCTCAACCTGCTCTGTGCTCCCTCTCCTGCAGATGGATCTCTTGAGAGCCAGGAGCCAGAGAAGAAGAAGAAGAAGTTCCGCTTGTCCAAAATATGGAAGCAGAAAAATAAGAGTAAAGCTCAGGAGTGATGTTCCTTTGCCCAGTGGCCCAGAGAGGGCTATCAAAGGTATGTTCCTTCTTCACTGCTGCTTTCTTGGCGTCATGCAGGACTGTGATGTGGCTCCTCTGCTCCCTGACACGGAGACTGCAGGTTTGCAGACCAAAGGGACAGTGTGAATCCCCTCTGGCCCTGGTATGGGGCCCAAGGATACCTTTCCCAGAAGATGGACTTTTAAGACTGTCTTCCTTCTTTGGATCCAGCTCAGTGCTGGCTTCAGCCTCGTTGACAGCTCAGGAGGGCAGAGCTCAATTTGCCCATCCACTGCTCGGGTCATTATGGTCCTGAATGCAGGAACATGGCACTGCATGTCACCCCATGGTGCCCCACTCATGTCAGCCAGGGCTGCACCAAGGACACTGCGCTGGTCTGCAAAAGGGCCAATCTCCCTCCCTTCCTCCCTCTCTGCATGTGCTGTGGCTCTTTGGGTGGGATCAGAGATGCAGAGAGGGAGGTGCTGTGGGACAAGAGATCGAGGGTCTCCCCATTATTACACTGATGTAAACTGGAGCTGCAGGCCCCACAGCTGGGGTGAGGCAGGGAGCAGAACCACCTCAGTATCTGTGGGGTGGGATGTCCTAGACCCAGAGCGGTTTCAGCAATAGTGCTCTGTTTCCAGACCTCCTTTTGGGAGTTGCTGTAGGCTGTTTTCTCAAAGCCATGAGGGGTTGCTCACTGCTTCATTTCCTCTATGGGGAAGATTTGTAGCTTCTTTATTTCTCTGACTGCACAGTGAAGCGGAGTTTTCATTGTCTGTTGCCAATCCTGCTGAAAATGAACAGAAGTCTTCTTATAACAACCTGGTGCTAACTGGGAGCAGAAGGGAATTAATGGATTTGCCTCACCCATGAGTCTTCTGCATGGGACCAGTATTTCAATTCCTGAGGCTCCATCCCTGGACAGCCAGCACCCTGAAGGGGTGCTGCGGTTCATCTTGGTGAGACCAGGAGAGTATGAGCAGGTCCTGGGCTATCAGCAGCAAGTCTTTCTACTTCTCCCTCAGTCCAGCGACTGCAGCCAGACACTTGCCCTGTGTGGCAGCATCCTCTCTTCCCAGTCAACCTGGGGAGCAGGAATGGAGACAGGCAGGGAACGATCAGATTAATTCATGATACCTCTAGCTCTGATATGTGTGGACTTCCCTCCTCCCTCCAAGCCAGGTACTTTGAGGTTTCTCCGGGTCCTGTTCTCCAGCAAGGCCTCAGATTTTGCACGGAGGAGGTTTGCTGCCTGCTGTGCCCGGCAAAGCAGAGGCGATGCATCCCTTACCCACGAGGTGGCAGTGGGACTCTCTGTCCCAAGCAGCCCGCCATGGGCACTGCAGGGGTGTGCTCAGTGAGGTACCAAGTGCCCGAGGGAGTTCCTGGTGCCCACGGTGTGTGCCATGTGTGTACATGTGATGGGGCACCCTGTACCTGCATATGCTTTTTTCCAATAAAGAATTGCTGGAGCGAATCTCAGAGTCCCAGAGTGAGTTTGGATGTGGGTTACTGGGTGTGGGCTGCCTGGGTCACTGTGAGCACTGACGGTCCCTCTCCGGAGCTGTGAGTAGTAGCAGGAGCATGGCATACCTGTGATGGAGAGGCTCCCCTGCCCAGAGCTCACAGACCAACTGCAGGTCCTGGGAGAGCAGCAGTGCCAAGGGGTTCCTCAGTGATTTCGTTTACATGTCAAACTCTCCCTGGCTCTCAGGTAAGTGCATTTTCCCCCTTGCTGCTTTAGCATCACACACGTCCCCAGGTCTAGCCAGCAGTCTGGGGGAGATCAGAGGCAGAGCTTGTTCTGCCATAGTTGTACTGTGGCATTGGTGACCCAAATGGCTGAACTGCAGTTTCATCAGGTAAAACACTGATAGAAGCACTGTCACCACACCCTTTGCTCTGTGTTGGCTCATGCTTGCCCAGAGAGTAAGATGAGCTAGTTTTGGGAGACATGCTGACCACAGGGGCTGGTGTGCTGTGCCTTGCCATCCAGGTCTGCTTGTCAGGAAGCTCTTTCTTTCCTGGGGCTGTGTGTAAACATGAAGGGAGGAAGGAGGGTGCCTCTTCCAGACCTGGGCGTTAGCAGCAAATCCCCAGAATTAAACCTGCCTACATGGGCTGTCAGCTGAGAGGGAGCGAGTGGAAACCACCTCTGCTGAAGGGGAGTAATACCCTTCCTAATAAGTGGGTCCCCCTCCTACAGCTATCCCAGGCTGTCATTATTGCTGGGCTTTCATCTTTTCAGACTGAGATTCTCCAACCTCGAGAAGTTTAGTCTGTATGGATTTGGGGGTGGCAGCATTGTCCAAACTTATCCACTCCTTCCCTCTAGAGGAGGCACAGCACAGTTTAACCTTTGCCCACCTTGAAGGCAGGCAGGAGATGGGTCTATGCAGGAGCGTGATCACAAGGTGCTTAAGCAACAACCGCGGGGGCCCTGCAGTGGCAATGAGTGCATGGTTTGACTTGCTGTAGGGTTTGCTTTCGTGAGAAGGCCAGCTGCTGCCAGAAAGCAGGCACTCATTACACCTGCTAGCTATGTGCTTACCGGCCTCCAAGAAGATGTTTTGAAGGGAAAACTCTGCTGCTTCTCCAATCTGGAGTCTGTTGGAGATGATAAGCGTGGTATAGGGGATATGAGCCTCACCTGGAAATGCTGTGTGGGTTTAAAAGGTTTACATGGTCTCTAGGTAGAGAAATACTGAGAATGAGAGTGGAGACAGGGCCCCAGCCTTCCTCGCCATGCCACTGGCAACAGGAGGTTATGCAGTGGTGTGAGGCTGACTTCAAGACTGACTTAAGTTATTTTCTACACCAAAGATGAGCGGATAAATAGTGGAGTAGTGATCCGAATGCATCCTGCCCAGAGACCCAAACTCTTTTCTGTACTGATGGAGTGCTGTCTGGTTGTGGCCAGGGTCTGCCGGTACCAAGCCCTGTACAGCCTGCTGCAGGCCCACAGCTCCTGCACACCCAGAAAACTGCTGATTGTGAACATGATAACCCAGCTTGTTCCTCCTTCCTTCTACCTTGAATTTGTGACTCAAAGGATTTGCATTTCCACCACTCTCCTAATCCAGGGCTTGAAATGAGCCCTAGATGAACTAAGCCGTTGGCTAAGGTGGAGAAAGGGAATGGCTTTTTTCCAGCTGGCTGCATTCAGCTGAGCCGATTCCCTCGCCTGACCCCCATTTGCTCTCCTGGTGCAAGCAGCTTTGCTCGCCCCATGGAAGTGCTCCAGCAGACAAAGCGGGAGGATTTGGCCTTGGGACTGAGTGGGGAGGGAGGTGTTGGGAAACCAGCCCTCGGCTGCCTGTCCATAGCGGTCGCCCTTGAGTAATTAGGCAATCCAGGCACCCTCCTGTAACTGAAGAGGAATCAAATTCCTCTCCATTCTCTGCGGGAAAGGACTGTTTGTGCTTTGCTCCAGCCTCATCAGACACCAAGCCCCAAGGTCAGGCTAGCAGGGGGTTGACTGATATGTTGCTGTGTGCATGTGGGTGTCTGCATTTTGGTGATGACTGAGAGCTTAATTACTCTTCTAGGTCAGCTGCTCCACTTCCAAAATGGTTTTAAGGGGGCTGAGCTTCCTGCTCATTTCCTGATGGCCTCCAGTTGGGTTCGTGGCCTTGCCAGCTCCTGGATACCAGGAATGCTGCCACTTCTTTCTTTGTAGCTCAAGAGGAGCATGGAGGGCTGTACAGGGCCTGGGGGCTGCACCCCTGAGCCTCTGCCATTTAGGAGGCCCCTGGGGGTCCTTCTGCAGGCTTGGGGTGATGGGGAGGCTGCTGTCTGCTCCAGTACTTCAAGACTTGCAGATGAAGCTGTGATTAGGCAGTGTGTGTATGTCTCTCTCTTCTGCCGTTTTCTTTAATTACAATCTTGGAGGTAATTTCTGACGCATCATTAACAGTTCTGAGTAAACAAGGGGAATTCTCCAAATTATTCGCCATGAGCACAAAGGGAAATTGTCTTTTATCATCTCCCTCTTCATCCAAGGAAGAAGCTGATCTGCAGTAGGCACGGGGAGGAAGGGAGCATTGTGGCTGCCCTTGGATGTCTCAAGTCAACTTCAGACAGAGCAGCAACACATCCAGTTTATTCAGCTGACTGAGGGGCCAGCTCTGCCTGCAGCTCTTTGTCCCTACTGCTGAGCTAAGTGGCTGGGGCTTGTCACAGTTGCAACTGTAGATACAAGGTGCCTCTTGCCTGTGAGAGCTCTGGGTGATGCTTTTGAGTGTTCACCTCCTGTTTCCAGCTGGATGAAATGGTACCTGGGCTGCTCAGGAGACAGGACAGACCAAAAGCATCCTCAAGGCTGTGTCTAAGCATGGAAGATGATGCCCCAGTCCTTGGCTGTTGGGGTGAAGGGTAATGCCTGAGGCCAGCGTGGGGTTGGGAAGGGAAGGAAGGAGCACTGATATGGAGGGACTTGGGGCCTGGGAAACTAGGTTTGGTCCAAAGCAAGAACTCAGAGGGATGCTGGTGTGCCCTGTGAGAGCAGCAAATATGCCTGGCAGCTGGGGTGAGAGAAGGTGGCTGGAGAGGACCTCTTTGCTGGGAGTCCATGGGAGGGCATTCCAGCCTAGTGCAGGGCTCGAGGGAAAGGGGCTTCGTTAGAGGGGTGGCACATGGAGCTCAGACGAAGCAGTTGCATCCATTGGAGCACCCCCACACCCTGTGCACGACACTGACAGCCCCTTCACCCACACTCCGGCACAGTGGCAAAGCGTCTGTGGCAGCAACCAAGGGAGCGAAGGTTATTTATATTCATGTTGCAGCTCTGCCAGCCGTGACTCTGTTATCTGCCATGCATGAATATTGTTTGAATACAGAGTTTGTCGTGACTATTCTTCCGCATGAAACGAGGGATTTGCTGTGGGATGGGAGCCCTCCCTCCGGCTGTCAGTCAGGAGGGGTTTCCTTTTCCTGTCTCGTTGGAAACTGCGTCCCCAGCAAGGTGAGACAGTGGACACTTTTTCTCTTGTTAATATCCATGTCTAATCTCCTCTCAGAGGGGCCCTTTGTCCTAGACTGTAGCCAAGATGAGTAATTCAGGGATAGATGAGACGCTATAATTGGTTTGTGACAAATTAAAACATTTTTCCTTCGGAGCTGAGAGCAGGACTGTGGTCTGGAGCTGTCAAGCGTCACAGGGGAGGGCAATTTTTGGAGTAAGCGCATTGCAAATTGGCTCCAGATACGCCTTGGAGTCTGAAATTAAACTCCAGCTGGTGACTCTTCTCAGCTGGGGTTTTATTTTAGGGGGGGACAAAGGAAACATGTGCAGGGAGGGACAACCTGATCGATAAAGAGAACATGACTTTTTTTGCATCGTGCAATGAGCTGGTGACTGGAGCGAGCTGTGGTGGGCATGCTGGGGAGCACCCAGAGGCATGATGAGAGTGAGTGGGCCGGGAGCTGGAGCCCACCATTGCCTACCTTTCCTCCACACTGCTGTCAATGGTTCCTTCATCACATCCCAGTAAGGAGGGACCGTGATGGAAAGTTGCAGCTCACACCATCTCTTCCCTTGTTCGTGAGTGAGTGCCAGGTACAGAACCTCCTCAAGAGCTGCAGGATCATCCTTGCCCTGTAATACTTGTTTTCCTGAGCTAAGGAGAGTCCCTCACCTCCACTTGGAGGGCAGGGCACCAGCTAAAAGTCAGGAACACAGAGGTGATCAGGACAACCAGTTTGATGAAGTACTTGGTTTGACCCCCAAAGTGTTTATGAGGTGGTTTGGGGCAAAGGGGTGGAGGTGGGAGGAAAATGACATCCTGATGCAACTGCTTGGTGCTGCTTAATGGAGAGTGCTACAGCAGCAGCATCTCCACCTTGCGATGGAGATAGGTGGAAAATGAAGGAGTGCATGAACAGCAGGCTTGGGAAGGATGTGGATATGTAAAGGGGGTTTAAAAAAGGCAAGAGGAGTCACCATGTGGGCTGGTTTGTAAAAGGCAGTGGGGAAGGAAGCTCTGAGGTGGGAAGAGTGGACAAAAGTCCAGAGGACAGGGGTGTTGGGGCTGGGCCTTGCCAAACTGGTGAGGTGGAGACCACAGGCGGGTTCAATATGGGAACGTGTCAGGTGAGTGGAAACAAGGCCTTGAATTGTTTGCCTCCAGATTTTGTATCTGATACTGAAGAAAAAGGAGGCCCAAGGAAGGGGTGCCACGAGTCTTCCAGGGGCACTGTATCTCAAAGTGAAGGAGGCAGTCTGGAAGAGAAACTTGTATGTATCAAAACAGGGAAAGCACGAAGGCTGTCAGTGAGTTGGAAGAGTTCAGACCCTGGAGGTGTCGGGTGAGGAAAGGAGGAGGAGATCCAGGCATCTCCTAAATATGAAGAGTATAACTAGCAGGCCATGGTGGCAGGGTGATGGTGATGGGGAGTTGGAGGACTTGGAAGGAAAGATCACAGGATCTAGTTTAGCAATGGAAAGTGCATAGATGCAGCAAATCCTGAAAGGCAGGATCAGATGGTGAGCTGTGACTGGTGTCACTGGCATTAAGACGTTAGCTAATCCGGTTTAAGGGGATAAGCCCAAGAGAAACTGTGGAGACCTAAATTGGAGCTTGTCACTCTCCTGTGGAAAGCAGAAGCGTGGAGGAGGAGGATTTGCTGAAAGAGTCCCTGGATGGTTGGTCAGAAACAGAGGGCAGCTGGAGGAGGGCTGTGAAGATGAAGGGTCCGGAGGTATTGGCTGGGAAGGAATGACAGGAGTCACTGAAAGCTGCACGGGGTAGAGAAACCGATCACTGTGGCAAGGAGAGGCCATGGGACTGCCTCTGTGAGGGGTGGCCAGGGCAGAAGATGATCTAGGGGATGTGGGAGGGGAATGGATGGGAGAAATCAGGGAAAACCTGCTTAAACAGAGATGCCTGTGACTAAGTGCAGTGAAGGGTGTGTCGTATTTCAGAATTCACACTCAATTTTACCGTCTTTTCTTACTGTAAGTGTGATGTTGTTGCAATAGAATAGCAAAAGGATAGATCAAGTTAATTTGTCTTGCTGATGAGGGTAAAATAAATACTTAGCTGCATAGTTTTTATCAATAATGCTGGATATATTTCAAAAAGGAGACAGGGAGGCACTGAGAGTTTGTAACTAGAAATTACAAAGTCTGGAAGAAATAACTGGTGTAGTTTCAGTCCATATGTAACTTTCCCTGTTACAGCTTGTCCAGGAGCCTTCTGGGCTGCGCAGTCTCTCTTTTAATAGCTGACCTATAGCCCATCCTATTGGTGAAACTGGTAAGGTAGCAGCGAATCTACAGAAACCCAGTGATTATGGTCTGGGAAGCTTATACGATGCATATCAAAGCCAGTATGTGAATTGCGTAAGTGTGATGTAGGTCTGGCACTAAAGTGATAAGAGTCATATCAAGGGAATAACTTAATTAACTGGTCTTGATCAAAGAACTATATGAATTCAATAGCCCAGTTTTCAGCACTAAATGATGAAGTTTAGAAAAACTGTACTCGACGCAATTATCAATTTTCCTGTCCGAGGAGCTTTGAAGTGGCATTAAGAAGGGACAGTCTGTTGTTCCACTTAGGACAACTTTCCCCCTCCCTCCAGTGATCAGGAGGCAGAGGGGCTCCCTCTCCTTTTCAAGTGCTCATTTGAAATGGTCTGAAGCATAATAAACACTGGATGCCGAAGGGAACGGTATCTCGGCTTTCACAAGTTAATTGTTTCAGATGGTGTAAATCAGGACAAAGAGCTGTCCTTTCCCTGCCAGCCAGGACAAAATTCTTAATTTCCCCACAGCTTTCATTTTGCTCAGGATTTTGGAGGGGAAGTGGTCCTGTTTAACTTCCAACAGTCCTGGACCTTTTGGTCCCTCTCGCATGTCTGCCTGGCTGTGTGCTGTTCAAACATGATGCTGGGTATGAGAGCAAGGAAGGAGTTAGGCTGTGGAAAGGCTTCTGGAAGTCTTTAAAATACCAAATTCCATGTGTGTTTATCCAATTTAGATGTGTCTATATGTACCACACTTTTGGTGTCTATCCCACAAGTTGAGTTTCCGTGCTGAATGACATTTTGGACCAAAGGGAGAGGAGAGTGTCTGGCCAGCATGAACCACAGTGGTCAAGACTCAGACATTTTGTCCAGCTGAGCATCTTCTTCCTCATTGGTTCCTCAGCTGCTGACTCGCACAGGTACTGGAGTTGGGTTTACACCTTGATTAACCAGTGCCTATAAAGCATTGATATAGTCTCTGGAGGATGTGCACAGAGGTGTCCTGCCACAATTTGTTCAAGCTCAAGGAGGTGGATTTGCCCCAGCTAGAGGACTGATACACCCAAATCTGGCTGCAGGGAAGGAGGATGTGCAAGCGCTCTGCAGAGTGAGAATATCCCAATCCCTTACTTTGAATTCGCTTATAACCAGCGATGAAGTACATGCTGAAACGCTGAGTCAGAGAGCAGAAAATGTCCTCTGCTAAAGGGGCATCAACCCATGCCACAGATCAAGGGACAGACAGTCCTGGAACACAGAGTTGTATTAAGTCCAATGTTTCTTTATTTTGTCAATGTTTGTAAAAAAAAAAAAAAAAAAGAAAAATATATTTTTAAAAAACAATAAATCAAATACTGGAACATCATGAAGACTAACAGTGAAAGGCCTGTTCTGCAGAGTGTTAGAATTTTAATGGACTTTCTGAGCAAAATCTGGCCTGCATATTTGGTCCAGGACTGAAAATGGTGTCACGGTTACTCAATGAGATATTTGGTTGATGAAGTCCACCCCATTATGCAAGCTGAGGTTTTCCCTTCTGCACAACTTCACAGATATTTTAAGGGAGATGGAGAGGCAGGCTGCTCTGCACTGCACCTTGCATCGTTGCAGGTGCCCTCCTCCATTTGCTGATGGCTTCTCTCCCCTCGTTTGTGTCCAGCTGGTGTCCTGGAGACTCGCCCTTCTGCTTAAGTAGGGTCAGTGCAGGAGATGGTTACTTTCTCCACTGTTACCTTGGCAGACCTCAACCAGGTCTTCCAGAGAGGCAAGCCAGTGCATTTGGATATGCCTCCTGGAAAAGGATACCTAAAGCTCATTCATCCATCAGTGCCAGTGATGGGAGAAAAGGCCTACTGCTTCCAGCTGCTGCTACCTATGGACAGACTTCCCCACTCTTCTCCATCCCCTGGGCACTGTGTCCTTTCTACCAGTGAGTACCTCATTCCCAAGGCAGGGAGAACTGGGGATGTGTTGTGTCTGCCAGGTGCGGTGTGAGGCTGCTGTGAATAGCTGAGAAGCCTCAGAAAGGCCCTTGGGAAGTCAAGGATTAATCCAATTTCCTTACAGCTCCAGGACTTCCCACTGCAGAACACAGATGGACTTTGGTTTTGCTCTCTGAAATGAGGTGGCTTTTCCTGCTGGGCAGAATGAGGGAATGATTTCCAAAAGCAGCAAGCCCAAGGTCCGCTCACTTGGGTCTTCCCCAGAATAGGATTGAGTGATGGAGGTGGGATGATTCAGTCTCCAAGCCACACCGCTGGTTTTTCTCCAGGAGATGGAAGGAAGCTGGGTGCTGGTAGCTGGGAGGCAAAGCTGCAGCTGGCCACGCCGACTCTGAACAGCGAGGGCAATTAGAGATCAGAAGAGCTGGGGTGGCTTCGTCACATTTCCCTGCTGCCGTTCTGGAGGTGATAATATAATTCATATCAGAAGAGTTAGTGGGCTGAAAATGAATTGGAGAAATCAATCCAGAGGGTATAAATGAATTAGCATGTAAATGAGGACACTTGCTCTACATAGTTTAATATTGCCTGCAGCTGTAAATAATTCCAGGGATGGAATCAAAAGCCGCAAACAACTTCATTTTTGTGCTCCTCCCCCGTCCAGGAGTACCTACAGCTATGACCAACCCACCCTTGCAGAATCATCACATAGCAAGGGAATTAAAGGAGATGAGATGTATATACTTTTTTTTTTTCCTGATTGGCCATTATTTACAAGGCTGCTGCTCCTGGTTTCATGCACCAAGTTGCTGTTTGTGCATGCACATGGCAGTCCAAGCGGCAGGGAAGAGGGAGGCGGGCAACTGGCTTGCGGTGAGATCTTGTGCAGCATATCATGAGCCATCCCAGTCACTCTGTGGTAGGTTGACATGTGTGTGAAATAGCAATTTCTCATCAAGACCTGCAGCATGAAAGGCCTTGATTGGGGTGGAGGACTTAACTCTTCTGGGGTGTCTAAGGGTGGGAGAGGTGGGTGCTTGGAGAGCAGGAGCCAGCTGCGAGGAGCTGCTGCTTAAATAAAAGGGTGCTTGGAGCTACCTGGAGATACGGCATTTCCAGGAGAGACAGAAAAGTGTTTGCACTAGAAGCACGGTGGGACTCTGTACAGTCTGGAAAACTGGAGGAAGTGCAGAGAGGGGTCATTAGAGCAGGGAAGGTATTGGACAGCCCCTCTATGAGAGGTGACTAAACAAGCACAGCTTATTTAGCCTAACAAAGTGAAGGCTGAGAGGAGATGTGATTGCACAGGCAGATAAACACAAGGGAGAGAGAGGAGGTAGTTAAGCTAAAGGCCAATGTTGATACCAGAACATGCAGATACAGACTAGTCATGAATACACGTCAGAGGGAAATGAGATGGAAGTGTCTAAGCACTAGAGCAGAGACTATGGACGAGCGCTGGAGAGTCCACGCAACCAGGCTGCTCTTGCACTGGCGTTTGACTGTAAAATAGGATTATAGGAGCAGGTCCCTTGAGATCAGGCAACTGCGTTTTGTGATCTGGGAAGTCCTGCCTGTTGCCAAAAGCCCCTTTAATATTCTGGCAGGGGAAGGATGCAGATCTGAGGAGGGCATATGTCTCGTTGAGTGACTCCAAGAGTGGTTGTTGAGAGCTTTTGGAGTGGTGCTGATGACAGGAGGTTAAAGATGATCCTCAACAGTCTTTTATCAGTGCTTCCCTCTTGTTTTTGACACTGACGGATCACTGAGCTCCCTCTTTCATCAGGTTGGAGTTTCAGGTTCTGCACTAACTAGATCTCCCAGGTGGACTGGAAACACTGATTAAGATGGATAGAGTGAAAGCAAGTCCATTAAATTGTTAATAAAGAATATTACACACATACCTTAATCTGCAGCTAGCCTGACACTTTATAAAAGTACATTAGGATATAATCCAATTGAAGCCACAATATCGAGAACATCTTATCTCATCACAAATTGAAATTATATCATATTCCTCATTTCTTAAATTAAAAAGCTAAAACCTTTTAGTTTGCTCTCATATGCTTGTGTAAAACTTAATCAGTGGTTTTAACAACATTATTTTTCAATATGGGCCATTTCTGCTCTCATTTATTTACAAGAGAGAACTTCCTGGTAGGAGAAGTGATTCAATTTGCAGGAGGATACATCAAGCACTTAAGGATTTTGTAGGGATTGATTGATTATTTATCATGTTATCTTGCCTGGAGACGTCTGATATGCCTGTGCTTTTGCTATCTCGCATTCCACCTGATGCTCTTCCTTTGCGTCTCGCTCCCCTCCAGTGCTATGGGTGCTCTTCTTGCACGTGTGTGCCTGCACGAGTGTATTGGAGGAAAAGGGGGTCAGGGAAGGCAAGGCTGAAGCTGTCTCTGTTGGGATGAAGACACTGGACTGGGCAGATATGAGAGATTCATTTCACTGGAAGATAGCAGAGAGGTAAGAGAGGTTAAAGGGTGGTTTGAAATTCTGCTGGATTTTAACCGCAGGCTGCTGCGCTGCTCAGCCATAGATCTCCAAGTGCATCAAGTATTTCCTTCCTCAGAGAGGAGGGAATTGGGGCACAGAGAGGCCATATGGTTTGCTGGAAGACACCCCCCAGGAGCAGAAGATGGCCCTGAAGGACCATCAGCCCTCGTTGGTAGCTGGTCACCTCGGGCCACACTTCCCAGGGTAGCTTTAAACACCTTCAAGTTGCCCAGTGAAGCACTGGCTGATGTCTGGGCGTCTCTGTGGGACAATGCTTCCTGCTCAGCCAAGCTGTCCCGGTGATGCACTGCAATGGCTTGTCCAGGGCTCTTTGCAAAACCACCATCGTCCCTACGCTTGTGATGAAGCTGGTGACCCAACAAGGCCGGGCTTGGGGTGTGAAGAAGAAGGGGCCATCTCTTCGTGCTTAAAGGAAACCACTCGCATAGCAATAACCTCGCAGGGCTGGGGATGCTAATTGTCTCCAGCTGCCTCACTGTGGCAGGAGGGTTTGTTAGCGATGGCATGTCCTGCAGGGAGGTTTCAAGCCTAAGGCCAAAGGGGAGGCACACAAAGTCTCCATTTGAGGGGGGATGACCCCCAGGAGCCCTGCAAAAGGGCTGTGGCTTGAGCTTTGTCTTGAACGTTGGCTGCTCTTTGGCACTGGTGCATGAGTGGGTGAAGGAGAGGTGCTGCTCGTGGGGGCTCTTGGCCTCACATCCCTGGGCGGGGCATTTGTTACAGCAAGAAAGAAAACTCTTCTTATTTTAAGCAAGAACACAATAACATCAGAAACTCCAACCAAACCCTCAACTGTTTGGACTGTGGTTCTCTTTCTGGCAGGGGGAGGCACAGGGAACAAGGACATTTGAGGTTTATTTTTTTCACTGCTGCAGATTTTGGCAAATTGCTCTCCCTGCCATAGTTTTCCCTGAGCAGTTTGAGATCAGCTGGGTTTATTCTTTTATAAGTAGGGGAGTGCAGGAATTGCTTTCTTCTGGTGACAATAAATACAGAAATCCTGAAGCACAACTCCAAAGAGAGAGGAGCCTGCAAAAAAGCACCACGCTGGAAAGAGAGTACGTTTGGTTTGTCTTATTTTTCTTTTGCTTTCTGGGCTTTTAGGGTTCCTGTTATAGGGATTGCACCAAGATGACAAACTAGAGAGGTTTGAAAAATGGAAACACAATCCCCGGACTCCAGGAGCTCAGAGTTAAATATCAACAAATACCTAAGGATGCACTTGTGAATGCTGATGGAGCAGCTGACTCGGCGAGCGTGGAGGTGAACAACTCCAGAGCCCCGCAGAGCCCCGCAGTCCTGATTTGCTGAACCCAGCGGAATAAATTCCTGTGTAGGATGATCCATGTGCATGGGCCCCCGCACGATCAGGGCCAATGTTTGCGAAGTGCTGTGAGATGCTTGGATGAAAGGGACTACAGAAGTGCAAAGTATTACTTTTTCATGATTACTGCAATTGCTATCCTTGGGGCTGTCCAAATGTTGTTGTTCCAAGTGAAAATATAAAAAACCCTTTTGGCATGTTTCTTTTTTGCGTTGTGATAAATAGAAATGCAGGAGGAAAAAAAAAAATCTCCTCCTAACAGTGAGAGAAGGAAAGCAGTCCCTGTGCAATTTGTTACACATCTCATATGTCTCTGACTGCTAGCTGTAGAGATATTTAGAGGGAGTACTTAGCCAATGCAATGCACAGCCTCTGGAGTACCAGCTTCTGCTTTGGTCCATGCTTGGTTGAACCTTTACAGCAGCTTTATGATTTTTTGACACAGCATTTCAGGAGAGACTTTAATTCTGGAGGATGCCAACTGCACTGAGTGGGGCTAAGATGATTAATCAAATTATTTGAAGGGTGTTCGCCAGAACTGGGAAGTGACCAGTCTCCATCCTAATCTCTGGATTGAGATGTCAAGTCAGCCTCCAGCTCGGAGCACTGAGCTCGCCAGGAGGCAGCGGGTGGAAAGAATTCTCCAGCAGCGAACAGCCTGGCAGGGCTGCACATGGTGGGGAGGTATGTCAGCCATCAGGGGCCATGGGGTGGTGCTGCTAGGTGGGCTGGGTGAGGCAGTGGGAGCTTTGCACATCGGGAAGGCCAGACAAAACTTCTCCAGCTGCTATGGAGCAGGAATAAGGTGATGGTTGTGCTTCAAGCTGCTTTCCTCCCACCGGGCTGTGGGGAAGGAGGGGGAGTGGCTGGGATGTGCTCTGCTCCTGCAGCTCCCAACCAGCCATGGGGTATGGGCTTCTCTGCTCCTACCCCGATTTTATGTCTTTGCTGAGCAGGATGGTGGCACAAGTGGCCTGGCATGGAAAAGACACAAGCATGAAGTCATTTTGAACTTGGTGCCAGTGTCAGGTGCTTAGAGGAGCTGTGGTTTTGGTTGAAGTCTTGCAGGGGATGGCTTAGGGTGGACAGCATGGGCCCACACTGATGAAGCTGGCAGAGGGCTCCATGAGACAAGAAGCACAGTGAGGAGAAGGGACTCAGCTCCAATGATGCACTTTTCTCTTCAGGGACCAGATGGGTCCGTCACCCATCTGCTTTTGCTTTCAGTAAGTGTTTGGATTTATCCACAGTTAAAGATGAAGCCAGAGCACCCGAGAAGGAGAAGGCATGTGATGCAGCAGCACAGTGCAGGGCAGCTGGGGCTAGGTTGAATGCTGTGGGCTTGAGAGGGAAGCCACCCACATGGGGACAAGGGACCCCCTGCTGCCCTCCTTCCCCTGTCTGCCCTGGGGATAGCAGGCAGGTGGGCTTTCCCCAGAGCCAGGGTGAGCATTTGGTACTGCTGCATGGGGAATTGCAGGTCTTGACTCTGCTCTCTGGCTGACTGGGTGTCCGGTGTCCCTGCTTCCACATGAGCCCCAAAGCATGCCAGGATCCCCTTTGCAGCACGAGCTGACAGCGCCTGGGGCGTTTCATGGACCTATGACATGAGCATCCTCACTATCTGGTGTCCCCGGCATGCTTGATGCCACTTTCCTGTCCACCGCTCAATTCTTCCTCGGCAAATGCCTCTCGCCATCTCTCCATTTCTCTTCCAGCCTCAAACCGGGGGGGCACTCGGCCTCGGCCGGAGCAGCACTGGGGCCGTGTGTTTGCAGAGCCCCCGCTCGCCATCTGCACAGTGCAACACCAGCAGATGCTGGCTCCTGGCCAGGCCATGGTGGGTCGAGCTGCCGGCAGCCCTCAGCCGCTTCGACGGGCACTCAGAACCCGGTGCCCACGGCACCGCGGTCACGTGCGGCCATCAGCTGATGGGGAGGATGACTCAGCCGGCAGCTGTCGGGCCCCTAAAATAATGACAAAAACAATTAGCAGTCCAAGCAGTAGCCTCTCCTTAATTATCTCCTCCGAGTTTAATTAACTAGCTAAATTATCAGCAGTAATGTAGGCATTAATTATGTCAAATTACAGTGTAAAAATCACAAAGTGTGGAAAATGTCAATTCAGCTGTGCTCACCTGCCGGGCTGAGACAGTGCCGGTGACAGAGGCTCAGCCCAGCGCAGGGGAAGGGGCTGCTCCCCCTCCCTGGGGGATCGGGACCCTGCCACGGCAGCCTCGGCAGGACCGAGGGGGACGATGATGCCGATGCTGACAGGAGCCGGTGGCACGGTTTTGGTTGGGAGCCGTTGGGGTCTGCGTAGACGGGTGCAGGAGCAGGGAGATGGGAGTGTTTTGGCTCTGGCAGAGGGAGGGGAAGGAGCGTGGCTCCCCAAACCAGATGGCTTGGATGCTGAATTATTAAATTATGAATATTAATACAAATCAGACACAGAAGAGGTAATAATTTTGCTGCCCTACAGAAATAATTAACATAATTTTGATAAATTACATGATAAGAGAATCTCAAAATTGAGGTAGATTTATCTTAATTAATATCTTGGACTTGCTCCGAAAGGTAAATTTTCCACAGGGGACCGGGGAAGGGTGAAGAAGGGGCCCCTGGCTCCATGAGCTGGACCCTTCCTGGGGTTAGTGTGTGTGGGATGGATGGGACAGTCCCTCCAGGCTGCACCCCAGCCCTGCTCAGCCGCACAGCAGGGAGCGATGTCAGGGTTATTCCCACCCCCACAGGGACACCAAGTGACTTATTTCAGGTTGTGTGGGTCGGTCAGAGAGCAGAGGTTTGAGGTGGCATCTCCAAACTCCCATGTACGCAGCGCCACCCTCCACTGGACTCTGACGGGCATTTTGCTGTGTCTCTTCCATGGAGGCAGTGCTGGGCATGCGCCGAGGCCCGAGCCTGTGGGATAAATGGCTTCACCAGAAAGTGCTGCCCAAGTGCCCCTTGGTTTTGCTTCGGGTGTCTCTGCTTGGGCACATGTGCATCGCAACACGCGTACCTGTTTTATTCATCCATCTGTGCTGCTGCACACACATGAGGGTGGTTAGTGGCTTCCTGTTTTCACAATTCAAGCAATAATGTGGGTGTCTTCCCTGGTCCATGTCTAGCCAAGGGCTGGGCATGTGAGGAAAACCTCATATGCTTTCTGGACTTGCACACGCATCCTTTTTATCCTTCCTAGTGTATCCTTAACACCTTCATCCACACACTGGAGATGAGCATGCTGCAGAAGCAGGTGAATGCTCCCTCCCAGGGCCTGCAGAGCAGTGTCCGTGCTGCACATCTCCGACAACACCGCTCCAAGGGACCGGTCAGGGCTGCATCCCAAGCAGATGGAGACACACCAGGCAGATACTGTGTGTTCATTTTCTGCAGGTGAACCACCAAGAGCTGTGCATGGCTGAACCAAAGTCAGTGGAGACATCCCAGGGTGGAAGTTAAGCCTGGAAGGGAAGGGGACATTCAGTTATAGAGTGATTTTCTTCACCATCCATCATCATGGTGTTGGGCTGCTTTGCCGCTGTCCCACATTGTTTTCTTTCAGCTTGCATAACTCCAGAGAAGCCCGTGTCCCTATCCAAGCATGCATGCAATGAACGGGCAGTGCCCTTCCCCTTTGCCAAGTCGTGGTTGTTGTCGGGGTCTTTGTCTTGGTGCTGCTGCTGATCATCAGCGCAGCCTGCAAAGGTGCAAATCTGCCTGAAAAGGGTGTACGGCTGGGGTGTGCAGATTGCTTTATGTTGCGTAAAATTTTGCACTCAAATCCCAGAGTCATCCAGGAGAATGTAACCTCACACCTTCAGCAGAGGTGCAGAGCAGACTCAGAAGCAGTGACTTAACCCCTGAAGCCGTAGACATCCCCCAGGCATAGGCAGTGCATATGCTGGTATGGATATGCGTATGGAGATCATCAATAGCTTGTGGCATCAAAGCTGCAACTCAAATTACAGGGCTAATTACAAAATTAAAGGAAATTATGCTTTACTGTGACATTTTTGCAATACCAGTTCAAGTGATCTAGGAGAAGACATTACCTGTACATTAATGGTGTCCGTTTAAATGTCCGGAGGGGTAGCTCCACTGCAGTTACATCTGTAGCCTAGTTACGTTTCAAGTATGTGTCTGCTGGAAGGCTTATAAGCTATAGCTTGGTTACTTGATATGTTTCTGACACGGGTGAGCAGGAGGAGTGCGAGGAGCAGCTAGGAGAGGCTGTTCTCAGGAGGCTTGGGTCTTGGTCTCGAGAGGTTTTTAGATTCAGATCCATGCGTTTGCCAGCTTAATTGGCAAAAGCTTTAATTTTTCAGAAGGGTTAGAAATCTTGTTGATCTGTTCCCACTGGCAGGATTTAAAGCCTCAAACACTTTCCTTTTTCAAAGAGCTATACAAATGTTAACTAATACAGCTCCAGTTAAGCATAATCTCTAGATGGGGAAACAGTCACACGCTGCATGAGTCCCTTAGCTCAGATGGGGGGATTGCTGTGTCCTGCCAGCCCCACTCTCCATCCGACCCTCCTTCCACCCAGACCTCCTAAAATCCCTCCTTTGTGCCCTACATGACACTGGGCTTCAGTTTCCTTTCTCCACACCCTACCTCAGACACAGCTAAACAATTTCATCCCCCCAAGGCCAGCCACATTCTTTCCATTTCAACGGCTCCATCGAAGTGCCACCAGCAGCATATCCCTGCCTCCCAATGGGCCAAGTCCCAGGATATGCCTCCTGCAGCGGTGAAAGGGTTAAGGCTGGACTCAAATTGAATAGTTGGATGCAGCAGGCGTTGGTGCCCGTCCATCCATTGGTGCATGTGTGCATGCATATATCTACACACAGCATGAGGCTCGCTGGCTGAGAAACGCTCCTGGGGCTGTGCGCCACAATGTGCACGGGGTACTCCTGCAACACCAGAGCCCAGGCTCTAACTTGCTGTAGCAAGGAAAATGTCTACATATGTGTATATACAAGCCCAAAGGTGCACCCGCCCTGCCGTGGGAGCTGGGCATCCATCAGTATGCGTGTGAGGAAGGGCTGCTCAGCCAGCTGTGGCAGGTGGCCGGTGGCCAGTGAACCTGGACAAGCCCCGGCAGGACCCAGCCAAGGTGGTGGGTGGCACAGAGCCACATTCAGTGCCCCTCAGCGGGGTGCCCTTGTTTTAACAGGATTTCCAGCACCGTCCAGACACATGGCTTCACATCCCTCCTTGCTGCCAGGGCTGTCAACAGCTCCAGCTGTATGGACCATCAGGTGGGGTCCACGCAAGAGGGAACCCCAAGGTAAACCTCCCTCTTCTGCCACCCCACAAGCTGGGTGGGGAGCAGAAGGGGTGTCAGGGTGACTGTGGTGGGTGCTGGTGGGTGCCCAACAGCATTGACTCTCCTTAAAAAAACTTAACCTGTGGCTGCAGCGCTCACTCCGTGTTTTAGAGCTTCCAATAAGGCAAAAGCTCTCCTGTTGTGTATTTTCCATGAATGATATTCCCAATACTGGTTCCTATGGCTCCTTATGCCCCAGTGTCATGGTTTAACACCAGCCAGCAACTAAGCACCATGCAGCCACAAGACCCTTCCTTCAGGCATCAAACCCTGAGCTGTAGGAGGAGGGTGTGGAAGGTGGGGGAAACTGAGGCAGGGAAATAGGTGGACACACACAGGGAGGAGCGGTTGTTGGTGTGTCTGCTCTGCTTCTGCAGAACAAGGATGGGGTGTGGGGGTGAAGGACATTTGTCTGGGGTGAGGGAAGCCAAGCTGGGAGAGCAGGAGAGCGCAGGAGCCACCCCTATGTGTGCACACACGTGGGTGCGAGCAAGATGTTCCCACCTGGGAGAACACATCCATGATGCGGAGCTGGTGGAAACCTCATCCTTCCCCTCCTCTCTCAACCTCCCCTCTGCTGGGGCTGAAGGTGGGGAGACCGGCTCTGCTTCTGCCTTTTGTGGTTGCTATTTCCACTTTGTTTCAGGTTTCTCCTCTGTTGGGACTTTGGGCCTTCCTGTTCCCCAGTAATTATGTAATTACTTCACAACATGCTGCAGGAATAGTCAGGGAGACGGCTACAGCTAGCACAACAATGGTGACAAGTAAAACATTAATTTCTGGAGTTCTTTTAATTAATTCATCAGGAATCGTGCTGTGCGGGATGATTACGTTAAAGTGTTTAATTACAAATTTATATGTAATGATGCACTTTAATTACTTTGGACTGGTACAATATTATTGGGCCCTTTTCCCAAGATTCCTGGCACTGGGTTTGGGCTGCACGCAAGCAGTGCCATGGATGCTTGTGCCTCTAAATTATTTACATGGCATGGGAGAAATCCAGTCCTGATTGATGAGAGCAAATTTTCCCCTTAGCTGAATGGGAGCGAGGGCCGTGGGGAATCCAGAGAAGGAAGGTCAGTGTGGCGTGTGTGTGTCAGGCATCAGGGCATTTTTTGTTGGAAGAATGGAGGTTAATCTGGTGGAAACTGAAGTGATAGAGAGCCAGGCACGATAAATATTTATCAAAGGGACCAGTGTCAGGATTCTGGTTCACTGACGCAGATATGTCCCGGATGGATCTCACGAAGCAGCATGAGATGATGCTGCTAACAGCCCTCACCAAGCGCATAGGGTGGTTTTCTCCAGCTCCGCTCCTTTTGCTTGTCCCCCTTTCCTTTGTCTTGCCTGTCTTTGTGTGCACGTGTGTGTGTGCACGCACACTCATTTTCTTTCCCTTTAGGCTCCCATTCTCCCCTCGTCCCATCTCTATTTGCCTGTGTGCATGGGGAGCATCTGTCATTCTTCTTTCTCCTTTGTCAGCATCCTCCCAGGCTAGATGGAGCCCAGAGGGTCAGCCACGCTTTTAGAAAGGCCTGTGAGCTAAAGTGCTTGAAGTTAAGTTTGAGGTTGGCCTGTCTTTAAGCTGTTCTACATGCAAAATAACCAGTTATGTAGTGCAGATACGTGTGCGTGTGTATATATATATATATATATATGTATAGCTGTGCTGCACAGAGTAATCTGCAGGGCAGGCACTGCCTTGCTGTCATGGGTTTGCAGTGCCTGGCACACAGGCGTCTGGCAAAACCTGGTTTGTTTTGCTTGAGTTTGGAGAGCAGGATCTGGCGAGGAAGAAATTGGACAATTTCCTCAAGAGAGGGGGAAATAGAAATCAGCTTTGGGTACGTTACACTGATGGATGCCGGCAGATGCACCGGTGAGGTTGGGCGTAGTGTTGTCAACACTTGTCTTGCAGTGGGTTTGTGTCATTATAATTGCAACCAGAATTTGCTGGCAAATAGCAGCAAATGGGCCCTGTGAGATGCTCTCCTCCACTGCAGCCAGGACTTCGGGTGCTTATTTCTTGTGCAGTTGCACAGATGATGCACTGCTTTGTCTAGG
The DNA here is from genome assembly GCA_013401275.1 of Pandion haliaetus. NCBI lineage: Eukaryota > Metazoa > Chordata > Aves > Accipitriformes > Pandionidae > Pandion > Pandion haliaetus. Next base: position 148,951 of record VYZV01007904.1, on the reverse strand, counting down.
ACTGCAGGGTCCCAAGGTCCAAGCCATTTAGTTGTGCTACTTGGCTTTGAACACACAAAAAAAGTCACTTGCAGTAGCTGACGTCACACTGTCTCTTTGTGTGGGTGCAAGTTGCTTCTATTGGTGAGCCGGTTTCTGGTGGACCTGGCCAGGAAGAAATGGGAGTTTTCTTGGGCGAAAGCAGAAGTGCTGGGGCGGAGGCAGGCGATGGTTGTTCTCATGGCCAGGACCCGTTGCCTGCTCTCCAGAGCACCAGAGCTCAGTGGCTGCTTTGCTGCAGTTGAACTGGGCTTCAGACCTCTGTGGTGGGCACTGCAGTCATCTCATCTCCTCCATACAGACAGACAGACAGAGTTTTAGAGCATTGCCTTGCTGTTGGGCCGCAGCAGGTTGGTAGGTGAGAGCAACTTCAGTGGTTTCATCTCCTGGGGATGTCAGCAGTGGGAGACTGTTGACTTTGCCTTCATTCATTTTTCTCAGAGCTTTGCAAATCTTTATTGATTCATAGCTATGTTTTTTTCCATCTCCTGCCTCTTCCCACATTGCCTTGACCCCTCTTGAGCTGCTCTGCCATCTCAAAGCCATATTTCATCACAGCAGTCCTGTAAAGGGAATTTGTTCTCCCTTACTGGGTCAGCCATAGAGGAGCCCAGCTTTGGGTGGGTAACGCTGGAGAGCTGCAATGGGAGGAAGAAGGTCAGAACATGGACCAGCAGCAGCCAACAGCAGAACAGAGGATGATTTAACAGAGGGGACCAGACCCCCTGTCTGCTCACCTCTAGAACCAGAACACCTCCTCACCTGCAGAAATACAGTAAAAATGGGTCTTTTGGTAATCTCTGGGTGGCTGCTGCCTGGAGGCATGTAGCTCGGATGACGCCCCATGACAGCCCCAGGAATATTAGTTGCAATTCAGTCTATGGCCATGGAGAATTTCATGAGGAAAGAACAACACAGTTCCTACAGAGCTTAGACGGGCAGGAGAGCTCATTGCCGGGGTGACTGGGCATGAAACTAAACGGAGAAGGGTACGGGCTCACTGGGTGCCATCTGAAGCACTTGCTGTTCATCTGCTGGATGATCAGATCATTGATACGTGCAAAAATGATGTCAAAACAGGGCACTGTAAGGAGCCAGTCCCTGCAAGTTTCCCTGTACGAGAGCTCACAGCCAACATTGTCCATGCTCGTGCTGTCAGCTGGGTGCAGCTCCCGGGAATGTTCATTATCTTCTGCAAGGTGTCAGGGCTGTTACAAGAGGTGGTGTAGCTCTTTTGCCATTAGCAGGGATGGCAGAGGTGTTTGGTTGCCCTCCTGGCAGAGCAGGCAGTGCCTGGTCTGGTTGACGTAGACCTGCAGCACAGGGAGGCTGCGGCAGCATCGGTGGGTCATTTCCTAGTATTAATTATGGATCCAGATTTGCAATCCAAGCCTTCCTCTGAGCTCCTGCCAGTCACTGCTCACTGAAGATGGAAAAGGGTGTGATGACCGTATTCTCCAAGAAGATGTAACTCAGGGCATGTGGGATAAACCCTTGCAGGGCAGGGTGCCCATGCTGGGCAAGCAGGAGGCTAACAACTGCTGAGCGAGAGAGGTCTTGGTGAAGCAAGGCCATTCACGTGGGCTTCACATGGGTAAGCAAGCTGGAAAGAGTCCCACTGGGAGCCAAAATATGCATTGCCCTGCTGAGTCACAACAGCTGCTGCTCCTGATGATGCTATAGCTGAGGTGAGGGGAGGGGGAAACCCTTTTTTTCCCATGGGAAGACAGGGTGTTTGTAAGCCCAGCTTGTTCCAGAAAGTTTTGTATCCTCCATACCCCCTCCTGTGATGGTCAGGCTTTGCAGAGGCTGTCCCAGCAGATGGAAATGGTCCCTCACTGCACATGGAGAGGAGCAAAGCACTTCTCCCCCGCAGGCTTCCCGTGCCCCTTTCCTTTGCAACTGTGTTCATAAGATGCAGCTGCATTTTGGCAGGGAGCTGGAAGCACCGGACATCTCAGCGAGTGCAGAAGTGCTTCTTGCCACAGCTCGGGTATTTCCAAGCCAGAGCTGGTCCCAGCATTTGTCATTGCACATGCTGGGTCATGTAAGCCTTTTCCTGGCAGTCTTGAGAGGGAAGGGTTTAGCAAGCAATGGCAGGAGCAAGGCTTTCCTGGAGGGTGAGTGGGAGACAGGGAGCTGCGGTCAATGTACAGGCAAAATATGTGAGCATCATGAAGACCAAACCAAACAGACTCGTGCTCATCCTGAAATCCTAGAGTGGGACGTATCCTGCACGTGTCTGTAGTAGCCATAGACTCTGCATGATGGAGTTTGTTAGACTGTCATGCAGGCTTCGGATGTCCCTTTTTTCTCTTCCTTTTTTTATTCGCTTTGACATTAGTCCAGGCACCCAGAAAAGGTTTTAGTGCTGGTACTTACCATGAAGGAGGAGACAGGGTACTGCACAAATACCCCCCTCTCCCAGGTGCACCATGCTGGTCAGAGGCACAGGGCACCTTTCCAGGGCAGACCCCCCATGCAGAGATACTCGTTCTGCCGTAAATAATTCCCATTTGTGGCTCTTCTCCTGCCTGTACTGCGCTGGTTCAGGCGCTGGAAGCAGAGGCTGCTGCCTTGCCACGATGTGTTGGAGCCCCACATGTCGCACCAGGGAGGGCTCCCTGCCGTGCCGAGGAGCCTCCTGGTGCCACCTCCCCACCACCTCATGCTGGAGGGGCTGGAGGGCTCCTGGGGGGCCATGGAGATGATACCTGAGCTGTTTTAATGCATTTGAGGGTTGCCAAAGGCTCCCCTTTGCATGGGGTCAGGCTCCCAGCAAGAAACCCCCCCTTAGTCCCCAGTCCCTTCTCCAAGCCCCATCCCCAGCAGCGTTGTGGCACCTCAGCCATGCCGAGCGTGGCTGGCACCGTCCGTCCGTCCGGGCTGCCTGCATGGGGAACGGCTCCTCAGGCAGCAGGCCTGCCAAGGCCAGATGGTGTTTATGAGCGGCGCCAGGTCCCAGCTGAGCGCTGCCCAGCGAGACAAGCGCAGAAGCTGCCGCCGCAGCCGGCGCTGCCAAACCCTCGGCATATGCTGCGCTCTGCCCTACACCTGCCGATGGGCAGCCTCCGCGCACCGCTCGCGTGGTGCCGGCGTGAAGGAAGGAGGAAAAGCGGCAGCCCCATCTGGAAGGAATTTAGTGGATAAACAAGGGCAGCGAAACCCGAAAATGAAAATATCAAAAAAAAGAAGATGGCGCAGAGGGAGCTGCAGCCACCCTGGTAAGGTCATGGGATGCAGCAGGGTGCAGCGGGTGAGGGCTGAGCGGCACCCAAGGGTGGCTGTGCGTGGGCACGGGGTGGCCGGGACATGTCCCCTTTTGCACAGGGACCCCCATTTGCACCAGGACCCCTTTTTGCCCGTGCACAGCCCGGGACTGGCTGCCCTGCCGCGTCCCCACCAGCCCCAGCAAAAGGTGCTGGGAAACTGCTGGGGGATATTTTAACTTCTCTTTCTCAGGAGCAAACCCTAATGATCATGAGCAAAATTGATGGGAGAATATACTTTCTGCCTACTTTGAATTTACTTTGGTAAACTGTACATACTCGGGGCTTGGGTCTATAATTTATTGAAAGGAACCAGACTGGAAACCAGCTTCATACTGTGAGTAATTTCTAGCATCGCTGTAATCTATCACTGAGAGACAGGGCACTTTGTTTCTCTGAAAAATTATTTTTATAGTTGGCTTAGTAACAACAACAATTATTATTATTAATATTAATAACTACTTGTGTAAGGCCTTTCATGCGTGGTTTAGAAAGCGTTTTGCACATGGGTCAATAGGTGTTAGCTGCATCTCATGGGAAGGGAAACCAAGGCACAGATCTGGCCGCTGCCTTGCTTAGGCTCACCCTGAGTGTGCAGCAACCTCACTCCCAAAATACAGCTTGGACCACTGGATGCTGCTGCCCTTTGTGTATTTCTAAAATATTTGAGGGTTTAGTAGTGACAAAAGAGCAGATCAGGAAATTATTTTCTTCAAAATTTGGATCTACTTGGGTTCAAAAAATTATTAAGAAAACTCCAGAAAGAAATAGCCTTTGCCATGCCATTGTGGCTAGAGCTGATGTGCAAGTTGTCCCCCACATGCTCCATGCAGCTAATCCCCTGGGAGAGCACAGAAACAAGCACAACATCTCACCTCGGCAATAGTGACTTAAACATTTCCTTCACTTAGTTTTAATGTAAGGGAAGTAGAAAATTTTAAAAGCCTTTGATTCCCCCCAGACTGGCTCCCCAGTGCCTGGCTTGCGCTCCTAAGACCATCATCTGGATCGCGAGGGCAACTGTCTGAATGCGAAAAGCAGGACCCATCCTCAGCTGCAGCCAGGGCTGAGATCCGCGGGACGCCTGTCCTTAACTCACCAGCTTGGCTTATTAAATAACGTGGTGCTGCTTCACAGGCATCTCCCCAGTCCCACTTTCCAGAGTGGAAAAATGCCATTTGTGGGTAGAGAGCAGCAAAGACCTGCTGCTGAAAATACACCGTGTGCTGGGGATGGGGGGAGAGCCCCCAGCCCACCTTCTCTCATCCGCTCCACTGCTTTGGCCACATGCAAACTAAACATGGTTGCTCTGGACATGTGTGAACTTACTTTAAATTAGAGAGTGAAACTCCTCCAGGTGGAAACTGCATTCTTCTGTGGAAGTAAGTGGTGTAAACTTTCTATCCATACATCGTTCAGGACACTATTTTACCTGTTTATGAGAGAGCTCTTCAGGTGAACTTTATCCCTGTCTCTTCAATTCTTGCTTTGTAGCAAGAATAATAATAATATTTAACATTTATGGAGCACTTTACACCTTCAAAATCCATTTGCAGGTATTTAGTAATGAAGCCTTAGGCCACTCCCATGAGGTGGAGGGGCATGGCAGCATTATTTGCATTTGCAGGTGGAAAATTCAAGGCAGGAGAGGTGGTAGGGCAGAATCAGGACTGGAGCCTGGACTTCCTGCCCAGCCCCAGGCAGCATACTTCAGTGCCTCACTGTGGCCCACCACCTCTGGGTTCGCTTGCAAAATGTTCACCTCCAATAAGAAAAGGGGGTTAAAAAAAAAATCAGAAAAAAATCTTTTTTCCCCTCCATTAGGAATTTCAGCCTTTTTTGGCATGTTTTTATTTCTTTAATGCAATGAAAAATGTTCAGAGCAGAGCCATGTTCCTTAATCCTGTACAGCGGTAATATAATCTGCATTTGTTCAGAGCCATTCAACCTGAATCATCCCTGAGCACTGAAGATGACATGCAAGCAATGCACAGGAATAAATCCACCCACCACCTTGATGGAGGTGCTTCCAGTTAAAACACAGTGAGACAGCCTGGCGCAGGTGGGGCAGGGTGAGGGCACTCGTTCCTTTACCCAGGAGCACATTGAACTGAAGCCTTCTCGGAAGATGCCCATTTCTGCTCGGTTTTCTGTGCTGAACTCATATATGTAGGATTTACTGTGCAGGTACGTGAGCCCTGGACACATTTTGCCTGTGCTGTCCATCAGTCCAGGGTGTCTGGATGTGGGCAGTTCCAGCAGGGTCATGCAGCATCTGCGTATTCCTGAAAAAAAAATCCCTCTTTCCACCTGGAAAAAAATTCCAGGAGGGTGTAGTGGAAGAGACGTGGCACGTACTGGTGGTGGTAGTTAATTATCCAGTATCCCAGTGGGATTGAGCTGTCACCGTTAAAGCTGGAGAAGCAGAGCCACGAGGAGGACAGCACCATGGTCCCACTCACATGCAACGCCAGACATCAGATGGAAAAGCAAAGGGGTTATGCTGCTAGACCCATCATCTCTGCCTGCAGAAGTTAGAGAGGAGGGCAGGCAGCAGCTTGGGGAAACCCGGGGCGCACATAATGGTTTTTTTCCCTAAGTTTCTCCTGTTTCCTAGGACTTTTGAGGGGTTTGCTCCATCGCAGGGTGAGGAAGCCAACAGATGGCACTGTGCTGTTTCTGGAGGAGCCCAGCCTTGCTGGAGGCCAGACACGGGATGCCCAAATGCTGGAAAAGAGTTGCACTTCAGGGAAGTTTCTCCCCGTGCAAAGAGAGAGGCGAAGTCTCTCCATGGCCCTTCCTCCACCCTGAGCTGCTGCTGCTGCTTTGGCCCAAAGCATGGTGCAAAGTGGATATGTTTGTACACAACCTCAGGACATTATCTGTTAACAGGAAAAGGGATGCAAAACCATCCTGCAAACCGGGTGAGTGTTAGAAAAGCTCAAATTCCCATTGGGAACATTTTTCTATTTGCATCCTGTGTGGCAGGCATGGGCAGAACAGACACCCTCGGTGCTGTGCCGGTGCCCAGCTGAGGAAATCAATTGTGGGGAGCTGATTATTTTGGCAGGAGGCGCAGGGTTCCTTGGGAGCACGGCTGGATCAACAGGTGGCCCTCATCTGGGAGACTGACTTTAGCCCCAGGTGCTCCTGCTGTTTGGGACCAGTGGAGCAGAGGAGAGGGATGGGGTGATGCTGGGGTTGGTTCCTGACAGTAGAACCCTCTTCTTTTCGTTAAGCCTCCCCTGTGCAAGACTGCCCTTTATTTCACACGTCCCACAGGTGTGGCTTGCTGTTCCAGGAGCAGAGACACGTTCACTGCTCCAGCCATAGGTTTGTGCCTCATAGCAGGGTTGGGCAGATGGTTTGGGGTGAATTATCCCCACTGTTCAAAACATGCCACTTTTCCAAGCTGAATCTCTAACACCTTTCCAGTCCAGTATTGTGAAGTCCTGTGGAGCCATTCCCCAGTGTTCCCAGTCCCACCGGGTGAGTATCACTGTCATCATCGATCTGCTGGGTTCCCTTGTTTCCAGCTCCTTAGTAAGCTTGCGTGCCCCAAGATCTCTTCTCCCTTTTGTGTTGGTATCGCATTGTCCATCCAACAGCAAATATCTGTAATGGGGATGGGGACAGCTGGGCTCCAAACCCAGCATCAGGAGCTGCTCTTACTTGGTGGATACATCTGAACAGGCTTAGCTGTCAAGGTTGGGGAAACTCAGAAACGTGACCCAGTTTTCTTGCCTTAAGCTGCAAGACCTTTTCTAGCGAGTGGGGCCAACAGTGAGTGCGCACCACAGGTCTGCACCCTGCGGTGCCGTCTCTCCACCTCGCCTTCCCACAGTTTGCCATTGCTCTTCTTCCTCCCTCCCTCTTCTCAAAACCCTGTCAAGATCCAATCCAGCGGAGGTATGCAGTGTTTGCCGCCAGGTCGTGAGCATTCCCGTCTCCCCTGGAGCCCCTGCACACCCTCCGAGGACGTGCTCAGCATCGCTGCTGCGCTCAGCCGCCCCCCGCACATGGCAGGCTCGACCCTGCTGCCATCCGACGCCGCCTTTCAAATTGCTGAAGTCAAATTAGGGTAAGTAGTTATATTAGGCTGACCTATGCCTTGTCAATCTTTACATCATTCAAAGGCAATTTAGCCTATTCAATCATAACAAGAGGCTATTGATTGAATAATCTCTGTTATTAGCATTTGGGTAGAACTTGCTCTTTGTTTTATTTTATTATTGTTTTTGTTGGTTAGCTTAAACCTGTTTCTGTTTTGGCCTGCTGGAACTGCCACTGCAATTACAGTAAAGAGTATGAGCAGATACTTGATTAAGCCTTGCAGAGATTATTACAAAGCAAGGCCTCTTTCTGAATGCACGTATTTCAGAAGAAATAGCATAAAGAAACATGCACGTGTGAATTCCTAGGATCTGCAAGCACAATTTATCCTTGCAGGTCAATAGCTCATATTGTCTGCTCTGCCAAATTGTTCAAACATATATAATGCTCTCAAAACATTGCTTAATTAGATTCTAGAGAACATTGACACACAAACAAAAGATATTAATATCAAGGATTTCAGCATCAAATGTAGTTTACACAGATCAAAGAACATTTTTGGTGCAAAGAGGTTATGAATGTGACAGGTTGTTACTCCACAAGTGAAGAATATGACAAGAAGGGGAAGCAGTGATCAGAGAGCGAAGCACAAAGAGGAATGAGTACGTACTCGTGAGGCACATGGGGAAGATAAAGCTGCAGAAATATAGAAAACGGAAGATTTTTCTGGAGAGGCAGGGAAAAACACCTTACAGAAAACTGTAACAGACTCTGTGGCAATACCCCCTAAAATGGACATGGAGCTTTTTGGCGTTATAGGGTTGTGAATCACTGCTGTGAGGTAGCATGAGACTTGTCCTCTTTCATAGGGATGGCATATTAAGAGCAAGATCCAAAACTTGAAACTGTTTGTAGGCAAACTCCTCCTTGAAATTAGTGGCTAAGGGCTTGATGGTGACTTGGTCCTTAGCTGGGAGCCTTTTGTTTTTTAGCTTTTTGATGTGGTCTGTGTTGCTTGAAACTGGGATGAGGCAGTGAAGAGGTGAAGGAAGGGGATGTGGAGTTGAGCTGGAAGAGTCATGAAGTGACAGGTTGAAGTCAGAGGTGGGTTGTCAGAAGACGTGCAGTCCTAGCCAGGCCTGGGATCTTGGGGGGCAATAAGATAGGAAAGGGGACAAATGTGGTTAACAATTTTCTATCCTGAGTTTCACAAATGCTACTGAGAACAAGTGACATAGCTGCATATCCCCACTGTGGGGGAGATTGATGGTCTCCTTGGGATGTGGATGTGCTGTCCCCATCACCTTGAAATAGTTACAGGGTCTGGGAGCAGCTTTGTGGAGCCTCAGTGATCCTGGGAGAAGCAGGACTGCCCCAGACCTGCAGCCTGAGCTGGGAAGATTTTCAGTCTGGTCAATGGGATCTTAATTCAGCTCATCCACAGCACCTGGAACAGAAAATTACTCTCTGGTGGTTACCTGGAAGAGAAGCAAGGAGCTGGAGGGAAAACATGGGAAATGGATGTAAGGGTAGGCACAAAGTAGCAGGCCAGGAAAACAAGCAAACAGCTAAAAGAGCAAGCCAAGGGGAAGTCAATAAAATTGATTTAAAATACATATGAATGGAAAAAAAATTAATAAGCCAAAGCTGTATTTAATGTCAATATTGTTGTAGTAGTCTGAGAAATCATGAATAAATAAAAGCAGATGGTGGATTGATCATACAACACCAAGAAAGGCACTTGTGAAGAATATTTTCTTCTCAATCCACACAGACTCATATGTGTGTTTCTTGTTTGGGAGTCATGTTTGCAAACTCCTGTATATTGAGAAACAGGTAAACCTCAGTGGTTAAGGCTTGTTTTGACACAATTATTTCCATTTTCTCTTGGAAAGTATTACTTCTGTTTCAAAAGTGTTCCATCTGCATATTACACTATATATCACAGCAACCTGCCAAATCCCCTGTAATTTATTAAAAAATATGCTGACAAATCAAGGACTAGTACTTTAAAGCATGGGTAATTTGCAGCATTATTGAAGAGCACTCTCTCCCTTCAACTTTTCCCAACAAGCACTAAAAGCAAACTGTCCCTGTTGCTTCTGACAAGGGAAGGATTTCCCTCATCCAAATGCTGGCTGAGCTGCTGGGACCTGCGCCATGGTCCTGATTGATGCTGAGTGCTCTCAGAGCAAACCACATTGAAGAAGCTCAGCTCCTTGCCCAACTTTGCATCTACTGATTTTTCTATGTGGATAGTGCATTGTAATATCCTATTTAAAAAATTGGGAAGAGAAGAAACTGCATCACAATGAGCTACATACTCCTGGCACAGAGGGTTCACTATTAGGACCTATTCCAGAAGATCATTTAAGCGTGCACTTTCTGAAAAATCTTATTTTTATTAGGGTCTTTCATTAGGTAGGTCCTTAGTTATACTGCAGGTACAGAGACCAAGCAATTTGTCTGTCTGTCTATCACTAGTTCTCACTGCCGTGGTACGTAGCCTTCGGAGACTGAAATAACATCCTTAACGTCCCCGTGAAAGTGCGTTATTTGTCTTAACATGTAACTCCTATTATTAAAATCAAAGTGAGAGCAGTGAAGAAGTGGCCAGGTACAAAATCATCAGAGTATGTTCAATTATGTGCCATTTTTATGCCACCTTTAGCTCTCCTCATCAACAGGAAAAACAACAACTTTAGAGTTTCTTCTCAGAGACTTGAATGTACAGTTGTGCCTGTAGACTTGTTCTTTGGTCCCCAAGATGGTGCAGAGAAAGCCAAGAGCCTCTTCATTTATCACTCTCACAATTTGCATCTTGTTTCAAACCTGGTTTTGTAGATCACAGCCCAGGTGTTCTTCTGTTTGCATTGTGCCATTACAGTGAGATCCAATTTATGGCTTGTGCTCTTCGAGTGTTTGACAGTTCTGGTTTATCTGCCCCTGGAGTTTTGTTTTTCCCCTGGAAATGATTAGGGGGTTGTGAATTGACTTGAGGAGCTATCAGGAGGAATAGGCAAGAAGAACATTAACGGTCTGTAGAAAACACAGGAGACCTATATCAACAGGTATTTCAGAAAGGCATTACGGGAGTTATTCTCAGCCCTTGCTAGAGGAAGCAACTTGCAAAGTTATCCACTCAGTTGCCACTGGACTTATAAAGTCCAGCTTATAAAGTCACGTATGATCCAAATGTGTACACATGCCCATGGTAGCCACGTGGCCAGGCAGCCCGTGGTCTGCTCAGTCTGTGCAAACCTTGACTGCGAGGTCCTGGGTGTGCAGGCTTGTGGGATCAGAGGTGGAGGCTGCCTCTGCCTGTAGTGATGAAACCAAAATTCCCAAAAAGCAGCAGTCAGGTGGAGGACAGACTATGTAACACTGAATTGGGGAAGAGTGGCTAGAAATCTGCCCAGCAGAAAAGGACCTGGGGGTGCTGGTTGACAGCCGGCTGAATATGAGCCGGCAGTGTGCCCAGGTGGCCAAGAAGGCCAACGGCATCCTGGCCTGTATCAGAAATAGCGTGGCCAGCAGGAGCAGGGAAGTGATCGTCCCCCTGTACTCAGCACTGGTGAGGCTGCACCTTGAGTACTGTGTTCAGTTTTGGGCCCCTCACTACAGGAAAGACATTGAGGTGCTGGAGCGTGTCCAGAGAAGGGCAACGAAGCTGGTGAGGGGCCTGGAGCACAAGTCTGATGAGGAGCGGCTGAGGGAACCAGGATTGTTTAGACTGGAGAAAAGGAGACTGAGGGAGACCTTATCACTCTCTACAACTATTTGAAAGGAGGTTATAGTGAGGTGGGTGCTGGTCTCTTCTATCAAGTAACTACTGATAGGATGAGAGGAAATGGCCTCAAGTTGCAGCAGGGAAGGTTTAGGTTGGATATTAGAAAAAATTTCTTTACTGAAAGGGTTGTCAGGCATTGGAACAGGCTGCCCAGGGAAGTGGTGGAGTCACTGTTCCTGGAGGTATTTAAAAGATGTGTAGATTTCGTGCTTAGGGACATAGCTTAGTGGTGGACTTGGCAGTGTTAGCTTAACAGTTGGACTCGATGATCTTAAAGGTCCTTTCCAACCTAATGATTCTATGATTCTATGAATCAAAATGCTGCTAAGTGTTGGCTGCTTATGGCTGTGAGCACCCTGAGGTGGGGAGCATCAGCAGTGTAGGGACAGCAGACCCTTGTGTTAAACCAACAGGTAAGGAGATCCAGTCTTCCAATGAAAAAGATGGACCAGTCCCCTGTCATAATATGCAGACACACAACGCGGGTAGGGAATGGCACTGCCTGCTAGGCAGAGGTGGAAAAGGCTGAAGGGGGATTTGTCTGAGGGTCAGGAAATCCTGAATGCAGTGGATAAGCTGGACACAGGATGGTCTTTCACCAAATCCTGTAATAGAAGAATGAGGGGCACTCAGTTGAAAACAGTAGGAGATTAAGTTTGAGCTAGATAAAAGAAAGCACTTCTGGACACGGCAGGTAGTGAACTTTGGGAACTTGCTGCCACGGGAGGAAAAGGGGATTAGAGAAACTCATGGAAACAGCTTTGTAAGTGGCAGCTAAAATCCTTGGGCAGGGATGTACCCTCCAGCATCCCTGCCGAGACAGCTCAGGTTGCTGGGGAGCACGAGGGGGATGGAAAGTGGCCCGGGTGGCATGCTCTCCCTAAATATCATCCTCCGCTGTGCCTGTCGGAGCAGGCATGCCAGGCTGGACATCCCAGCAGACAGAGCCAGCCGGGGCATCCTATTCACCGAGCTTTCTGGCATGAGCATTTCTGCTGCAGTGCGCAAACGCCGGCTTGCACGGGGGCTGGCACGCTTCCCATGCCAGGCATGCGAAGGCCATCGCCCTGCAGCTTATTCTGTGTCAAGGGGCAAGTGGCACAGCTGCTGGTGGTGGTGGTCACCCCCCACCCTCGGGGCAGGGGGCTCTGCCGTCCCCCCATTCTCCATCCTTCCCATGCTGTTATGAGCCCCAGTGATGGCAGCTGCCCGGAGAGTACCTCACCGCTACAACATAAGACGCATGGATCAATTAACTCAGTTGCTGGGTTTCGCTTTTGAATCAATTAACTGGAACTGAAATTAACTAAAAATATCCTTTGCTTATTAACAGACCGAACTAATTGCAATAAAAAGTGGGGAAAAAAAAAAGAAACACAGAGATGCTATTTGTCACAGTGAATCTCTGCCCTCATCTTTATTGCAAATATTCCTCGTTTACTAGGCGGACTAATGACTCCACAACCTCCAAATTGGTAGTGTCATCCCACGATGAGGCGGCTGTGTTTCCCACCATCCCCAGCACATCCCAACCCTGCGAGGCCAGGATGGGGCCTGGCCAGGACCTGCTCTCGTCTCCACCAGCCCTCCTGCCCCGGCTGCTCTGCGGGGCCTGGCAGCATGCAGCCCTCTTTGTCTCGCCTTCCTTCCCTTTGTTTCCGGCTCCAGTTCTTTGTTTGCCTGGGTTTTCCTTTTTTTTCTTGTTTGTATCCATTATTCCTCTGTTGGCCTTTCCTTCCCCATGCATGCCCCCACCCTATCCTGAGGATTTCCATCTGTCCCCCCCAGCCCTTTCTTTCTTCCCATTTCCACCATCCTCTTTCCCTTCCCTCTGTCCGCAGTGCTATCCCACTCCTTCCCTCTGTCTTCCCAGCTGCAATTAGAGCTAATCAGATACCTGAGCAGCTCTGCAAAGCTATTAGTGGCTTCCCACTCATCCCCAGGGGAGGTGAGCAGAGCTGGACAATTAGGCTTTTCCATGCAGCCCCCAGTCTGATAAACACAATAAACAAAACAGGGCGATGGGCACATCTCTGTCACCAGTGCAACCGCACCGGGCATAGCCCAGCGAGCATCCCTGGCCACGCTGGTTGTCCCACAGCGGGACCCAGCATGTGGGGTGCTCCTGGGAGCATGCCTGGCTGCCCTCCTTCTGCCCCTGCTCCTGCCCTTGCTCCAAATCACCTGGTTTTAGGAGCCTGGGGGGTGCTTTGGGGGGGGGGCACAGCCTCTCCTGCGAGGCCGATGTGTGTTTGTTGCAGAGAATTTCCCCGCTTGCTCCGCAGCCCGGCGCACCCCTCCTGCTGCTGGATCTATGAGCTGTGTGTGTGTTTTGTAATTAAGCAGTTAATTGCACTGGAGTTCTTGATTAGCTTTGGGGGATGGTAATGTTCTAGCAGGATGAGATGTTGTGTACAGTTCAGAATCATTTACAGAAATTGGAGCTAATTTTGCTGTCTGTGCTTATTACTGCATTAATTTAATTTGGGTTGCTTTTAGCTCATTAACACATCTAATTAATTCGTTGACATCACTATTAAGATGTCTCTTTGAAATTGGCGTCTCCAGATAATCAGGATGGAAGAGGCTGACAGATCAGGCGCGAAGCTGACTGGGAAAATGGGGAAGAAAAAAAAAAAAGGGACGACTAATGAATTTTCCATCAGAATCGCACGGTTTGTCAGAGTTGGTATCAGAGAGGCAGAGACAGAGCTAGCGAGACAGAGAAAGGGCATGAGAGAGACAGCAATGGTAAAGGGAGACTAGTTCTTGCAAAAATATTGTATTTGTTAGGAGAGCAAGTAAGACACATGAGAGGACAATAAATATTCTTTAGCGAATTGACATCAAGGCTACATATTTCTTAGTTAATTTTCCTCTCTCCCTGGTTTTCCGTTGTGGCCTTTTGGCTGTTTTCATTTTTTTCCACACCACAAATGATTTTGTAATATCAGTGCTGGGGGCTTTGATGGACCGATTGGGCTGGGGGCCGTTCGATGCCCCTCCTGCTGCTGCGGGTCCTGCTCTCTGGGGATGGGGGAAGGCTGCAGGGATGGGAGACCATCCATGCCCCGTGCTGCGGCGAGTGCGGAGTTCAGGGGATGGATGGACAATTGCAAGCAATTAAATTACGGTTGTTTAATGAGTTAGCACATATCAGCAGAGCCTCAGTATCTGGCTGTTTGCCGGCCCGGCTGCATTTGAGAAATAAAACAGCTTAGCTTAAGCCTGCCTTCATGGTGGTTGTAGCTCGCAGAAGAGAGATGTCTTACGGGTTTGGAGGGGCAGTTGTGGCATGCTGGATTGGGTGGAAAGTCACAGCAAGACCATGCACTGGCCCAGGAGCTGCTGGTCCCGTATGTGGGCAGGAGACCCAGAGCAGAGCTGGCTGTGGGACACCCAGGCATCCAGGGCAGGCTGCCTGCCACCCTGGCTCTGCGAGGAGGTAAAAACACCTTTCATGACGTTGAACTGGGAGCCTAGGACACTGCTGGAGGCTGGGAAATCATCTGCGTGGGAGCAAATGTGAGCAAACCCAGCAAAATGAGGCTGGCAGCAGAGAGGCAAATAACTCCTTCCGCCAGGCAAGGGTTGGTGCCCTTGTCCAGGGCATAAACTCACAGCCCATTTTTGGGTGCAGCCATGAAGATGGTGCGGTGTCCTGAGGCTGGGTGGTGGCAAGGCTTGGTCACTTAGCAGGGATTGGAGTTAGGTGGGATGCAAGAGAGCAGGGAGAGAAGAGGAGCCGACATTGACCTTGCTCCATGACACAGGTTGATAAGGATGCAGCATGTGCTTAAAATGACCCAGAAGAGATACTTTTCTGGCTCCAGGACCCAAATTTGAAGGGTTGATGTGCAAGGGAAGGGGTTGGGGAGCACAGCTGGCTAAAGGCACACAAGGCGGGGGTGGGGGTGGTGGAAGGTTTGCACAGAGGGCAGAAATATCACAGGCAGAATAAAACCAGAAAGGCACAGGGAGGTTCTTGTTCGAGAAGTGAGAACTGTGGGAGTCCTGGTATTAGAAATATTTACTAAAAGGCGAAGCAACACTTGAGGAGCAGATAGGGAAACACTGGACAGGGACCCTTTCCTTTCTCTTTAGCCCCACCGATGTCCACCTCTGCAAGGCACTGAGCCTGCAAGCACATTCCTCAGCACACAGCCAAACTCTCCAGCCTTTTGGGTTTTCACTGTTCTCATATTATTTCCCTGTTTCCCCCAGATTTGCCCAGAAGCGCCTGGTCAGCACGGTGCAGAGCTGGGAGCCTGAGTGTGGCCATGCTGCAGTAGCAAGCAGCTCTCCCGTCCTCCAGCTCCAGACACCTCTTCCTAAATCCACAGAGGTCCCAGACCTGAGGGGAGGAAGGAGCAGACACAGGTGTGTTTTGAGGTTGATTATGGTTTTCTCCTGTAGATAACCCCCATCTAACTGCAGAAGACACAACCTCTTTCCACACCACATTCCCTGTGTCAAGTGGGACAGAAACAGGAGAAACAGACCCAAAACCCACTTCACCCATGGTTTTAGCCTTTTTGGATTCACAGAACCCCCAGGTTTTCACTGTGCATGTGCAGACCAATCCATATACATAAAATTTGTGCTGACTGACAGCAAACCAGCTTTTCTCAGTTACCTTCCACAACCCCTGATGGGTCCCTCTGGAGTCTGTAGGCAACACATTGAAACCACCAATCTAGTTAGCACACTCCCAACCATGTACTGGATGTGCCAGCCAGCATGCTTGTTTCTGGAAGCATTTTCAGTGGAGTTAGTAACATTATCTGGGCTACGAACATAATGTTCCCTTCCCACCATCCCTCTGCCCCTCTCAAGGGAGATGCAATGTGGATGAAGGCAATAGAAGGAGCATTTTCACTGGGAATAGTTATCCTGCAGAAAGGCTTTTGTAAAATGGCTTCAAACTAATTGATTTTAAAAGAGAAGAAAATCTCAAGTTGCAATAGGAAGGCCATTGTGGAGGGAGAGGATGATTTTTAAAGTCTTTATGCGGTGCACCTGATTCCATGGCTGGACCTTGAAGGCTCTGAGGTCAGTGCACTGCCCTGCTCGTGTTCAGGGAGCCCTCACTCCAGGGACATCCCTGTCCTCATCAGATTCCTTGTCTGTGTGCCTTCTCAGACTGGGAAAGACAAGTGGAGAAAGCCATTTCTTCCTCACAGCAATTACAAACCTTGCTGAGAGTGGGAGGCTGGGAGAGATCCCAGGCAGAGTCCATGCAAGAGGAGGCTCCGAGGCAGGGTCTAGGTGGTGATAAGGGGTTGCAGAGATGAAATCTTCATCATTACTTTGTTTGCTTTGCTCAAACCTCACTTGGGAGAAGCTTGTGGTGGTGGATGGAGGTGAAGGAGAGCCAAGATCTTCCCATTACAGAGATAACGGTAGCTGAGTGTTGTGTTGTGCACCCTAGGTTGGGTACGGGGAGGCTGTGCACTTTGGCCAGGGTTGTCAGTCTTGGAAACACGTGTCATATGTAGGCATCTCCCTGGTTTTCAAAGGTACCAAACCAGATTGAGGCCAAATTATAAAAGAAGACTGGTTTTAAGACCCTCTTTTCTGGCAGTCTTGGTTTGTCCCACTGCCATCAAGCTGTAATGACCAGGCTGGCAGCAGCACTGGTGCTGTTATCTGTTCTCCTTCTCAAATGGAGATCAAATCCTCCTTTCAGCCCACCCCAGAAGAGAGAAACACAGTATCATACTGAATGCACAGTCAATCTGAAAAGCCAAGGGAGTGAATTGCATTGGCTTCCTGGGATTCCTTGTCCAACAGCAGTGCTAAACAGAGCATGTTTGTAGGTGTCTTCTCCTACCTGTGATTTGGGAGGAAAAAAACCCAAGAGTATCCCTACATCCTCAGTCTAACAAATAATCCCAAGCATATCTTTCTGCCCTGCATCACAAGGCTCTGCCTGTGAGAAGCACAGGGCAATATACTCCAACACTGAGCTGCAGTTTCCACCTGGAGAAGAGAAGTTTGCTCAAATTTCTATTCAATTTCATTCAAGGGAAGAATATTAGAAACTCCACTCTTTAGCACTTCATTAAACACTTTAGTTTAATAGCATCCTCCAGGGAATCCCAATCTGGACCACGTGAGCCAGGAGTAAACAGCTGCATCAATTAACCCCATAATCTCAAGGGTACTATTAGAAGGTGAGATACCCTTAGAAAGTGCATATGCCTGCAATTAGGCTTAAAATACTTATGTGTCAATAGATTTAGTTATTTGTGCTCTCTACTATTGATCTTGCTTATGTTTTTCACATTAAACAGTCTTTCTTACTTCATCAATAAATTAAGTGCTGTTTAGATTTATTCACTTTTTCTATTAAACGGTGCAAACTTCTGACCTCCTGACCCTGGCCTGGCTCTAGCTAAGATGAGGGGCTCCAACCCTTTTCTCTGGCAGCTACATCTTGCTTTTGTTCCAGGAGCTGGGGAAAGCAGCAGTGGGAAAAGAAATGCAGGAGCTGCTGGCCTGGACTGACCATTAGCAGACCTCGGGCAGGGCAGAGGAGGCATTTGGGCTGGGTTTGCCAGATAGGCCACTTTACATGTTTGTTTTTCCTGCCTAGGTCAGATTTGGAAGAGATCTTAGAGAAGGCCAGCTTTCGATAGTGTGAACATAATGGAAATGATTGAGTTTCTGCCACACAGGTTTTTGAGGAAGGGGCAGGGTCTACAAGACCTTGCAGAAGATGAGGCTCTCCCTGGCTTTTCTTCCCAGTAAAAGGCTTTGGGAAGAGCTTTAAATCCTCTGAAATGGCAACCGAGCAGGCAGGGAGCAGTGATGCCAGCAGTCACCTCACTGGGAACTGGTGGGGTGAGATGAAGGGCCGGTCCTCTCTTTTTCCTCCTATTTTCCATCAGGTTCATTATTGATTGCAGCCTCTTCCTCCAGATTATTTGGCCCAAAACCAGGTGTGTGCATAGACAGAAGTGTGACAGTGCTCAGTGTTTCTGGCTGGAAGCTGGGGCCACTCTGGGACATACAGGTGTTCCTGGGTATCAGAAAGATGTGAAATGGTGGAGATACATTTGCCTGTGGAGCTGGTTGAGAAGAGGGCTGAGGAGGGGGCAAGTTTTATGATTGTTTCTTTTTTGTAGCCAGACTTTTAAGTCCCAATTCTTACTTCTATGGGAGTGGACCAAGGCTGGGGTCCTGCTGTGGGGTAAGTGCTGTGCTGAGGGTTGAGCATACTGAGCAAAATAGTAGCTCTTGCTAAGGGCTGGTGGCATCATACACTGAAAGTATCTATTGTCCTTTTCATTCTTTAAGTTCTTGAAGAGTCTTTGCTTGTTTTCACCAGCTCCCCTTGAAGACCTGTTGGCTTTCTGTAAGGAAACTGCACAATTATTTTCATGGAAAATAATTCTGGAGGTAATTTTTTTTTTTACTTCGATCATCCTGGCTTTTCTGTACTATGCTTAATGAATGTTGTGGTGTCTCATGAGGAACATGGGTGAAAAAAAGGAAAACTTAGGGCATTTAAAAGAACAGTCTTTCACACAGTTTGCATTGTTTAGTTTGCTGCTCCCCTACCTGTCTTGTGTGTATCAGTGCATGCAAAATTTTGTTTTTAACCAGGCTCTCCTGACCGAACAGAGGCCTGCAGGCCCTTGTTGTTACAATTAAGGCATGTGCTACTTTCCATAACTCATTAGCCCTTTAGTTTCTGGATTAATTCAATGTGCAAATAATGTCACAAATTGAATATTAGTAGACTTCTATTGAGGATTAAGCGGCAGTAAAAGCATATCACTGTGTCTTCATTTTGCGTTGCACGACTGTGGTTTGTCCAGCGTAGCAACTGGTTAGTTAACTACCCAATAGCTCACCGCCTTCTTTTCCATACTGGTTTTTCATGTAATAACCCAGACGTTAGAAGAGAAAAACAACCATGCATGTAAAAGTGGCGTACGCAAAATTAATCTCCCTGTTAGCCCTGCACAGTATCCAAACTTTTGTAAAGGAGAGCTCTGCATGAGGATGGCCCCAGCTCTTCTACAGTTGCTCCTACAAACACCCAGCAGCACTCAGTTGACAACAGCCCATGGTTAGCTAATGGCCTGTACTTGCTCTGAGTTAAACACTTCACCTGTGTCATTGCCCAAATTTTGCAATTCATTCTGTCACCTCTAATCCTCTGCAGACACAAAATTTGGGTGGGATTGCTTAAACCAGCCCGGGCATCCCTATTGTTGCTACAGAGATGAAGCAGAAACACAGGCTTTGGAAGGTGTGCAATGTCCCATCCCAGCCAAAGATCTCCATGGGGGTCCCAGCACCTGCCCCAAGGGTCTAGTTGTGGCTTTGGGACCCACAGTGGGCACTGCAATGCCAACGTGAGCCCAAAGCTTTTAAGTTCAGACATATTGGTGGTGTCAATGTGGGGAGAATGGCTCCATGCCACAAGAACTTTCAGGGCATTGCTGAGCAAAATGGGTGCAGCTTTCTTTTAAGGCACTGAAGTGGAGGCAAATTTCAATCTAATAATGTAAAGCAGCAATAACCATTATAATTAATTTATATAAAAGACATTATAAAATTACACTTGATGCATTTAAATCCCATCCAGGAGCAGTGCTCGTTTTCCAGTTAAGCTATGGGCTGTGCTAAGGCAGACGGGGAAAGAGGTATTTCAATATTTCTTATAATTTTATATTCTTTCTAATATCTCTCATGCTAATTTCATTATGCAACACAGTCAGCACAGTGATGTAATTATTGAAAAGTAATTTTGCAATAAATGGATTTAAATGTGTTCGAGTCCATTGTAAATTCAATCTCTTGGTAAAGGTGGATTGAACAGGCAGGAAAAAGGGAGCAGGGACGTTGCTGGGTGAAAGCTGAGAAGTCCTGGGCATCCCGTGTTGAGCATCTGCTTACACCAACTAATAACATCCACTTCAGATGGAAACCACTCACGGAGCTGGCCTCCCTCCCCTTAGGCTCCCAAAGCTGCTGCTTGCAGAGGACACTTCCAGCTGTCATGGTGGGGGAAATTTCAGAGCAGTCAAGTCTCCTCCTGGAGCAAGGCACTGCTGTTGCTGGGTGTCTGTGCTGCTCTTAGCAAAGTGGGTCTTGTGTGGGTGTCTTAGTCTGGATTAAGGGCTCAGTTACTGGGCAGGGACATAAAGATATTCTTCTGCATAAGACATGGGAGATGTGATTTCTATTCCTGGCTCTGTCAGAGACTTCCTGTGTGATACTGGGCAAGCAGTATATCATCTCTGTGCTTCCATTTCCTCATCTGCACAATAGGGATAAAGAGTGCTTCCCCAGCTCATCGGTGAAATTAATGTAACATATGTAAAGTGCATGTATATCCCCAGATGAAAGGTGCCATTGTAATAATATTCAAATTACTATGGAAAATAGATAAAGCGACCAACCCCTGCTAAACGATCATCGAGCTTTTCACCAGATTCATGAGATCCACGCAAAATGTGATAAGAAAACCTCAGATGTCAAGTGGTTTAGAGTCAGGCTCTGCTCATGAAACAGAGCTGGCTGTGCCTTTTAAGTGGAGGATGAGATAGTGAAGAATTTGGGGCTTGGAAAGTTGTTGCTGTGGTTAAGCTGTCCAGGTTTGCTGGATGCCGCTGTTCATCTAGAGGGGAAGCCTGGGGGATACATCACCTAATGTCCAAATCAGGACCCAGGAACCCTTCAGTGACACTGAAATCAACGTGATAAAGCAGGGTTGTTTGTTTTTTCTGACCCTAATGGCTGTATACAAGTTTGGGATATCCCAGAAAGGTCACGCATGGATGGAGGTGACAAAGGGGAGACTGGATGAACCGGCTTAGTAGGAATACTTAACCCACAAGGCTTATGTTAGGCCCTTACCTAGAGGTAAATGAAAGAGCTCTGGTGTCACTTGTAGAGCATTAGCGGGTACTGCAATGGGAGGATGTTCAGGTCTAAGTACCGAGGTGATGATATCTCTTCTCTGATGTCCATTGTGCATCTCCCTTTTTCCACAGCATCGCTGCAAGGTATGTTTGGGCAGCACAAAGACCTCTGCCCTATAAGCAGTGTCCATGTTCTTGGCAATCGGTTTGTATCCGAGCAAGGCTGGTAGCAGGCAGACATTTGTGTGTTTTCTCTGAAACAAATGTACCTCCCGGAGTTTCCTTCCATTGTGAAGGAGGTGCTGGCTTGGCCTCTGAAAGAGCTATGTTGGGGATCACTTGAAACCTGAACTCACTGGAGACTTGACTCCAAAACTGCTGTGCCAGTCTCTTCTGGCACCATTGTATAGTTGCCCAGCACCAAATGCTCAATTATAGACAAAATTGAATTTACAATTTGCTTTTGGGCAATGTGTAAATTGGCCCTTCATTGATTATTAATGAAGTGCTAATTGCTCTTTGCAACTAATTTTTATGCAAATGCTATTAGTGCTATTTGCACAGTCCTGCAATTTACAGTTTTACATTTGCAATGGCCTGGTGAAAAGATGTGAAAAGATGACAGCTTGTCCTAAAAGAAAACAAGAAGGGGGGGGCAATCGCAAAACTTGCAAAAGTTGGAGTAGCAAAATAACACAATTAGGAATGAAAAAACATTTCAAAAAAAAAAAACCCAACAAAAAAAATGAAACAAACCCTCTATTTATTGATTGTTACAGATTCAGCGTTGACAGGGGTTGTTCTGAATGTAACAGGATCCCATGGTAGATGTAAACCAGACTCCAGGCATTTGCTGTGTGTTTCACTACGGAGGTCAGTGTATGAATCTGCCTGTGAAAACATTGATGCAAGGCTGCCAGCATTACCCATTCAAGAACCGGGTGCTTTTCTCGGTGACAAATGACGCGGTGTTAGTTTGCGAATCGAGTGTGGGCAGCTGCTGAACTGTTTTGGCGCAGAGCTCCTTGCTGAGATAACACCTCTCCCCTGCATGGGGCTAGGAGCTGAGCACTGGTGATCATCTGCACAGCCTCCTCCACCATCACACTGGGCTTCTCGAGACCTCTTTTTGCTTCTGCATCACAGTGACACCTTGTAGGTGGTGCAGAGAGTTGTATTTTGGCAGGGGAGCTCTGATGAGAAGGCTGGGTCCTGCGAAATGGGAGGACTATGGGTCTCACTTTGCTAGTGGGGAGTGAGGGTTTCCAGTAAGGGCTTGTTTGCAGGGCCAGTTTCCTTAGGGGCTCTGGGTGTTGCTGCCGCTCTGAGGCTTCACAGGAAGCCTTTGGTGGAGTACGAAATCAGATTCAGCTCCAAGCTATTGCCTAATTGCTTCTCCTCTATCAGACAGACTTTTCAGTGAACTTCACTGAAGGTGTTTGAGGCAGCAGAGCAGCCTCATCTGCTGTCAGGTAACAGATGCTGCTGGTGGAACAGGGCTTGCTGAGTCCCTAACAAGAATGGTTTTTTTTAATTTGGGTAGGGGCAGGCTGTCATCATTAGGACCCAAGGAAGCCACAGGTAGCCCCTGTCTGATGGGATAATAAGGAAACAGCTTATATGCGTGCCTGTGCAGGTGGCACAAGCCAGGCAGGTTGAAAATAAGTATGACCTGGGGAGCCTTAAGTGGGGCACAGTGAAAGTGGATGTCAGCTTGAACCTGTCCATATCGGGGAGAATGAGATAACAGGAGGGTTTATTGTTGATCCACAACCACGCTTCTTTATTCTATTTTATTATTCATTTTATTGCTTACATCTTTGAGCAGAAAGATGCTGTTTTGACATACAGCTCCGATGTTCATACATCCAGGGATCCTGTTTATTCTTTGCACTGGGAACTGGTGCTAGGCTGCTTGTTCACAGCAGCTCCTGGTCTCTCTAGAGCTGTCCCCTTTCCAGGTGCATCCATCTGTGCTGCAGAAGATCACTGTGCTCTTCCTCCTGACATATGTTACCTACCCTTGGCCATATTAATGTCTTTTGCTGAGATGAGTCCAAGCAGCCAAGAGATCCCTACTGCAGTTGTTTCCATTCTGGTTTTGTGTCATGCTCAATTTTCCCAGCAGTGATTTAAAGTTTTCTTTCCAGGGTCTTAATGAGAGCATAATTTCTGCTAGACCTTGTGCCATTCTTGTCTTCAGCTTTCAGAGGAGGAGGAAGCAAGTGGATTACTGCCCAGGTGTGTTATCCCCATCCAGACCTTGCTAAGGGCATGAGCGGTTGGTCCCTATCTCTGGTTTGTGGCAGAGCACTTGATGCAAGTGAAGCTCTCCCTGCTGCCCCACTGCCATGAGCGTCTGCCACTCGCAGGGCTTCCCCATGGTGCTGCCCAGGCAAATGCTCACTGCTTGCTTTCTTTCCTCAGGCAGCAGTGCAGGAATCTTGCTACAGCTGCAGGAATCGCTGCTGGCTGCCTCGCTCTCACTGGCAGCACGGGAAGATTTCCTCTTGCTCTGATTACAGCATGGGTTGTTTTCTCACTGGGACGCTGCTCATGGTCATTCCTGGTGTGGTTACTGATAGTGCAGGAAAACACAGGGGTGCCAGGGAAGCCACAGGCATGGAAGACGGCTGGAGCCAGCAGCTGTGTCTCCTCCGAGGAACTGTGTGCTGTAAGGCCCCGTGCAGACGCAGCGTGGCACTCTTTTCCAGAGCACCGTGCCTGGCACCCGTGGGAGCTCGACCCTGTCCCTGACCTCGCTGGCAGCCACAGGCACCCCGGTGCTCTCCCGGCCCCGCTTGCCCCCCTGCACACCCCGCTCTGGCCACCCCAGCTGCTGACCCTCTGACCCAAAGTCGGTGCTTTGCTGAGCATCGCAGCTCAGAGACCTGCAGCTGCCGGAGCCATCCCAGGGCTCAGCTTCAGGAAAGCGTTGAGAGGATGCTTTATAGCTGCTCAGAGCCTCTGTCAGGATGCGTGCACCTATACACAACGTATGTTTTGTGGAGAGACCAGCCAGGAAATAGTTTCCAGGGGAGTAAATCTTCATTTTTAATCCCAGGAGAACTGTTTGGATGTGACTTGAAGGTATTGTTGGTTTGCCTTGGTTTTGGAGGATGTAATCAGCTTTTTCAGGGTGGATGTGGCCCTAATCTGGATGAGGACCCAGATGTGACAGCTGAGGGTTCAGGAGATGGGAATGCAACCAAACCACCCCAGAGGTAAGAGCTATCCAGCCGTCTCCCCCCCCAAATAGCCCTGTTGGTGCCTGTTGTAAAATATGCATTGTGCCAGGAGGAAGAGCTTTCTTAGCCTAGAAAAACCCAAGGAGCTGAGCTTGGCCTTGGCCTGAGGTGGCTGGTGACGTTGGACAAGTCTCCCAGTACTTTCAGGTGGGTGCAACAACACTCGCAGCCCCCCACGAGCAATACCCTGGGTACAAACAGCCTGCAGGCAGCCCTGCTGGGACCCCCCCAAAAGGCAGATGTCAGTGCCGCTCTCCCCTGGAGAAAGAGGTTGCAGCTTCGATTTAAATAATTGTTGCCAGGGTTTCAGCAGTGACTCGTTTGTCTCTGAGACAGGATCCCTTGTTAGCAGGGAACTATCTGGGGAACAACCCCCTCCCTGTGTTGCCAAGGCACCTCGACCAGAGGGACTTTCTGCACCTCCTTCCACTCGTTCCTCTCGCCTTTTGTTTTCCAAAACACTCGCCCCGGGTCAGCAGAGCCTCGCCGTGCACCTAGGCTCTGCGGGCGCAGATGGGGTGCATGTGCACAGGGGTGTGCTGTCTGCACCCCAAAAGGGCTCTGCTCTGTCATGGTGGCCAGGCTCTTGTGTCTTTGTTTTAACAGAGATGGGGGGGAAGGCTGTTTTGCTGGACCACTGAGCATCTTGTGGGTCAGTTGGTACCGCTTTGTCACTGGGATGTCGTCTACATCCTGAGGTCCCAGCACAGCAGATCAGTGTTGGGCTTCCTTTGGCCAGTGGGCACCTTGAGGAAGGGCAAACGTGGGATGATGAGACAGATGAGGAATAAACTCCCTTAAACTAGTTTAGCTTTCAAATTAGCTCCAGGCTTAAAGCATGCTTTAATTTTCAGCATTTTCTTCTGTTTTCTTTCCAATGTCTGGTTTGGAAGGCTATTCTGCCAATGAAATAGGAACAAAGTTGTGTTTTCTCCGCTGCTTGGCAGTGGCTGTCTGCTGTCAGCAGTAGCACTCTGGGGTAGACTTTTTAAATTCATCCTTAGTCTCCAGACAGCACAAGGAGGTTCAGAAGATGGAGGAGGAAACCTCTTCTCCCCCCCATACAAGAACACTTCCCTCCATGTGCTGCTGGCTTTTGGTGTCTATAACCAAGTCTCTCCTGCCCATGGAAAACAAAACCCAAGAGGAAATTGTGGGCCTTATTTTTTGGGACTAGCATCCTAGAAGGACCTCATTTTAAATCCCCCAAATTTGAAGAATATATATTTTAAATATGATGTTGTAAAAATGTAGTAAATATTTAATTTTATTTTTATTAAATACTAAATTGATGATGGCTGACACTTTATTAAAGTGTCAAAGTGAGTGTTCCTACATTCTAATTACTTATTCTAACAAGGAGGCAGCCTCGTCAGGAGCCGCGCGCGCTGGCGTGCGCAGGCGAGGGGTGCTCCTGTTAAGTAACACCTATTAAACTATCATTTGCACCTAGAGGCATCTCATTAATATCTCAACTGGTGAGACTGCGCTGCCAGTGCCTACCTGACCTGGGGTGTTGACAGGAGAAATGGCTCCAGGAGGCCTTTCCTCGCTCCAGGCTCTCCTGTACAAATAATTCCTATAAAATTAATAACGACTATTCCACTTAATTGAATTCCTGATAAATGAAGATTCTTCCAGGCCCCTGTTAAATGCATCCAAGAGATGCAGGAGGAGTGCTGCACCACAATCTGGGGAAAGTTTTGTTCTTCTCTCTCCCCTCCCTGCTTCCTTCGTCTCTCCAAGCTTCTTCCCACCCTAGGCATCCCTCCTGCTGCTCCCACCTTATCACTCTTTTCCTCCCCCTCCTGACCATGCCTTCTCTTTTCTGCAGCAGTTTCCTTTTGGATCTCACACTTGACTCCCTCCCACTTCTCTGCCTCTGCCTGGATCTACCTTTATGGCTATCCCAATTACTTATTTTCCTTCTGGAGCTGCCTTCTTTCCTCTCTTCCCCTTCCATCTTTCTTTCTTTCTTCCATCTTCCATTTGGCTCTTCATCTCACCAATAAGAGCCATTTTTCTCAGGTTTCCTTTCAGGCCCTGAAATGGTTGTCTTAGAGGAATCTCCTTGCTGGTGTGAGATCTCTGGTGGTTGTGGCATTGCACCTCTAGAGCTGTCCAGTCACTGGGAAGATTTGTCCTCCCTCAAAGTGGAGATTGCCATCCCCAAAAAACTAACGGAGCATGCAAGTCTCCTTTCATCCCACCTTCCCCATGGATGGAGAGATACCTGTGTAAGAAGAGGAGGTTGTCCTCAAGACAGAGTTTATAGGGTCAGCACTTGGATGCCAAATCATTACAAAAGAGGCAATGGGCCCCTGCAAGGGACACTTTGGAGTTTGAGGGCTTTTTGTTGTACTGCTGGGCTGTCTTGAATGTCATTTGCTCTGCTCCTGGCAGTAAAGGTGCTGACTTTTTGCCCTTATCCTGTGCAGCTGCACTACTGGCATTGGGGTTTGGTCATCAGTTGTTGGGGTTTGCTTTTGTCATTCTTTTAATAAATGTAAAAATACCCACTAAAATATTCCATTCTATTTTTATTTCATTCCAATTAGAAAAACAAACTAGAAACTACACTTAATATTAAAAACACCAACTCGAGATTCAAAGCAAGTAACTTAAAAATAAATAAATACATAATGGAAAAAATATCATTAAATAACACGTGAATAACAAGTAATGGGATTTTAATCTTCTTTCTAGGAGAGGCTACTTCTTCAGCACTAAAGGTGACTCACAAGCAGCATCACTCCGGGAAAGTTAAAAGTGGTAATTCAATAAGACTCAAGGATTGTGTGGGACTCAAAGAGGGATAAAACAGCCTTGCAGGGGGCTCTTCTTCCTCTGTCTCTTAGTGATGAATGAAACTGGAAAACCTGATCAGTTCAGAGCTGCTGAAAAATAAAGCATGGTCACGTCTTCATGAACACCCAGATAGGCTGGAAATCGCTGCCCCATGATGCCGTGACAGCTGAAAGCTGAATAGAGTTCAAAAGGAGGTTCAGCATTTTTATAGATAACTATATTCAGAGTTGTAGGAATTATTATTAAATATATATATATATATATATAAATCAAACAAAATAACACCACCCTGTGAAGGGGTCTGGGGAGCATCTCTGGGTGCCTGCAGCAGGACTTGGCTAACCATCAACGTTAGGAAGAAACTTCCTGCAGTAGTAGGTTACTCCTAAAACAGGGTTTCTTGCACCAGCTTCTGCTGCCTCCAGTAGTGGAGCTGAGATGGAGCCTGAGACCTCTGGGGCACTTGGAAAAGGGGCTGTTGTGTCCACACTTGAGTGGTGTGTTTCTGGTCGCATACTTCTGTGGAGACATCCAGAGTAGAGTGAAAGAGATGGAGGTGGAAAAGGAAGAGAATAAATCAGGGAAGGAAAAGATTGGTCTTACGGTGGTAGTGAGAAAGCCAGAGGGGAGGAAGGGGAAGATCTGAAAGAAAGGAGAAACAGGTGCAGAAGGAAGAAGGCTTTATTTCTACAGGTATTGGGAAGTTTTCAGAGGACAGTTCTAGCAGATGAGAACCTCTCCGGGCAAGTCTGGGGCAAGTCTTTCGCAATATATCAAACAAAGCAAAAAAATGGATTCTCTTGTTTAGAGTAAATTGGTGTTTGATACTGGGATGGTGGGTGAGCTAGGAATCCAGCAACAGACAAATATGAGCTGTGAAGAAGGGGTACAGGAAATAAACTGAGGAAAAATTTTATGTAAGCAAAGGAGAGGTGTACAGAGCACTTAGAGGGACTGATCAATCTATGTCTGTAGGATGTTTTTCACATTTTAGTTTAAAAGAGGTGGCAACCAAAAGTTGTGAAAACTTGAAGAGGACATACTTACTGATGTCTTTCCTTCGAGTGCAGGGAGGACAGGCAGGTGTGACAGGAGCAAGGACTTCACTGCTCAACAGCAGGCACCATGCTGCCTTCCCCACCCTGTAGCTAGTCATTGCCAGAGGTATAATTTAAGGCAGAACTTGGCCTTTCTTACATATTTCACTTAGTCCCTTGATTTTAGTTGATCCTGTTGTGTGCATTTCAACCGTTTCATCAGCCTGTGGTGCCTGGTTTCCCAGGTCAGCGGGAGGTGAGCACTGTTCCTCTGCCAGAGGGCGGAGGGGAAGGGAGTGTTGTCTGTGCATAAGCTTTGGGATGGAGAGAGGGCTGTGAATCGGTGTTGAACGTGGGTACGCCTTTTAATATTTCTACAGCTGCTTTGCCTGCTGTGGCTCATGCTCTCTTTCCCTCCACCATCCCTCTTTCTTTTCTCTGTTTAGAGGGTCTGTTTCTTTATACTCATGGCCTTTGTGGGAGCCCACCCCGCTCTCATTCAGGGTTAGCTCTGCCACCATCACAGCCAAGAGGCTAACGGGGGTTTCAACATGTCCCTTGGCTGGAGGTCTGGGCACAGGGTGGCTCAAGACACCACGTCTCCCTGTCCCCACCATGCAGGCAGGGTCCCTGGGGCTGGCGCATGGGGTTCGGGCAGCAGCACTGCAGTGGGGCCGGGGTGCTGCGGGTCGGGGTGCGGGACAGGGATGCCGTGCCACCCCTCCGGTGAGCAGCCAGGTGCGTGCCCCGCTCCTTGCACAGCAGCGGATGGGGCAGGCCGATCAGAGGTACAGCTGCCCAGCTTCAGATTAGTGTTTATTTTCCAGGCTGAAAGGAAGCTTGTGATCCCAAAGCCCTTCTGTGTTTAGCCAGA
Organism: Pandion haliaetus; assembly: GCA_013401275.1. Lineage (NCBI taxonomy): Eukaryota > Metazoa > Chordata > Aves > Accipitriformes > Pandionidae > Pandion > Pandion haliaetus. Next base: position 119,952 of record VYZV01007904.1, on the reverse strand, counting down.
CCTCTCATTCACTCGCAGAGGAAACCCATGTCAGCCGCTCCTCTTTGTCTCCCCTGAGCTATTGCTTTGAATCTGAAAGGATTGGGTGCAGATTTCAAGGGATGTTCAGACAAAGGCTGTTTGAACAGCACTTGTGTAAATAATCCATGAAAAACTCTTTGAATAACCTCAATGAAATTTTCTCTGAATTTGCTATTCTTTTTCTCCAGCGGCAGAAAGAAGTGGAAGTCAGGAAAGGGAGGAGAGTCGGAGAAAGGGAGGGAGGAAAGGGGTGGGAGAAGGACCAACACTTTTTCTCTCTGCCAACTTCTCTGAATGCCAAGAAGAAGCTTGGCTTAGAAAAAAATCTCTTTGTTATTTTCACAGCTTTAGGAATAATCTCATACGGGACCTCCGTGTCCTCAAACTTCTCCGTACATTAAATGTAAGGGGACACCCTTGCATTTAACACAGCGAGGGTAATGTTGAGCCAGTTAATTATTAGCCGTATGGTTTAATGTTCACTTGCTGTACATATGTACGAAACAATTCCCCTTTAGCATGTCGTTTAGTTTGCATTAAAATGGAGATAATTGTTTTGATGCCAAATGTTCCCGTCCGTTCCCCCCACCCCCCATTCCTCTTCATACAATTTATACAAATTACATCCTTAAGCAAGAGGGACAAAAAGTCCTTTGATTTGGTTGCTTCTGAAGATATCCAAATTGAATCCCGTGCTGTGGTTGGGGACACCTCAGCCCAGGCTGGGCGAAGCGGGTTTTGCCCCGGGCCGTGCAGGGATCGCGGGGGGTTGGGGGGGGACACACACGGACACGGCCCTGAGGTGCCTCCCCCGGAGTACCCCGGGATGGGGCCGGGGAGGCTGCACCCACACGGGGAAGGGGCTTCGGAGGCTCTCGGCTTTTTCGGGAGCCGGTTCAGTGGATGTCCAGGAGATGGAGCAGTGTTTCTGTGGCCTCTGCCGCCGGTCCCCCTAACGAGCCAGTCTGTCTGAACTCGGAATGAATTTTGTTCCCTTTTCATCACTCTCTGATGTCCAGCTGCTCCTGTCAACACCTTCTTATAGCATGTAATTCATCGCTCAGACTGACAGCTGGGGCCGTGGGCCTGGGACCAGCTCCTCCTGCCATCGGCTGCACCCAGAGAGGGTCCCTGGCCAGAGCAAGGGCTTCCCTCGCCCCCCTCCCCGCACCTGAGCCTCACCAACTCTCCAAAGGATTCCCCAGACAAAACCGGGAGCAGCCCGGCTCGCCCTGTCCCCCTCCCGCTCTCGCTGGGTAACCTCTGGTGGGGGCTTTGCGGGGGGGAGCATCTCCCTTCCAGACCCCCTCCGCGGTGGGTGCTGCAGGGCTGGGGGAGGCTGATGAGAAGGGGACGAAGCAGGGCCGCGAGGAGGGGAGGATGGCCGAGGCCATGCTGGCAGCTCCCGCAAGATGCGATACCGTCTGGGCTGTGAGCACCCAGTCCTTTTATTCCTGGGTTTTAGCTTAGTTTGACTGTAGGTCAAAGCAGGAGCAACCTTGTCCCTAGATTTATGGGCTCATACCCGAATTACGAATAGTGGCTGTCGCCCCACGCCGTCCCCAAGGCACATCTAACAGGGAGATGCTTTGCTAATGCCACTGCGCACAAAATCATGCAGCTTCCTTTTGTACCAATCCCCTTACCCAAGTGCCCTCTTCCCTTCAGTCTACCAGCCAGTTTCTAATAATTATTCTTTAACTCAGCACTTTTGCCTTCAATTCTCCTCCCGTACCTTCCTGTCTTTCCATAATTTATTCTATATTTCACCCATTTCTTGTCCTCATTTATAATTCTTTATTTTATTACTTTGCATAATTTCCTTTTAGGATTTGTCATAAAATAAATTCTGCCACCTCTGTGTTTTCATTTCTGCTCTGAAGTGTCAGTGTGCACTCTCTGGCAGCAGTTCCAAACACCTTCCAAGCCCCTGTGCTGGAGCTACCCCAACCTTGGAGGATCTGGGGAGCCAAAGATCTGAAGTGACCTCAGTTTCAGAAGGGCCTTTCCAAATGAATCAGCACCCTGAGTGACATCTGGAAAGATGACTCTGAGTGTAAACTCAGGGTGAACCACCAGCCAGGTTTTTTTGCTATGGTGAAATGCTGACATGGGCAGAATGATCATCACATGACTGCCCAAATCTGAGTTAAAAATACTGATGGCTAAGGGAATGAGGAGGCTGAGGAGAAAAACTGCTGATGTACTGATGTCCAGTCTGTCCTGGAAGGTAGGAAAGCACATGGGGAAACTGAGGCATGGAGCTCTAATCCAGATCCTCCAAGGTGTTTAGATGCTTGGCTCTCTTTGAAACCAATGGCAAGGAGGCATCTGCCATTTTTGACAGTATGTGTCTGATTCACCTGTTCAGGGTCACACAGAACACTTGTAGAAAGGTGATACAGAAAACTGAATGCAAATTTTCTGTGATTCACCCCAGAATCTGAATCTTTTAGCTGAAAGGTAGCCCAGCATGAGGGAGAGCAGGAGACTTGGATGAGCTGCGCTATATTTCAGTGCACTCCATCTCCAAGGAAGATAGAAACTATTTATGCAGAGTTGGAGTCCAAATGCTGTTGTCTGCTGGTACATCTCCTGGAGGAGAACGTGGACCTACCGTATCCATTGAGCAGCCCCAGAAGCATGAATTTCCAGTTACCTCCATGGGGTGGAAATTTGAAATTTGCTCAACAACTTTTATGCAGGATGGAGGATTTCGGAAAAACTACAGGAATCCTGGTTCACATAAATGGTCCTTGCTGCCCAGACACAGGGATCTGCCAGAACATGAGCTTGTGATGAGGCTCCCTTACCCTTGGAAAGTCCTTCGCAAGAGGAGAGCATCCAGGAAGGACCAGCTCTATGAAAGGTAGTAGAGCCTTAATGCAGAAAAGAGATCTGGAAGGGGAGGAACTGCATTCAACTGAGGTCAAAAACAATCAAAACCCAACCCTGGTAATACAGCCCCCCCCTTGGAAGGACCTTTTCTGCTGCAGACATGAAGACGTCCCATTCCAGGACACACTTGGACCAAAGTTTGGGGCCGTTCCTGGAGGTGGCTATGCAGGGAACCAGGAGTCCATAGTTCATTTCATTTTTAAGTGAGAGGGTCCTGATAGGAGAATATAGAAACAAATGAAAGCACCCTCTCTGTGCCCAAAATCTGTAGTGGTTTCTCCAGCTGCAGACTTCTTACCTGCTTCGAAAAGTTTGAAGTTGTGACACAATACACTAAGATACCTGAACCCTTTTGAAGGCTCTTTTTGAATGAACCCGGGCCAAAAGATGGCTTTGTGTGTGGGAACCACATGGTCTTATTTGCCATTCCCTTGATTTTTAAGATTTGCTTGGATTTGAAGCTCAAAGTAAAACCCATGAGAACAAAACCTCGGGGGGATCAGATGGAAAAAGTCATCCTGGTTCCCTGTGCTGGAAGAAAATCACTGGCTTCATCTTCCTAACGCATTTTGTTTTGTTTTTTTTCCCAGTATGAAGAAATCCCTGTGTGGTTTGGGTTTGCGAGAAGGATTTTCCCTTCATGCGCTGCCACAACAACTGAGATCAGCTGAGGCACTGGAGTGAACGGATCCTAGATGTAATTGTCTGAGGGCTGGTGGCCAGCTTTTTTCAGAAGAGGGTCCGACTGGCTGCGTTTCAGTTCCACCTCTGCCTTGACAGAGCCTGTCTCCTTTAATCATTAGAGTTCAGTGCACGGCTTTTGCTTGGCACAAGTTGGAATTTCATTTGTTTTGGAGGAAGATTGCTTCTTTTGTTAGTTTAGGTCTTTTGGTTCCAGTTGTGTAAACTGGGACAAGCCGATGCCATTGGCTCCAAGGAGCTCATGGCCAGGAGAAGGCTGGTCTGCTTCTCAGTTTCGGGGTTTGGTTTTAAATCTTTAAAACACCATCCTTGTGTCTATAGGAACATTCTGGTTTCCATAATGAGGCACGTTTTATGAACTGCGAAGAAAATGAATGTGTGTTTTTCCCAAACTCCGGGCAGTCAACACAAACTCAGCCCCATAAACTGAGTTTCCTGAGTAAAGTGAGTTTTGAATTTATTCAAATGAAAGTGAATGTTGCATTATTACAGCTTTGCAAAACTCCAGTTAATTTATGGTGGTATAAAATCCATTTTTTTAATGACTGTGACACTGCCAAAATCTTTGCAGATGCAGAAACAGCTTCACAGGAGAATTTCAATCTAACATCAACAGGAGATTTGGAAGATGAATTGTGCAAGGATCTCCTTCCTCCAAAGATGCTGCTTTGTTTTGCTTTTTAGCATTTGGCTTGGCTCTAATATTGTCTGGTTTATGATGTTTTAATTATTGTTGTTTATTTATTATAATCATATTTTAATTGTTTCTGTAGTGCCTTGAGTGCCTTGGCAGGGGGGCGCATTATAAATTAAATTATTATTAAAAAGTTGTTATTATGTGTACCTACTCCAAACTGAGCTAGAGCAAGGAACACACTCAACTGCCTGGAATTAATTTCCCCCTTTTCCTTTGTCTCCTCTCTACTCAGGAGCATAGTTCAAAGGGTCAGAAAGAGAAAACGATGTTTCACTGTCTCCTCCTGGGGTGAGGTGAGGCAAGGGGAGCTTTGCTCTGGGCTCCCTCAGGGACCCGGCACTGCCTCTCTCGGGTGCTGGGGATGAAGTTAGGGAAAGGGCGTGCTGTGTGGGCTAGGCAGGGGTTGGAGTTATTTTTTAAAGCCTTTCTGCATCAGCCCCTCCTTGCTCCTGGAGGGCAGATTGCTGCAAGAGGCTGGTTGATATTTGCTGCAGTACAACAGGATTTGCTAGTTCTTTAAAGGGAGACTGTTACAAGTGCTTGTGGTGTGCTTGGAGGGAAGGAAGGGGCTGTCATCTCTGGTGGCCAGGCAAGGATGGCAGGGGCTTCTGGCCCTGTCTGAATCCCACTTCACATCTCCTGACCTTTCTGATTTGCTGCAGACATCACCATGCCCGCTAGCAGGGTCCCTGCCAGCCCAGAGAAATCCCACCTGGGGAGGCCACGGCACTCAAAATCACAGCTGAGGAGGTTTCAGCCCTCTGGTCCCATCACTGGTGCACAGGGCAGATGCTATGGCTCCTCCACTTCTGCTTTGACCTCTTTGGGGTTTCCATGCACCATTGGGGCAGTGACCAGTGGCCATCTCAAGGCTGGTGATGGGAAGATCAAAGCAAAACACCCTCACCCCCGGCTCATCCCAAGGCCAAATAGGACCACTATGGGACAAAGCTGGTGGAGAGACACATTCTCTCCATTTTCTTTTCATTTATCTCCCCACAGGTTTTCTCAGACCCCTCTGTCCCAACACGGTCTGGCTGTTGGTGTTGCAGCATGAGCACAGACAACCCTCCCGTGGGCCAATTGATTCTGGTGGGACTTGGATCCAGCTTGAAGATCACCAAGGACTCAGATAAACTGATCCCATCAAGACCCTTCCCCAGCATGGAAAAGAAGGATTTTCCCCTACCTCAGACCTCCTCACCACTTGCTCAGAGGCTCAGGTATGGATTATTCAGGTTCTCCATGGATAATCATTTTGCTGGTCCTTACAGGCATGCTGCGGGGATGCTAGAGGCACTTGGGTGTTATGGTGATGGGAGCCACACGAGTACCATTGATGGATTAGTGATAATGTGAAGGTCCCTGTTACATTAGCCATCAGTCTGCTAATGAATATTAAGAGACAGATGTCATATGAGCATCTCTACACTTTGGAGCTGGTGGCAAACTTCACACCTTCAGCTCTCCTAATAAGAGAGCATTTCATCCTGCTCAAAATGCTTATTATAGCTAGTCTGATAGGTACTGTAAGACCTCATTATTTATCTATATGCTTTATTTTAGATAGATAATAGAAAAAATTACCTAGAAGGGCAGCAATTTATTCCTACCATTTAAGAATAAAACTATGATTTTAACTTATTCCAGTTTGTGGACTCCAGAATGAAGTTTTCCAGTGGAGGCACAGATTTCTGTGTGTGTTGCTCTGGAGCATAAAAGATCTTGCTTTATTTTGTGGCCTGCTACAGACCTCCATTCACAATCCATGGGAGTCTGGAGGCCATGAGGACAGGAGAGGGAAATGGGTTTGGTGTCTCTGTAGGACTCCTAATGCCTTAATAAACCTGCAGGGTTTCACTAACTGCTTTCCCATGGTGGCGTCACACAGGGCCGGCAAAAATAGCTGTTCCTGTAGATATTTGGTGTCAGTCCTAAGAGAAGTCACCTTTTCTGCCTCCTTTATTCCTCCTGTTTAACCAGAGCCACATGCCAGGCACCTTCTCCCTCCCTGATATGCATCCATTTATCCATCCTGCTTTGGGCACTGCTGTTCAGCCTCTGCTTTTCCCACCCCTCTCTGGCATGTCTCCAGGGATGTCCAGCCGGGGCTCAGCTGCTGCCCTTCTCCATATGCACTCCCTCTTTCTCGGGCCCTTTCTGCCTGGCTGTGTTGGGAAGGGAGCTGCAATTCCCCACGCCACCCCATCCTCCAGCAAAGCCCTGGTAATCCTGCACCCAGGGGCCATTTAGCCCTGTCTGCCTGGTTTGCAGCTCTGCCACTGAAGGCTCCTAATTTGGTGTCATGTCAAAAGAGGACTGGGAGGCAGGGCAGGGCTCCAGAGGGTTGGGGTCTGCTCCTGATTTTACACCCACGCAAAGGGTGAGCTCAGTGAGCCCTTCCCCTCTAGTCCTCACTGCAGAGGTGAAAAAAGACTGGGAAAGGGTATTAGTTAAAACCAAGCACCCACCAGCCATGTTGTTACTCTACATCTGCTTTCTTCCTCCTGACATCCAGGCTTAAGGTTTTAATTTTACTGTGTTCGTTGCTGGTTGTTACTAAACTGATGCTGTTTTGGCATAAAGACTTTGAGCTCCTCTGACTTTCTGAGTCTGTAGTAGGGCAAGTAACCCTGTACCTGGAAAAAATTAGCTGTAGACCCTCTGCACCATGTATTATCCTACACATTAGGTATTTTTTATCCCCTATGGCTGGTGAAGCATTGTTGTGTCTAAGGAGAACATGTGAGTGTGTTTGGCCCTTCAACAGGATGCTTATTCCCTTTCCTGCCCTCTGCACCCAGCCTTGCTGTTGCTTGTGCTGGTGCAGAGCACAGGCAAAGGGGAATCACGTCTCTCCCTCCGTTTTAACGGCTGCTTACGGCACCAGTTACCACTGCCGCAGGACTGGGATATTTGGAGGCTGCACAGCTCACTGCAGAGCTGTACACAGGCTCTGTGGCGAGGACTGCTGCTGGTGCCACTTGAGTGCTGGGTGTCACTTCTGCCTGAGCTTCTGATAATGGAGTAACATGCCCAGCTCTCACTCGTTCAGAAGTGTCCTTCCCAAGTAAACAAACTCTTGTTAGGTTGTGTTACCAAAAGGGGATACCAGAATGGCTATTTTCTTTACTTCTTTCTCTAAGGAGCTTACACAAGAAATCTCAGGCTGGGCAAAATACATCCACCCTTACGCTATCCATCACCCTCTTGCTAGGGTAACAAAAAGGAAAAAGCGCTCTTTTCCAGGGGTTTTGTCTTGGGTCGGGAGGGCATAAGGAGTCAAACACAAATGCGTCCCTCACATGCTGGTTGTAGTGGATGTAGCCATGGGATATGTGTAATATAATACACCACCCTCTGATAAACCATACCTAGCTCCATTCTTCCCACTAATCCACCTCCAGTGGGACTTCTAACGCCACAGACCCCCGTATGCTTCAGAGAGTGGTCTTTTTGAAAGCAAAACCACACCAACGACCTGCCAGCTGCCTGGGGGTTGGGTTCCTCCCCAGAAACAGGTACTTGCCACCCCGGTTCGTTCCTCTGCCCACAGCCCAGCCCACACTATTCACTCTTGTGCTTCTCTACCAAGCCCTGCCACACTGGGGAGTCCACCTCCCACATGCTGTCAGGGCTCGGACCTGGAGATTTACACCCCCAGCCCTTTCCACAGAGTTCTCCTGGATTTATAAGAGGGCAGGATTTGACCTGCAGAGTTTAACAATGGTTGTTAACCTTGACTGTGATCAAATTAGACTGGAGCACAAGCAGGCTGTTGTATTGGGAGCTAAGTTGCAACCTGCCTAGAAAATAACATGCGTTCTCTTCTCTTACATTAACGTATTTTTTTCCAGTGAGTTGGGATATGTTCTGGCTGTATCTGTACTGGGGAGGGATCAGCACAATAACAGGAGTTTCTGACCCAGATGGGCTCCATCCTTTTCTATTATCTAGCTGGAGCCAGAGGAGCTTTTAGCTGAGAACAAATGTTTTCAGGCCCTCTCCATGCTGCCACTCTTCAAATATGTTTGAAAGTGTTTTCCCCAATGCCTGATGCGTTTGTAACATGTTTTAACTTCAATGTGAATAAATGCTCGGCTCTTGCAGGTCTGCAGCACAGCTTCTCATTTGCCTGGCTGAAAATCAAATCTGTATGTGCATTTGCATACCAGAGCTGGGCTACGATCCTGCCAGCCAGATAGTTTGTTCCCTGTGTAGGCAGGTCCTTAGTGTATCTCTTTCCAGACAAGAAAGCTCTTGTGGTTGAGATGCTAAAAATAATAAACGTGTCTTCGTGCCTTGAGTAACATGGGCCATGGGTGGGCACAGCCTGGCTTTTAAAGGGTTAAGGAGGCTGTGTCCTTGGTGACATGCAATTTATGATCTTGTGAATCCTTTTTTAATTATTTTGCTGTGACAGAGGTGGAAATATCCAACTTCAAACGACTGGCTTTATTGATATGCTGCTATTTGTGCCTCTGTGGAGGAACAATCCCATAAAAGCAATAAATTAGAAAAACCCCTTTTCTCATCAGAGAGAGAGATACTTTCTGGCTGGAAGCAAGAGACCTGGTGCAAAGGCATTTCAGCTCCACGAAGGGGCTCCCTGTGATCTGCGGTGAAAAGCCCTTTCTTACTAACCAGGCTCATTTATGGTGCACCCACCTACTTGGCTGCACGCTCCCATCTGACCCAGGCCAGGCTTGTTGCACAGGGCTGGAATTTGGGAATGGAGGAGGAATTTTTGTCTGCATTCATGGATATTGGCTTAACAGCTGTAAGATGTTTATGGCTTTGTGGCTGTTCGTATTGGCTAGTTATTTACCATATTTGTACTGAGAGGATGAACAGAAAGCACATTTTAGGACAGAAAAAGGGATTTTAAAGTACAATTAACTAATGCTGTTGGAGATGAGCTCGTTGAGGCCAAAATGGCAGTGTTTATTTGCAGACACAAATGACTGGTTTTCACCACAGAGAACGTACCCAAATCCATCTCATGAATCCAGATGAGAACAAATATGACATCGTATTTTTTTTTTTAAGTGTAAACAGTTACCCATAACAAAGATGCACAGGCCTGGCCACTGGAGTACCGAGGCACAGTCATACAAACACCAGCAGTTATGACATTATTTGTGCTTCCAGCTGCATTTGGCAGGTGCCAGAGCTGAGTTGGGCTCTGCCAGCATGTGTGGAGTGAGCATTGCATAGGAACTGACCCATTTATGGCACGTAAGCAAGCCCATTCCACCCCCTTTAGACTGGCACAGTCAGACGTGGAGCAAAAGATAGATGGAGACTGACCCCGCGGCCCCAGGGACATCCACTGACCCGACCGCAAGAGCCCCTGCTGGCACGAAAGCCACTCAGCCTTGCAGGGGGACTGCAATGGCGTCTTAGTCCTGTAGCTGTTCCATTAACAACTCACCCACATGAACAAGGACGAAGCTTCTTGGCTGCTTCTTTTTGCCATACATGTTACCTGGTCTAAGATGTTCTGAGGTGCTCAAGAGCCTGGGATCCAGCACATCTGTATATCATAGGGGTGGGTGGTAAAGTCCAGTTCTGGTCCATCCTGGGGGCTTTTGTGCCAGTGCAGGAGTGTGGATGGGGCAATAATAGCAAAGAAGTAATGATGGCTGGAGTTGGTGTCCAACACAAAGCTATCAGTCTGCTCTCACTACGCTCATGGTGAAAAGTCATGTAGATTATCCCAAATCTTTAATGGATACTAATCCTGAGGACAAGTTTCAAAGATGAAGTGCTCTTCGGTTCAGCACAAGCTCTGGCTCCATCAGTATGGCCCAGCCCAGCCCCTGGAAACCACCCCTCAGGGTGGAATAGGTTTTGTCTCTGTGTTGGTACACACCTCAGCTTCCCCCTCATGGATCAAGTGAGACTGTCAGTCGAGGCTAACAGCAAAGATACTCTAAGTCAACACCACAGAGGAATCGCGAAGTTTGGGAAAAATTGATTCCATGCTTAACTTGGCCAAACCCCCAGCCTGTAACTGCAGCTACAGTCTCCTCAGCACAAACCCTAGGAGGGGGAGACTTCACCAAGGCTGAGCTCACGCATTTCTAACAAAAGTCAAGCATCAGCCCCAGGTCTTCTGTTTACCAAAGAGGAAACAGCAGTGTACCCTGAGCTGGAACCTGTCATTTGTTTTTGTTAAGAGAATCTGTGAAATATCTGCTGTTCTTGTACCAGTGGAAATTTTTATTGTACCCAAGACCTCCACTCATTTCAGAGGTTGTCCTTTGGTAATGACTTTTGCTGGCAGCCAACCTGGCCCAGGTCTGAATCGATGACCTCAAGGTAAAATTGCTCCAAATGCCATCATTATGCCCTGAAAGCACCCAAAAAAAGCAGAAGGTAGGGCCTGATTCTCTTTTGCATGCTGGCACAAATCAGGAATGCCTTCACTGAAGTCCCAGGCACTTCACACATTCTAGATGTGGTACAAGAGAAAGATGATTTAGTCTCTTAGTATTTACTTGCCATTGATCTAATCCTGAGATGCTGCAGTGAATGGGATATTGCTTTTGACTTACGCAGATGCTGGATCAAGCCTACAGCAATTAAAATGCAACACCTGTGCTTCAATCAAGCTACTTTTCTGTAGTAATATCATTTATACTGAAACTTCTTCTCCTTCAGTCACTGATCTTCAGACTTATCTGCCTTTGCATGGTGTAAATCCAGGGTAACACTGTTCTTATTGGAGTTATTCTTGATCAGCACTGGTTTAAATGAAATCCGAATGTGACCCACAGATTACATCATTTCAGGCCCTGTAAAGATCAGAGCTATAACACAAGTTCACTGGTATTGATCACCTCATCTATGCCGACAAGAACAAACAAAGCAACGTGGCTGAGACACTATTGTGTTTTAATTCTCTGACATGGTAAAATCTATCGGGGTCTTCAACATTCTCTGTTTATAGGCATCGTTTTCACAGGGGTGGGAACCACCTACCCCTGTGCAGGCCCATCCTCAGAGTTTCTCCTGCAAATCCATAAAACTTCCAGGCTTGGCACATGCTGCATGAGGAGAGATTGATTGGAGCCAATCTGAGCGATGGCGAACATTTCCCATCCAGGGAGAGAGGGACCAGGCAGGAAAACAATCCTGGCCTTGGGAAACCGTATCTGCTGACAGACGGAGCTGGTCATCCATGTGGACAGCCAAACTTCTAGATGGGGGGATTTTCCCACGACACCCAGAAATCCCCATTCATGAACTGCAGCTCAGCGTTACCCCAGGTTCACACCCCACCAGGACTGGTGCCTTCAGGTTGGACTGGGCACCCAACACTGGAGTGCCTGTCAACTCACAGCCCACCCAGGCTGGGTTTTCAGATCCTGTTTCCACCAGCACCTTGCCATGCCCATGGGAAAGATGGACCACCACCAGTGATGAACATCATAGGACTAAACCCTGCACACTGCTGCAGAGCTGCAGCAAACTGGACCCTTGTCCACAACAGTCTTTTGCTGCTGCTTGGTCACATCCTGAAGGTCACCGTTGAGGCCAGGCAAGGAGAAACCAATGTCTGCCACCTCACTGGGCCTCCTGGGCATGTTCACACCTCCGACCTTGTGACCCCTCTGGAAATCATCCCACTAGAGGGCACTGGGAGTCGATTTTCCATCCCCTCCTCTCAGTTTCTGCTCTTTATTTGAGTTTCTCCTTGCTTAGTGTTCTCCCCACCTCTCCCTCCTCTTTGCTGGCCAGCTCAGACTGTTTAAATTGGAAATTATTTGTATTACTGTCTGTAAATAATAGATGAGGGAGTGAAGTGGAGTTGGTGTCCCTTCCATAAACTCCTCCTCACTTTAATTAGTGCGAAACAGCCTGGTGAGAATGCGAGCTGCCTTGATGCTGGTAATTAAAATTGAAACCACTGAAAAGCTGCTCTATTTTTTATCGGAGCTGCTGTTCGGAGCCGGGAGCCTGCGGACAGCTCTGCAGTAAAGAGTGATAATGAAGGTGTGAATTCCCGGGGGGAGGAGGGGCAGCTGTAGCGATGGCTGAACTTACACCAGATGAAAATGCAGGAGCAATTAGAGGTGGCTGTGTACAAGCTGGGCATCGGAGATTAGTTAGCACCTTGGGAACATGGCAGGGAGGGACAGGGAAGGGGCAGGGATTTTTTTTTTCCTTTCTGGAAAATTTTAATTAAAAAAAAAAAAGGGTGGGGGAAACGGTTGGTAACTTAAAATAAAGACAAACACTCACAGTGTCCTTGCCTGGCTCTGCTGGCCTGCCCAAGCAAGGGATGGGAGCAATGATGGAAGACAGAGCTGCAGTACAGAGCACGCAGGGTGGGAGACAACAGGGCTCCTTGCATTGGGGGACAGCAGCATTGGCCGTGCTGGGTTTTTTGGCAGCTCCACAGTTGTGCTTGCAGCAAAGGCACGGGCTTATTGCAGCCCCTGAGTGTGCTGTTCCTGAACATGGACTCTGTGCTTCTGAACTTCTCTGTGTATCCTTTCTTCTGCCAACAGGACTGATGCAAAGCTAAGTGGTGTCCATTGAAGTCTTCCTCTCTTCTTCAATTAGGCTTTGGATCAGACCCCATCCCTGAAAAATAAAAGCTGCTAACTTGGGTATCCGAGAGTGATGGCAGCAGTGACGGGAGATGGAAGAGCACAGGCAGAGGCCTTTGTTATTGCTAGCCAAGGAAGAGTTTGGGAAGAGCTGCTCTAAGTAATCAGATGTTGTTATTAATTGCTTCCTGCCCTGGTGCATTCATCCTTGTGTGGGCCTCACTGAACAGCTGATAGTCTCTGCTCAGAAGCAGAAAAGATGTCAGATAATGTAATGTACTTGGTTAGAGCTGTGAGCCTGCAAAATCTTCTTCTGGCTACAGCCACCTTGCAAGGAAAACACTCTCTGTGACAAAAAAGCACGTGATACAGCAGTGCTTTGGGGGAAGAGGAGCTCCGATGGGCACCTGCACGCAAAGGACGCCTCATTCTACCCCAGCTCATTAGCTGCCCAGATGCTGGGGAATACCTGAAGGTGCCAAATTGTCTTAATTTAGATTGAAGAGAAGTTTTGTAGAAAGGAAGATAAAAAGGCTGTAAATAACCTATGCCAAATTAGTTGTGGTTTCAGAGGGTCAGTTGTTGGGTGCTCCTTGGATCATGAGTTGCTTCCAGAGGCTGGAGCTCCATGGCAGCTTGTAATGCCATTTCTGTTGGGAACTTGGGTTTTGAAGTAGGAGAAGCTCAGACTTTCTGTAGGAAGTTTCAATATTGGAATGAAAAGCCAAAATTTAAAAACTGACTATGAAAGGAACTGACTTGATATATCCTGTAATATCATGATCTGGGAAGAGGTTTAAAATAGCCTGTGCATTAGTGTTCTTAAGCATTAAAAATATGCAAAACAATTGCTTAATTCGAAACATACACCTGGGCCCTACCAGAATGAAGGATTCTGATCAGTTTTCATGGAAACATTCAGCACACTATTGGATTCCTAGCAAACTCCATGTCTTTGTGGAATTAGCATTTTCTGGTGAAAAGCTGCTCGGGTCTTGTATCTTTTCTTTGTCATTGACTCACAGTAACAAAATGTCTTTATGCTTGAAATTTATCACTTGATCTCCTGATGGAAGAATCTGAGAGAAGATCGAGGGCAAAGGAAGGAGAGCTGAGATGCCCATGGGAAGTGCTTTGGTGAATTTGTTTGTTTTTAGTTAATATGATGTTCTCAGGAATACGCTGATCCAGGTATAATGGACTGTCCACAATGCCGCCTAGTGCCTTAGCATATTAGTGAGATCTCAGTGATTCATATTTACTTCCTATGTCTTCTCTACCTACAAGTTTCTAAGGTTTCTCTGTGACTTCATTTGTAAAGTATAGGCATCCATCAGAGAGACTTTGCTAAGCTCTCCAGAGTTTAGAAACTCTGGCAATTTATAAACCCTGGAGATGGGCAAGTTTAGATTCATGTGGGGCTTGGAGACTCTGAAGAATTGTATTTTCACTTGGTTTTGGTTTGTTGTAATGAGGCCGTTTTATTTTATTATAAACCAGGCAGGCCTTACAGTTCAATTAAGCATTTGTTCACTATTGTATACTTTGTTCAATGTTATTTTCTCAGTTAATACGTTATATTTTCTCACCTGTTAGGCATGATACAAAAATGTGATTGAGCAGATTTCAAAACTAAGAGGGTGTTTTCTCAAGTCTATGGGACATGTTTGTTTATCAACTTGTTTGACATGCTGCACAGTGGCTATTGCTATTAAAACCAAAAAGAAGGAAGAATAGATTAGTATCTGAGCCATCTTGTGTACGAACATTTAGGACTCTGAATGTGTCTTGATGATTTTTCCAAAGAACTTTTTCAAGCAACTGAGCTCTCAATATGTTAGAAGGAAAAAATAACTCTTTAGAAATGCATATTTCCTTTACTGAAAGTTAGGAAATTCCCAGGGAAAAAAAAAACCCACCTTATTAGGGTAGAACTAAGTTAGACGATCAATTGAAATCCTTTGATTGAAAGTAATGTTATTTAAAAGTTTTAATTATTGAGAAGAAAGTGTAGGAAAGGCACTCAGAGCTAACATAAAAATGATTGGAAACTGGTAATTAAATCAAAATGCTTGAAAATTAAACATCACAAAATATGAAAATGCAAACTTGGCTCTGATTCATTACAACACTTAAAACCTGGGATTGCTATTAAATTGTAGATGGTTGGTTTGAATTCTGCGGGTCTACACTGATGCTGAACGTTGGGCAAATGCAGCAGTACTTTGCTAACTGAGGCCACCAGGTTCAAGATCCCATCCTTATTCTCCCCTTTCCCATCTCACACTATCTTCCATTTAGATTTCTACTCTAAAGCAAGACTTCTTGCTCTCTCAGGGAGTATCTGGATGCTACACTCCCCAGGTGTTTTTAAAGTTCATCAGTTTCACCCTTTCAAATATTTAAGGCTTTATTTTGCAATCCTGATACAATTACTTTAAGTGAAGATCTGTGTCTCTCTGTAGAGCACCACTTTCTGCTCAACAGAGGTTATTTTCCTCGAGTAGCAGCCTGTAGATTTCCACACAAACATCTCCAGAACGTCCTTGGCACCTTCCAGGACTGGGTCTGCATTTCCCCAGGAACACTTTGTGAGGCAGTTAGCATCAGACAGTTGGTTCCTATGGTCAGTGAGCTGGTTTGGGATTCTGCATTGCCAAAATATAATGAGCCCTGTAGTAGGTAGGAAGCTTCTGTTGGCATTTTTGTACCAGAAAAGCTACCACCACTCTGATAGTCATAGCCAGACAAGACCCCTCCAGCCATCTTTTCCTATTAACATATTAGTTTCTTCTACATGATCGGAGCAGTGAATGTCGCCTTGTTGCCATCCTCTGATGGAAGCACTGCCTCGTCCCCGCCTTTGGGACATCTAGGAGAAACACCCCCAGCCCCACACAGGACAGCCATGGCTCCCCGCAACCCTCTTTCCCCACAGTGCTCTTTTCCAGGAGAGACCAAGAGAGAGCAATCTCAGGCTTGGAAGGAGGTAATTTGAATTGGATGTGAAGTTGTTACTAATTTAATGTTTATCCAATAACAAGGACTTTGCAAAACCCCTTACCTTTTCATGAGCCTCAGGTAACACTGTCAATTCATAATTGCTATGATCCCTTTATCCTGTGGTTTAATAAATAATTTACCTAAATTATTAAAATGAAAATTTCAACATTATTAAAAATTAACCAGGTTAAATGAGCAAACAGTAAATAGTGCTGGGCTTGTCCTGCGTGACAGGAGTCTGCAGCTTTTATTGTCTTTTTCCCAGGCGCAGAGGGTACGTTTCTCCCTCCCCCCCCGCCCATCTCCACTTCCACTGCTCCACTCTTGTTTTTCACAAACTCCTCTCCTTGATATTAGTTTTCTTCACAGCCCATTCTTTCATCTCTATGTCCTCTTCTCCACTATTGGTTTACTCTTCCTTCCCATGAACCCTCTCCTTCCCTGCCATAGCACTAGGCATCCGTCTCCTCTCTGCACATTATATTCTGCACACATATGTAGCACAAGATGCCTGGCGGGCCTTTTTGTGCTTTCTTTCTTTGATCCGTGGCTGGCAATCCCATCTGATGCCAAGAAGACATAGATCCAGGAGAACACATGATCTCCAAAGAGCAGAGAGTTTGTCAGGTCTTCAGGATACGGGCTGCTTCCATTCATGAAAAATTTATTAAAATCTGACTGCTCTTAAAGAATCGCAGCTCTGTCATTTTTAATTGAAACATTCAGTTTGCCCAAAATGAAGTGCTCCATCTTTCAGGCTGTATCTCTTGCCAGATTTTTTTTTTCTTCTCTGTAATTCCTGCTGAACTGCTCCTTCTGCTGTTTTCTGGCAGAATTCCTCACTGACTTAAAAGGGTTCCCCCCCTCCAGGCTTTATCCCATCCATTTTCCCCTTCAGCACATGGGAGTCCTGGAAATGGCCTTTCCTCCTGCCTGGCATTTTTCACCCAGAACGCTTGCACCAATGCAGACCCCAGGGCACACAGCTCATCTTTTCCTGCAGACCTGGGAGAATTAAGCACCCAGCTCCTCTTGAGTTTTGGTAAGAGCTTAATGTTTGTGGAAATACCAGCAAGCCCGTCCATCCCTTCTCCGGGGTGCTCATAACGCTATTACGCATCTCCTGCAGACATCTGGGGACTGACAGGCAGATGTGGGCTTCTTAAGGTGCTCTAATAACACTCTTCTTTTCTTTCTGCTGCTAAGAGACCACAAAGTGAGTAAGGCAACATTTGCAACCAAAATTTAGCTTTACAGGCAGGCTCCTTCCTATCCTTTTCTGAGCAGCCCTTGGGTAGCACCCGCCATTGTTACAGCTCTGCTTAGGATGGAAAGCAAAGAATAAAAACCCACCTGCATGCAAAAGCAGAGGTGGTGTGAGCCAGGAGGATAACTCAGCTGGAATGTGTCCAGGAAACCCTACCTCAAGTGCCTGCACTTACAATACACCCCACAAGGTGAAGCCCTGAGGGCATGGTCAAACTGAAAGCAAATGGATGCACTAAGGCAGTGGTGAGACCCAGAGCCTATAAAACACGGGAGCTGTGTCCGTGGGGAACGTGGCAGTTATTGACTCCACTGTCACCTGGCATGGCCCTTTCCTTCCACAGTCAAGGCTGGTATCTGAATTACTTTGGATTTTAACCACAATTAAAGAGCTAATCAAGGTCAACAGCTCCTTTCAAATACAGTTTAGTACAAAATCCTAATGCAGGAATTACACAAATTGATATTGTCAATATAATGGATTCAAACCAATTGTGCTAAACAAGGTTGTATCAAGTCTGTGCTCTGTATTATGTGAGGGCTAATTCTGTCTAGCAGCAGTGGAGGCGAACAGAAAAACAGATACATCAAGCCTTCACAGTCCGGATTTATTACTGAGGTGGATTTTACCCCTCTCAAAGAATTCATCAGTCTAAGAAAACAGTGCAGTTCCAAGGATTTGGTTCCATTCAGAAGGCAGAACATGCAAAGTTGAGCGCATGCAACGTATTTGTCTAATATATAGGAGATACAAGGAAGGACTGGTCAAGAGAAATCATGAGCCTGGAGAATAAATCTAAGCAGCAGCCCTTAGTGAAAAAACGTGGTGACAAAAGACTCTGCTCAGGTACCTAAATGTATTGCACTACTTGAGACATCCTAAAGTATCCAAGATACCAGGCATGGCTGGAAGATGTGACAAGAGACCTGTAGAAAACCCATGTTCTCCCAGCATGGCAGATACTCTAGAGCATTTTAAATGGACCCTAAGAGATCTAACCCTCTTATTTGCTTTTCCTCTGAGGCACTTCAAGGTTTCACCAACACCAATCACTTTGATATCCCAGGTGGTCCCTCTCGAGTAGGTGTGAGTCTTACTGCTCCCCATTAGGCATGTGGATTTAGAGACACATCCATGATCACTCAGTGAATCAGTGATGGGGGTTTTTTTTCCTGTGTTGTTTCCCACTTAGATTCCAATATTTCTGCTGTAAAGGGGTTTCTGGGAGGGCAGGCTAGCTTTTTTTTTTAATTGAAGCTAACGGTATTCCCAAAGTGGCAAGACCCAAGAAGAGAGGAGGGCTTCCTCCAGGGAATGGGAGACACCCACAGCTGCAGGGCACTGCCGCTCAGGAGTGAAGTGCTGCAGATGGTGGAGCTCCTGGAGATGGTAAGCCCCCAGGGTCTGTCCATGCAGCTGTCAGAGGAGCCCATGGGGCCAGCCCTTATGGTGCCCTTTCCTCTTGGCAGCACAAAGGCAGCCCAACACCATGACCAAAGGGAACAGACCACACTACATTTGTTGCTATACATGAGGAAAAGACAATCCCTGTCTAAAGAGCTACTGGTGTGAAGGACATGTTGTTAAGGGTTGGGAAAATGGTACCTGGTGAAGAATCAGCTTAGTTTAGGAGTTGAAGGTGGTGCCTTTATCCCTACAGGTAATGGAGCATTAGACCACATCAGAAAGTTTCTTCCCAGCTTTGTAGACATGAGCTAGTTCTTTCCCTTCATCTCAGCATCCACTTTTTGACTCCTCTCCTCAGAGGAAACATGTGGATTGACCCCAGCCCTTGCTCCCATCCTCCAACCTGCTTTGGAAGGGTGGGAGACGGTCAACCTTTCCGGGGTCCGTGTGAAAGAAGCTAAATGGGAACATGAAGGTGGTAATGGAGTGGAAGTAGAGCAAGGAAAGCCTCACTGATGGATTATTAGGCACTGTCAAAGTTTCAGCAGAGTGGAAAACTTGGAGGCTGGAGTGAGTAGTAACCCATGAAAAATCACCTCTTCCTTTTCCTGTTCATGGCAGGGCAGCGTGTCCAGATCAAAGCCACCCGTCAGCTCTTGGCCTCAGTTGCACGATTTACGAGGCACTGGGGCACCAGCCCATTAACAGCGCTGGTAATTCATTGCAAGGGCAACAGGAGGTGTAAATCCCCTCCCCTCCAAACTTACACATTTACCTAATTGTGCCCCCAGTTGCTGGACCCGGACATCAGAGGGGCTGATGTTATGAATCAGAAGAGCCACAAGAAGTGCAACGGGGAAGGAGAGGATACTGAGGAGAGAGTCTGGGGTGGTCAGCATGGGTGGGAGAAGCATGACCCAAGAGGCAGACCCTCTTTCCTTTGCACCCATTAAGTAGCAGAATATCTCATTGGTTTTAAGTGCATTTTGACCTTCCTGATCTCCTCTCGGCTGTTTCCCTTGGGATCAGCATTGGAGAAGGAGCATGCTTCGTGCACACGGGAAGCTGGGAGGCCTCCACATTTTTTCAAGGTTTGTGAGAAATTGTGCTCAACGCGCATGGCAGTCCCTACTGCCAGCAGCTGGTTCAGAGGCTCAGCAACACCAAAATCATTGATAACAGAAGGTACCACCAGCTAAGGGGAAATCAAGGTCTTGACATGCTTTGGGACCTCAAGATCTAACAGTGCCTAGGCGGAGAACATTCATCTACCACTCCATCACTTTACTGGTGGTACTCAGACATACTGTCTTCTCTTACAGTCTTCTGCAACATGCCCACATTCAAAAATAGCATTGCAGAAAGCAAATTCTTTGTTGTTCTCCAAAGACAACAAAGATCAGATTTACTCTTTGTTTTCTTGTTTCTGGCTACTCTATCCATTTGCTGTTATTCTCTCTGTCTTTACCCTCCCCTTAGTCAGCCAGGTCCCCGTTTTGATTTCCCATCACCATTTCTCACGTTGTGCTCTATTTTCCTTGCACTAGTTCCTTTCTGCTCTTTCGTACTTGGCTCCAGCTGTTTCTGGCTTTCAGAAAGTCTCCTTCCATTTGCTCTTCCCTGACTTTGTTCATTCTTGTAGTGTTCCCTGTGTAAATGCTCAACTCCGTAACAGCTAATATTTGACATCAGAAAACTTGCCCTCAGCTATATGAGTTTAAAACACCTATATATTTACAAGAAAACTTTGAATGTGAGTTTTCCACTCCCACAATCTGTACACTAGAACTAAATCCTCATCAGAGGTGCTTGCCTTTAAAAGCAGCAGTGGAGATAAATAGGCTCTGAAGCAGAAATGGAAGGCTCACCAGTAGTATTTAATAAGTGAGATAAGATGGCCAGATCAGTGGAGTGTTTTCTTGCAAAAAATCTTTCAAATTTCCCTAAAAAATGTCCTTTTAAAAAATGAATTCCACTGCAGTTTCTTTTTTTAAGTTACCACTCATTATTTCTTTTTGAAGCAAAACTAGAAACAGATTTCCATGAGCAATTTCCCTCGGAAACCCATTTTCTTTTTCATACCCTGAAGTTCACAAGAAATACGCCTACTTTCCCAAACACTGCTTGCCGTGCACTTGACCCCATGGTCACAGGAGCAGGCAGATGTGCCTGCAAGACAGGTGAGCACTGGTTTGGCTCAGTAGGGGACAGGGCAGTGACCAGCTAAATGGGGACGAGGTCTGAGTGTTTCCTGTTCCTCCTCACAGGGCAAACACTGGCCCTTAAAGCATGACCAAGAATCAGAATCAGGCAATGATCTTTGGTTAAAAGATAACCAGAAAGGGGGTAAATGGAGGGAAAGTGCAAATGAGAAAAGACTGGTCTAGCTGGGAGAAAAGGGCATTATTAGGGTAACAATTTGGAAAGACAATCTATGAGTTTTGGGTTCATAAATGCTTGTGACTCTTGCAAATGTGATTTAGGCACTTCAGTGCTTTTTAGGTGCAAGGAATTAATTTCTGGTTAACAGGAAGGGACACAGAAATGTAGCAATTCCATGAACTAGTTGTAGGAGAGGAAAGGAAAGTTAGGACACTTTACCAGTCATGACTTACTGGAAAGAAGATCTCAGCCTCACATGCAGCTTCTCCAGGGTCCATAACCCTAGGAGGACACAAGAAGGAGATGAGGAAAGGTTTTGATGGCTTGTCTGTATTATTTTCCTAGAAAGGAGCCATGTAAATGTTCTTGAATGTTGCCATGGGAGATACAGCCAATTTAGGACTCAGAGTTATGGTTCATTCCCACCTCTAAAGGCAGGTGGCTCGCTTTGCCAATGAGAAGGGAAGAGGAGGGATAAGATGAAGCCCTTCAGCAGACAGCGAGAAAAGAAACAGGGCAATGAGATGCCAAACCTTTGATATTGCACAGATGAGGACACGAGCGTGTGAAAGGGCAGAGCTTCCACCAGGTCTTGCAACACATGTGAAATCCATCAGGGTCACCATTCCCGTGGTGTTCTGTTGTCCGAGCCATAACACGACACCCTATGGGGAGGGAAAGGCATCCTGTGGGCAGCGGGAAGAGCTATCTGTGCTTTTAAGAGGTTGGCTGGGAATTAAGAGAATACTTTATGGTGGTTACACTCTGAATTTATAGTTTCCTCCTCTTGCTTTTTAATGTTCTCCTGCCAAATTACCTACAGTTTGTCCCATAACTTCAAGCTGCCCTGTGGTCTGACATGTCCCAGCACCACCTGGGACACATGAAAGAACACAAAACAAACAATCTGTCAAAGAGAAGGGCTGCACTGCAGAATGTGGATTCTTTTCTGGACCTAAACCCTAATTTTCCAGACTCCTGGGTCAGGATTTGATAGATTTGCCCTCTTGTAATAGGGCAATGGTGACATTTAGATACAGATCAGAATTTTCTTATTCCAAATGTGTGACTTGGGCACCCCGTTTTCAAGAAGCTTTTGGCTGTGAAGTTCAGCAAACATCTACTGCCTATTAACCAACCTCTCTGTCTTACTACTTAGAGGTCTGAGCTATTCTGTGCACATCTATTCTTAAGAGATAGAAGAAGGAGGTACATCATCAGTATCTCCCAGAGCTTCAGAGCACAGTAAGACACCTGCTCAGTGCAGACTTTCTGGTACTTCCCATTGCTTTCCTGGAGAAGCTAAAATCAGGTCACATGTAGCTGCTAATAAAACTTCTGCTGAGAACCTGCTGGCCATTCATTACTTGAAGATGAGTAGTTGCCCCAGAGTCAAGGGTTTGGGAACCTATGTAAAA
The DNA here is from genome assembly GCA_013401275.1 of Pandion haliaetus. Classification (NCBI taxonomy): domain Eukaryota; kingdom Metazoa; phylum Chordata; class Aves; order Accipitriformes; family Pandionidae; genus Pandion; species Pandion haliaetus. The sequence continues at coordinate 97,596 of VYZV01007904.1, read as the reverse complement.
TATTTTCGGAAACCTGGCCGTATTCTGCGGATGCCTGGAAGCCTGGATGGCTTTTACAGAGCTGTCTAGGGAAACCCAAAAAACAGCAGTGGACAGGCCACTTTCAGAGAGCAGGGAGAGATCAGGAAAATTTAGATGGGAAGGAGGCAGGTGTGCAATAGAAGAAGCCATCTAGTGTAAATTTGAGTGACCACCCACAGCTGCATCATTTCAGTCACAACAGACCTCTTTCAAGAGTAAGCACAAACAGTGCATTTGCAAGTGCCTGCTAAGATGATGCTGCAGCATGCATGGAGGAGTCCCAGCGCATGATCAATTCATTTCCCCCCCCCTTTCTGAGTGCAAAAAGCATCATAGATCCTCCCGTCCCAGTCACTCTCTGTCCCATTGTGTGGCCTTGAAAGCAAACTCTCAAAATTAAGGCCGTGTATTCCCAATGGAGAAAGTCTTCTGGTAGTGAAGGAGAAGAGAAAATAAAGCCTTCTCCACAGGTGGCACTGTTAACATGACCTTTGTTTCAGAGAGTTAGTCAGGGTTTATAACTGCTTGTCTGTGTGTCCTGGGGTCTGCCTATGTCTTTATCTTCATTAAGGTCTTTGCTCATCTCCCAGGCTGTGTCCCCCTCTGTCCCTCTGCAGCTGACCCATCTTTCCTTCCATCCCTTTCTCTTCCTGGTGGGGAGCACAGGAGCCTTGCTGCCATGTGTGGTCTTCCAACAGAACAGTTCCCTGCCACATCTGTCCTCACCAGGAGCAGAAATGCAAACCCAGCAGTGGGAATGAGCTGCCTTTTCTCTCAGCTGCCGTCCCCGATGCTCTGTTCCAGCAGCTCACCTCACCGGCTCTAAAACAATTAGGAGGTTTGAAGTTTCACATGCCCCAGCAGATACAGACAGGACAACTCATCTGTCATTGCAGTCCCAGCACACAACACTTTGTAATGATGTGGGGAATCCTGAACTTGGCAACCCCTCCTTGACCTTTGTCTTAGAGTAAGGTCATCCCCAATATCCGGGATGGATGCTGATTGAGCTGGCGTAGCAGTCTCTTTCAGCTGCAGAGCAGGGAACCCAAGCATCCCGACACAGGGCATCACCTGCCAACTCAAGCATTAAACATTAATCCCAGTAGGACTTTCACTCCTCCGTCTCTGAGGTGGAAGCAGATTAGGAATTTGATCTCCCAAGATTACTGTGTGAAAGTAGCCCTTGAACAGGCTTCCTGTAACTTGTCCACCTCTTGTCCATTTCTTTTGGGTTTTGCTTTTCATTAGATGCTGCTGCCCTTTGGGCTTTTTTTTTTTTGAGGGCTTCTTTCATCTCCTGGGGGATTGCAGGGGGACCTAGAGGGTGCTCAAGTACCTGGTTCCCATGCTGCAATTTTGGGGGAACCCCAGTGGTTGTGAGACCTGCATCAAAAGCACGGTGCTTACACAGTGAGGCTCCATGGCCAGACAAGAGCTAAAGGGTCTTGCTGGGAGTGTGAGGAGGCCATAGTTGCAGGAAAGTTAAAAAACACTGCATGCAGTAATGGCTATTTTACTCTGTGGGCAAGGTGAATGAATAACCACCAGCAGGGTACAAAAGGGCTCCTCCGAGGCAGGCCAGATCTGGCAAAGGAGAGTGGGTAGTATCAAGCTGGCATGGAGAGCAAGGTCTTGTCTTAGCTCTGTAGCTGTGGGGACCCAGGCTCTGGGTATCTGCTCTCCCATTGAGCTCTGGAAGGACCTACCTCCTTTCTCTGTCCTCCTTTCTGCTCTGGGTGTGGCTATGCAGGTTGGGTTGTCTGTCCCATGGGGACTCTGCCCTTGCTGACCTGTTGCAGTTGCCCCAAGGTCTCAGATCACAACTTAAATCTTCTAGTAACTGCAGAAGGCTTTTGCAGAGACACACCAGGTTTCTTTGCTTTTGTTTCAAAAGTTTGAAGACTTTGCTCCCTTGACTAAAACAGAAAAAGGCTTAAATCCTTTTTCCCCACAAAAATACTTCCTTCAACGTGTTGCCTCCAGGAGCTGAAACTTTTTAGAAAATAAATAAAAAACACCTGGTATTAGGCAGCTGGTGAGAAAACCATGTCCTAGCATTGTTATCTCACAGGGTCCCCTACCTGGTTAGTCTCTGGTTTGACTAAGGAGAGATGTCTGCTTTTAGGGGCTTTGCTGAGAAGATGCATCTCTCTAGAAATTGTTTACTGGGTAGATGCTTTGTCCAAAGGGGAAGGTCCTCCTGGGCCATGCACTGTCTCCTGTCCCATCCTGTGATGAGTGACAGCCAGTGGGTGCAATGTGGAGGGAGAGGAAGGTTTCTCCTGTTCCCACTTGCAATGTTAAAAAAAGACACCACACGAGAAAGTGGAGACCTGGGCCTGCTGTCAGGTGAGGTGGTGTCTCCTCAAAGGGGAGCCCACCATGTGGGGAGCAAGAACGTCTGTCCTCGGGGCTGCTCAGCCCTCGCTGCTGTCTGCCAGGGCTGGGCAAAGGCAATCACAGCATCTGAGGTTTGGGAAAGGCAGTGAGCTGAGCCTATGTTGAAATGAAAAAGGGGGGAAAGAAAAAAGGGGAATTCTTTCTAAGATCTGTTTTCTTTGGGACAAGCAGAGTGATTTTTTAGCAAGACCACCTGGTTATTTTTCCATGTCACTGGCTTTGGCCCCTTGTTCAGAGCAGCTGGAGAGATGGGAAGGCAGCAAACTCTGGGGAGGAGAGCCGGGGCTGGGGGCTGGCACTTGCCAGTGTGGGCTTGTATCTGCAAAACCCACCAGAAAGAGCAGGAGACCACAGGAACCTCCTCCACAGGATTTTGACTCCTCTGACACCAAGACCGACCACCTGCCGGTCTCAGCATCAGTGTGGGCAGCATCCTACAGCACCTTTTGCTCCATCCTAAGTGGAGAGGGAGCAACCAGCTCAGGGAGACAGTGCCCCAGCCAGAGCCCTTCTCCCATCCAAATTGCTGTCCTTGCAAGCTCTCTGCAATCCCAGACCATCACCATGGCCTTCACCCACAGAGCTGCTGCAGACCAGTAGAAGAATTCCTTCCCTACCTGCCCACCATTTCATTCCCAACACTATCATGTTATGTCAAAGCAGCTAGTAATAAACCCTTCAACCTGCCTCCAGAACCTTGGCTTGGTCCTGTCACACTGGAGGGAGTCAGCCCTTACCCAGAAAGATCTTATGAAGTCAGGTCAGGTCCTCCATGGGGTCTCCTCAGCTCCTGCTATTGCTATGGGTTGCTGTATGGATGAAGAAACCCATTGGTCTCATTCCTGGCTGTGCCTGGCTGGGAGGTGGCAGTGCAGAGCGTGATGCTGTTTTAATTCACGTTGCCGTTCTCCACCGACAGCACCTCTCGCAGGGATTGCAGAGTAGCCAGCATGCCGTGGTTGGATTGAGCAGACAGATTTAATTAAGTTGCGATTTAATTACCTATCAGCATCCCTATTTAATAAAGCTCAGGAGGATTTTAATTTAAAAAAAAATAATAATAAATGATATGGCCTGTCACAGAGCGGCAATAATGGCACCCGGTCCAGACAGGACAGCGTTGCGGGCAGTGTCCCTGCTCTGCAGGGACAAGGCAGCAGGAGGTGGCCGGGCTCTGGCAGAGCCTGTGAGAGCCAGCACAGATTGCAGGGAGGGGAGCGTGACCCTCCTTGGCAGCTGGCGCGAAGCCGTGTGCTCAGGGCTCGCCTCTGAGTGCTCCTGCTCCTGCCTCTGCTTGCTCGTTTCGCCTCTTGTGTGCAGAGATTGGAAGGGACTCACAAACCCACACCCGCTGCCAACAGCCCCATATTTTCCTGAATACGGTTTTTCATTTTTGCCGTCTGCTGAAGCTTTCTACCTGTGACAGGACGTTGGCTCTTGTGGTGGCTGGTGTCTCTCTGGTGTCCTTGTTAGGTGGCAAAACCAGGGTGTGGATGCTAGTTAGGTTTGCTGGTGGGGTTTTGAATACCCCAAGAGAGGCCCAGTGGGTTATTGTAACCTGAGGTTTAATTTTGACTCACTAAGACAAAGACAAAGTGCAGATCCCCAGCCCTGTGTGATGCTCAGGGCTATCAGGATTTGGGGAGGTTTGGAGAAGACACTTCGCTTTGGCTCCTCTCTGAGCGGTAAGTTAAGATGTCAACTAGTGGCCATGCCCAGCATCTGGGAGAATTTCCACCAAAGAAGATATTCGTCCACTTCACTATCTCTTTTCAAGCTCCTCCCAGTCTCACTAACTTGCACACAACACTCATCTCTGTTTTGCTGAGGATGCTTCCTAAGGGTTCAATCGTGCTTGAGGTTTTACTTCTTTCGGGCCAGGCCCAGCCCTGCAGCAAGCAGATATGGTCGTTATCCCAGGGTGAGACTCACCAGCTTTATGTGATCTTGGATGCTGGCTGAGGACCTTCTGGTCTTTGTTACCGGTGGGGACAGGTTTCTTGTTCTGCCATCTGTGTTCATCCTGTTTCTGTTTTAGAGCTTTTCTTTAATGGAGACTCACCCGGGACCTCTGTGCCTTGCAGGACCTCATTGTATCTCTCCACTGATAAGGATAGGTTGATGCCAAGTTTAGCACTTCCTGAACTATGATAAATGTAAACACAATATAAAGGAAGCAGTGTTTTTAAACAAGAAAAATGAACGAAAGCCCAAACCTTTCCCTAGTCACCAGTATCACACCAGACGAGATGTAGCCTGAGCTCTGAAATACCTCCAAGGGCATCATATATCCATATGTGCTTCCCACCTGTGCCATTACATATGGCTTCCTCAGCTCTTGCTCTGGCCTCTAAAAGACATCTAGATTTGGGGCACTCACTTTTAGACACCCCTCAGTTAGGCGTAGTGGGTTCCCTCCCTCTGTTCCCCCCAAAAAAGCCACTTTCCAACAGGGATAACAGCCAAGACGGAGAGAACAGGCCTTGATATTTCTATTGTTTCATGGTAACAGCGCCTGTCCTGAGACCCCAGGCCTGACAGATTGACATAACAGGTTAATAAGTGCTTTCCACTTCTCCTAAAGGCTAATTAAATATTAATCCACTTGGTGAGGTCAGCAAAAATAACAAACAATTGGCAGAGTGAAATTCGTTTAATTAATTCTCCTGTGGAGGTTTTTCAAGCATCTTCCTCCCCTGACACACTGCTGCCTCGGCTTTGGTAACCTACAGTGAAATCAGACCTTATTGGTTCTGGGCCTGCTTTTCTCAGATATTTAGTTTTGCTTCATTTTTTTTGTTTTTTAGTTTCTGAATGCTTGTCAGGTATTACCCAGGGCCCTAAGCACAGAGATGAGAGGAGAAGAGAAAGAAGGGGATACAGAATTGGGGTGCAAAGATGAGGGAGAAGAGGTGAACAAAGTCTTCTTAGAAGGCTCCAACCTTCAGCTGCCAAAGGCACGAGGTGCTCTTAGTCTTTGCAAAATGAAACTCAGGCACAGTTTTTTTATATTAATTTTATTGCTGGAAGTATCAAGAAATCAGTGTCTTTCTTATTTCTAGGCAAAAACTCCTTGTAGAGACTAATGGGGACCCATAGCAATCTAGGCTGCCAGTGGAAGCAACTGTCCCACCATGATCTCAATTACCTGCACTTGGATTAGTGGCTTACGTGACAAACAGGTGAAGTTTGCAAGTAAAAGCACCACCAAATCCAGAATGTGCAGGCACTCAGCCCTGGTATCCATAATGACATCCCCAGCACCCTGTACCATCCGGTACTCCCAAGCCAAACTGTCTGTCCCTTGCTTCCTTGTCACCTTCTCCAGGAGGGTAGGGGAGAGCCCCTGTGTCTCTGGCTGCTGTGAGCACCAACAGCTCCTGCACCTCTTTATCCAAACACACACTTGAGCATCTTTCCTCCCCTCACTATCAACTCCCTTAAGGATAACTGCAACAGGATGATGCCCTGAACATCCTTTTTGGTGGCCGGCTTGGTCATTCACCAGAACAAGTTCACTTCCAGTGTAATGAAATTCATCTGACTAACGATCCCTATTCTAACAGTCCTACAGCAAGACCCCATTTGCTTTGGTAATAGCTCCATTAAAGCACATCTCTGCATGGCAAGGGATGCCAAAGGTTGCTCTGGAGACAGTGCTCTTGCTGTCTTCTGTGTCTGTCTGTCTTGCTGTCTTCTGTGCCCACCATCCTTAACTGGCTTGCTCAGTGTTATTCTACTCAGTTCGAAAGAATCTCCCTAAAGGTGCTGCCCATTGGCATCCAGCTCCATTTTGAACATTTCTGGATGCAGCACCGTGCTGCACTCTAGCAATGAACATTGCATTTGTGTTCATGCACTCACTCATCCCTCCACACCACAACTGACGTAGATGCAGCAGCTGGAAACAGGCAAGGAAGACTGGGAATTTCTCCTGTCTCTGCTAGAGGACAGACCCATTACAGAAATAATTTCTCGAGTGACCCCTGTCTCTTCTGTCACAGCCTTTGTGCTGCAGCGTGCCCAGCATGCTGAGCGGGAGCACAGTGCTTGGGGCATCTGTCACAGCAGAAATCGCACAGCAGGTGCCCCTTAACCTTGGTGGGGGTGGTGTGGGGTACAAGGGGGGCGAGTCATCTCAGCCGGCCTTTAAGTAAGCCTTTAGGTGCCTTTCTCACAGCTGTAATCTTGGGAATGAGAGAGAAAGGGGTGATGCAGAAGACAGCACAACTGGGGAGAAATGAACAACTCCAGGAAGGAAACCAGAGTCTCCTTGCCTCCAAAATGCGCACTTAGACACAAATAACAGAAACTTCCCAAGGACAGGGATTCAGAAAAAAACAGTTCTTCATACAGAGGGGTTGCATTAGGTCTGTCTCCAGCTATTTCTCCAAGCATCTGCATGTCTGTAGGACAGTGCCCCCATGGACACTCCATGGCTGCTTTCCCTGTGCCATGAACTGCAACACAAGCTTACCTTTCAGCATGACAGGGGACAGCATCTTTGGGCATGGAGCCTTCCAGGCACCAGCCCAGACTTGGAGAGAACTGAGGGAGAGTAGGGTAATTTTCTCCAGGTTACTGTTTTAGTTCCATGTTAATTTTTTATTTATCTGAAAGTGGCACTGGAAGGGTTTTCAAAGTGAGTCTAAAGTAATTAGGCGCTCCTGCTGATGGATTGCACTGGAGAGACATGTGGATTATTTATTACAAAGTCACTTGCTGGAAAGGTTAGAGGCTGAGAAGTAATTATTTTTTCCTTTTCTTCCTTTTTTTCTTTTTTTTAAGTGGAAGAATCAGCAGGGGAGAGCAGCTAAAGTTCCTCCGTGAAATATTTCCTCCTAGCTAAGTCCCCCTTTTGTCCCTTCTCCCACAGTGGCAAGTGGGACAGGGCCCCAGGGAGGACGTGAAACAGGAGCTCATGAAGCCTCAACTGCTGGAAGTGTGTTTTGGGTTGAGATCCCTGCCCAGCACCCACCCTTCTGCACCAGAGACACTTAGGGGTTCCCCACTCCTTGATGTCAGCATGTCATACCTGCAACCAGGGTCAGTTTTGAGTCTGCCCAGCTCACCTAACCAAGCCCACAAAGGCTGTGAGGATGGCTGGTTGGGATGGCAAGTCTGGCACACATACAGTGGATGTTTTGAGCAATACCAGGAGGATTCAATGCTTCCAGCAACCTCAGCTGCCTCCTCCTCTCCTGCCTTGTAATCTACGTCTAGGATGGGAATTGAATCCAAAGAAATGCAATCCTCGACCTTGAAAAACAAAGCCAGGCTTGGCGCAGTCTACAGATGAATATGCAACAGCCCTAATCAGGAATCCTTTGTCTGTAAAGGGATAATTGTGGCTAACAACATGTTAGTGTAGTGCTGGATCTTCAGGCTTCTAACAGCTTATAAAATCAGGATCCTTTTTTGGTGGGAAAAGCTGAGCGAACAAAGACACGCTCAAGCAATTTGTCACTGGAGAATTCAGTTCCTGCAGGACAGCCTTAGCATTGTGTAAACCGCACAAATTCTCGCGACATTCGGAGCAAGAGCCTGGGATGGAGTCAGGAATTAGAGGATGGTCCCAGGGGAGTGGTGTTGACACAGGGAAGGTGGGAGGATCGAGCATTAACAGCTCTGCTCTGTTTGCGTTCTTTAAATGGTGCCCATCACCATGGTGTCTGGGTATGTATTATCTCAGCTTTACAGGGGGCGGCTATTTGAGGTCTTTGCTGAAAAAAAACCCCACCCTGAATAACCCTTTTCCCCTTGCAGGGGTCAGTCCCGTTTTAGGTGAAAAATGATATGAGCAGCCCAAGGCCGGTAAGGAGCAGGTATCAGCACTGGGGCCAGTGCTGAGGACCCTCCAGCCCTGTGCTCCCATTGCCCAGCCACGTTTCCAGCTGCTGCTGGCCATGCATCAGCACAGCCCTGGGAAGACCCAGCCTGTAGTGTCACCACCTTGCGCTAGTCACACCTCCCCGGGCACCCAGCTAGGGACACAGCCTGAGTTCCCGGGGCCCGTTGTCTGCGGCTGGCCTCCAGGCCACCCAGGCAGAACTCTCCTCTGACAGCAGCAACCCCGGCTCATGGTATTTATAGATCCCATCCATGTCCTCGGCGAGGAAGGCATCCATAATCTCTTACAGATGTTGGTGAGAACAAAGCCAGCCAGTGACTCGAAAGGACCGCCCAGCAGAGTAATGGATGGAGACCTATTTCTTAGTCACCTCTGACATTCCTCCCCCTGCACGCTCTCCCTCTTCCCCAGGAGGCTCACTGGGGCCTGCCTGGTGCTCCCTGGTGCCTAAAATCCTTCCCTTGGGCAGGGACTCATCCCCATTCCTAGCAGAGGGAGTCTCAGAAACTATCCTCCATCCTCCCTTAAAGGGATGGGATGTTCTCCTGGAAATCCCCAAAGCCACATGAACAAAGGAGGAAGAGCATGGGAGGAAGGTGCCCCTATGTGTCAGCGAAGCATGTGACTCCTACCTGGTGGGCTGGCTGCTCCGAGAGGTACAGCCACCCCAAGGTGCTCCCTGCCATCCACCCTGGGGCTTCAGGGTCAGGTAGCACCCATGCCACCCTGCTGTACATGCACATCTCCTGGCTTTCCTGCACATCAGGGTGTTTCACCTGGATTTAGGAATCCTTGTATTACCATCTCAAGTTTTCTCCCCCAGTTGTCAGTATCTCCTGCACAGGAACAAAAAGCTTCTCTGATCTCTTCAGCATTCATTCCCTTTTTTAGCTCACCACCTCCAATTTCCTCTTCGCTCCAGAGTCAAAGCCCATGCCCAAATTCTCCCTTCTTTCCCCTTTGCTTTCTTTTCCCCTTTCCCGTTCTGGACCTCTGCCTTCTGCGTGGGGAGGCTGGTACTTGGCACTGCCGGCATGGGGCCACCCAGCTGCCCTGGGGTCTGGTGGAGCATGTCCTGTCCTCATTTTCAGGTTGAGGTCCCATCTGCCAGGAACCCAACTGTTGGCCTGGCAAAAACCAAGGTGTGAGATCTGGTTAGGAATTTACTTGCCCGGATGCTGTCATCTGCCCCTCTGCCACTGCCTGAGACCTTGGTCCCCAATTTGGGTTGTCCCATGGAGGGTTTCTGGGGAGCTTTGGGAGCTGCTAAGGAGCAGTAAGCTCATGGACTCACCCCCCGAGCAGGTGAACTCAAAATAGCACTGACAAGAGGGATGAGCCAGCTTACTGGAAAATGAAGCACGCAGAGCTGCTGGACACAGTCCTCTGGCAGCACCAAGGGGAAGGAGGGGCGTGTTGGCTGGAGAGGTTGGTTGACTGGGAAGGCAGTGCTGCCTCCCATCCCCTCTGCACTTAATTGCACAAGGATCTGCAGCCAAGCAACCTTTTAACGAGGGTCCAATTTGTAACACGTGCATTTTCCTTGAATCACTGCTAGAAATAACTTTGAGGTCATATACCCTAGGTGACCACCTGCTGAGCTGGGCGTAGTGTTTACGGGCTCAGCTATTTCACGTGTTTTGGAGCTGTATGGGAGCACGCTGAGCAGCTCCCTCGCTGGCAGTCCTGTCCAGCTACACTGTGCTACAACTGTGTTTCACTTGCTTTTAATTGCATCTTCTGTGGCACCTTACACTGTCCAAAAAATCCACTACAGGAACCAAGGCAGCAGGTAGAGGGAAGCCAGTTCCTCCTCTTGCTTCGCTCAAGTCTCAAATCTTTTGCCCCAAAAGCCAGCCATGTCGATGCCTTCCTCCTCACTGCAGCATAGCCTCTTGCGTGGTCGTGCAGGAATTTGCGCCTGGAATTTCCTATGAGGCTGAAGTTGCTGTTAGACCCCGACTGAAACTCGACTGTGGGGAAGAGGAGCCATTTGGAGACTGTCTTAGGGACTTTGGCTCCTTACCGCTGCTGACCCCTTCCATGGGGAGGGAGGCAGGACAGACAGACGGGCAGGCAGTGAGTTGGCAGCGCTTGGCAGAACGGTGCCTTTGTACTGAGCCGGAGCAGGACTGGCCAAGGCCTTTTTAACGAGTTATTCTGGTTAGGGCAGCCCACCGAGAAAACATTCACATTGATGTTCAGGCTAACGGCAAAACCGGCTTCCAAACCTGCAGCAGCCAAGGGAGGGAGAGGGGCGGCTGCCTGCACGCAGGGGGGACAGGCATCACCGGCACGGGAAAAGGGGAGGTTGGAGCAAGAGGACGAGCAGGGAAAGGAGGTATCTCCTCCTGTCACCGATGTCCCCTGCAAAGGGAACAGACCTCCCACTTTCACCACTCTTTGCATTTGTTGGGTTTTTTTTCCCCTCCATCAGCCCCTCACCCCCTCCGCAGGCCCTCTGGCAGTGTGTGCGGCTGAAGCCATTTTTGTGGGGCACGGGATCTCCCCAGGTCTGTCCCCCACCCTGCAAGAGCCTCCGTGCAGCCAGTTGGCGGGGCTTTGTCGGGAACCAAACACAGTAACTGTTTAACGATTTAACTGCACTAATGAATATTGGGCCAGATATTTTCAAGGCCTGTTCAGACTGATTACTTGGAGAGCTGAGTATGTCTACCAATTACCCAGGCAATTAGGCAACTAATTAAACACTTACCCTCAGCTTCATAAACAGAAGAGAGAGAGAGAGAAAAAAAGGAGGGAGAGAGCTGGCTCCGGTTTCTGTGAAATATTAGCTGTCAGAAATTGCCGCTTGCAAGGAAAAGTGCACAAAGGCAGACGGATCTGGGCAGACAGAAAGACTGACAGCTTGTGTTGGGGAGTGCAGCCCTCGGACCCTTCGCTTTGCCAGCACGAACAGTGTGGAAGGGTGCAGAGCCGCTGGGTTTGCCCTGCCCGGGCAGGCAATGGGATTTAGGACACATCCAAGCCATCACTCCCTGCCCCTTTCCTGCTCGCCTATGACCACCGGGGCTGCAGAGCCAGCGCTCATCAACATGCCATCACCCAGCACAGTGCTGGCAGGGAGGTGCCAGGGAGGCTGCTCACCCCAGGGGTGCCCAAGCACCCAACAGCTCCCACTCCATGCAAAAACAGATGTGGTGAAAGGAGAGAGCAGCAAACTGCAAGCCAGACCGCTGGGACAATGGCTTTGCAATGGAGAATAAGCAGAAATGGCCCCCGAGTGTGCATGCAATAGGGTTTGTGCCAGTTTAGGACAACATGGTTTCGTCCTTTTAGAGTTTTTTAGGACCAATGCTGGTGATGAGCTTGACAACTTGCCAAGGGCCAGAGGGTGGAGGCCATGCCCAGATTAAATCCTACATCTGGCATTTGCTCAGGGCACTGCTACAAAGGCGTTTTATATTAACCCCAAAGCTCATGTGACAAAGTGAAGTATCATGGTTCCTTCAAGGTAAGGCCCAGCAGAAGCATTTCACATGGGGGTCCCCACTTCTTCCCTGCTCAGCACTGGTGGTAGGAACCAGTCAGGTCCTGCCATTCACCTAACCTCTGCAGAGACATGTATTTTCCTAGAAATAACAGACTTAGGAACGAATGTTGTTGGAGGGTATTCAGAAGCACTTAAGGCTTTGGGGCAAATTTTGACAAATAGTTCTTGCCTGGAAAAAATTTGAAAACACTGGGGAAAGGTGGAAATATTTTTATTATTTTGCTATACATTTTTTCTTTTTAAAATATGCTTGCACCTCCATTTTCGAAGACAGATTTTGGATAATTTGAAGGCTGCATGGGGCTGTGCTCCTGCCTGATGCAGGGTCAACCCCATGGTAGTGATAAACGTGCTTGGAGTTGAGAAGCCACCAGCCATGCCCTTTTTAGCAGATTACGAAGACATCTGTCAATTTTTTGATGCATCAGGTCTTCATGACTTTTATTTGTCCATCCAGGTGCAAATCTGAAACCAGAATGGTATCAGAGAGATGCTCAATGATAGATTATTTCCATATCACAGCCGCTGGGTTCTTTGCCTGGGTGGATGGGATCATGTAACTGAGACTCTCTGACAGTGTAGATCTATCTACTCTCTTTTGATACTGTTCATCTTGAAGTGGTACTGCCTTCTGAAGACCATAATAAGGTGGATCAGATTGCTTGGGGGTAATTCCAAATATTTCAGAGGATAAAATCAGACCGAGGTAGGTGCAATACTACAGAAGCCACCTTGACAAGCTATATATTGTTAGTATAGGCAGATGGACTTCATCTCGCTCGTGAATATTCAGATAGAGATGTACCTTTGCTGAGCATAGTGATGGAGCTGGTAGGAATAACTGGATGTGACATGCAGTTGATAATGCACAGATGGCATTTAACAAGGTAAATAAGTGAGCTGATGGGCTTCACTGGAGCCTTCAGGCAAGGCAGAGATGGAGTTTGCATAGCCCTGGAGTTTGAATGACCTAGGGCTTATTCAGAGAAGGGCTCTCACTGTACCTGCTCAAATGGCACATCTGGGTTCAAGGCAGCTATTAGCTGCTTATTTCTTCTTTCCAAGCCCTCCAAGACTTTTTCACTCTTTGGCATTTTGGTCCTTCAAAAATAGCCCCTCTGTTACCATGTGCTCCAGGAGGGCTGGATGATGATTCACCATGATGTGTTTCATTGCTGGGCTCCTGTCTCACTGTTCAATTCCCTCCACAACATCCTTCCTCTGGGCTGCCTGCTCGAGCAGCTGACAGTGGCTCCTGGATGAACAGCCTGACTTTCTAGGACCACTGCTGCTTTGTTCTCTGATGCTTTGGCAGCTCACTTCTCCACGTCATTGAACTTCCCAGATGTACACCACTCACCATGCTGGGAAAAACAACCCAACTTCGTATAATGCCCATACTGAATGGAGTAATTACTGATAAGCTGGTTTTATTCAGATCTCATTTATTAAATCAAGTATTTTTTTTTCTCTTAGTGTGCATTAATTTCCAAATCCTAAAGGTTTGCAGTCTCTTTATGACTCCTCCCCTCTCCATCTTTCTGAGATGTAGTCCTGCAGAACTGAGATTTCCGAGGCCCTGGGGACTGTGATACTGCTTTCTGGCTTGCAGATGTCCATGTGACATGGACAAAGGGTCAATCAGCTGTAGGACACCATGAAACCATGGTGGCCTGCCATCACAGATCAGCCTATAGCAGCATCATTTGGTGATGCCACCTTCTGCTTTGCATTTCATTGGGAAGCCACTATGTCTCCACCTTTGTGTAGGTGGAGCCATGGCAGAACTTGCTTGAACTGGTTTTGCTTCCACAAGGAAAGACAAAATTACCCTCCCAGTAACAACAGTGTCTCTAATGTACCGTGGGACTCTCTTGGATTCAGGCCCACTGGGGGCAAGGAGAGTTTTTTCACTGGCTCCGGGGATGCAGGATGGGACCCTTAACTATTACTCCAAACAAAACAAGCTGTCCTGGTAATTGGGGTAGGTCTGCTCTCGCGCCAGAGAGTTGAAATGTTTATTGTGTGAAACATCAGAAAAAGGAAAGGAATCTGCTGGGAGCACTTGGTTCGTTCCCATACAACATACCCCAAGTCTCTGTTTGAATGCCGGGTCTGTGGCATGGAGACGGGAGCTTGTTTTGATAGTTTCTCGGCATTCAGAGGCATGAACACTTTACAGTTTTCTGTTTAAATGACCCATTTCTGAGAGCGGAAAACACCAGCCAATAAGCGCCTGGGCCCCTCCGTATGTATCCGGAGTTTACAAACCATCCCCACCGATCCGTGGTAGTTAATGGACACTCCTGCTGCTTAGGGGGGCTGGAAAACTGTTCCAGGTGACTACCGGCCTCGGCTAGAGACAATTCAGTCCCCAGAGGTCTGAGGAGACACATGAGAATGAACTCAGCGTTTCTCTCGAAGCATGACGTTGATTAATGACAGTACACAGCTACGTCCTGCTGGCAAGCAGCTCGGTTGATGCAATCTGCGGGGAATAGCTGTATATAAAGGAACTGAACACCAGTATTCACAATGAGCCAGCCGCCGACTGTCCGTAAGAGGCTTTTGGACATAAAATTGGCAAGTGGCTTGTAGCAGTTTCAAAGCTACACCTTGTCTCTGCCTGCTTTTGTCGCCTGCTCACCCATTGTCACTTGGCATTTTGGCTTCAGCCTCCAGACAGACTCCCCAGACACCCTCTTCCTTGGGGACCAACCTCTTTTCAAGCTGCCTCTGGTTTTGAACTGAGCAGTGCACTGGCTCTTAGGAATCTGGAGCAGTGCTTCTGCCAGGAAAGCTGATTTTCCTTCTTCTCTTTCTTGTTTCTTGTTTCAGCTCCTCCCTGGGCTTCCACAGGTGATGGCTGAGGCTAGAAGTGACCATGAGTTGATCTAGTCCATCTTTCTGCATAATACCAGCTGCAGGAGCAGAAAGGTGGGCAAGGTGGTAGAGGGGAGGCTGAAGAACCTATTTCTTTTGGGGGTCTAACTGTTCACATCAGTCATCCTAAGGAAATCTAAATGTGGCCTGGGAACTTGAGCTCCACCTAAAACCTCATCCCTCCTCAGCGGACAATGGTGGGCACATCCGACATGTGGCTCCAAGCACCCCTTCTTGGGTGTCTCTGAGCTGGCTATGACAATTGCTCAGCACAGCAGCTTAGTTGGAGCTGAGGCTGCCTGGATGTTGTCCTTCAGTCTTCCTTAACGTCTCCAGGAGGAGTCTGTTTTCCTACCCACCCACCAGTATGTGTGTGATGCACCATGCTGTGTGTGCTATTGCTGTGGGAGGCTGCTGCTTTCTGCTTGCTCTCTGGCACTGGCCAGGGACGACTGGGATTATCCTGTGGTATATGCCCTGAGACACCAATTTTGTATTAAATAGTAGTTTGGTGTCTAGGAAGAGCTGGAAAACCCTTCTCTTCCAGTAGGATAAGACTTCAGCCTTGAGAGCAGTTTCCTCCAGACCTGTTTCCCTGCTTACCCCAGAAGTGCTGTGCATCCCTTCTTTGCTCCTTTGGGTGGGCAGAGGAGGAAGACCCTAATGTCTGCCATCTCAGCACAATGCAGACACTGAGTGAGTGAAGCGTGCGTGTCTTAGCGTCTTTCTTCCCATGTGCTCTGTGCTGAGGCTTCCTGGGAGCTCCTTGTGCAAAGCCGAAAACATCTGCAAAAGCAAAGGTTAAGAAAGCTGCTGGGGGTTCATGTTACCTCTCTCCCTCAAGGACTCTGTGACTTCCATTCACACCACTTCCCGCATAATCAAAAAACAAACCTTGAATGCCCAAGAATGTAACTTTTCTCAGAGGTAGGACCCACTGGTCATAAACCCTTTGTAAAACAGCAGGTTTCCTGGTAAAACACACTGGCTGTTTCCCAAGGGGGGTGACGCTGTCTCTACAAACCCAAGCAAGATTCACAGCAGGCAGCTTATGCAAACAGATGCCAGGGCGGGAGTGGTTTGGGGTGAGGAGAGGTACGAAGCCAGCTCTGCTTTTGCCTGGGATGGTGGGTGAGGGGCCCATCAGCCACCTTTCCATTTACCTCCAAGGATGGCAGGACAGCAATGACTTAGCAATGGCTTACCAGCCCCCAACCAGGGCTGAGACTCACCTGAGCTGGCTGCTGAGGATGTGCCATGCCCCCTCCTAAGAGCTGTCTTTTGATACAACCAGAAACAAATTGGAAAATAAAAGGAAAACCCAATGCACTTTGCAAGAGCAGAGATAAGAAACTCCCACTCAGGGCATCAAACCACCCAAGTGCCACCAGGATGCCCATGATTTTACTTTCACAAAGATTGCATTCGCTGGAGTTGCCTGGATTAAGCTCCCAGTGCGGAGCATACACAGGAGGCAAAATATTAGGGCTTGGTGGATGCTCTTTTAAAAGCTGCATACTCTTTTGGGCGTCTGCCATCATTTGGGGAGTTGGAAATGAAACAGAAGTCCATGTCTGTCTGTTTAACACAGGCCAAGCTGTGTCTGCATATTTATTTATATCCAATGCACATAATATAGACTCTGGTTTCCATAACCTACTCTGATAGTGCAGCCAAAGATGTGGCATCCCATTTACCCTTAGTTCAGACAATGCCAGGAGACATCCACAGCTTTCTGTGACATGCATAAGGAAAATGTCTGTTTATTTCTACGTGAGCAGCGGGTTTCCTCTGGGATGCCTTGAATGATACACTGATATTGATTCAAGCAGCAGCTGGGCTGGACGCAGGGCGCCCAAATACGAAACTGAGGGGAAGCATGTGTGCAGACCACAGCTGTCCTACTTCCCCTTCCCGCCTGAAGCCTCCTGACCCCTCTTCTATTAACCACAGGCCCAAAGCAGGGTGCTGGCAGGGTGGCTGCCACCTCCAGGCTTTTTAGCAAACCTTCCCCCCAGCATTGGTCCTGGAGCCTGGCCACAGCTGCTCTCGGGACGGCTGCTGAGCCTGCAGAGAGGACAGCATCCAGATGGGCTGGTGGAGCAACTCCAGGGCACCTCTGGAGCTGGGGAGTTGCAGACACGTGGGTCAGGCTGATTTCTGGCTGCAGTGCTCCTCCTCCCTCTGCCAGGGGTTAACACAGTCATATGGCAGCAGCCAATAGGCAGGACAAGAAAGAAACCGCCAAAATTCAAAACGGACGGGTGTAGGATTTTTAGTTAAGGGAGATGAAGGAAACTTGTTCTTTTTAACACCTCTGCTTGTGTTTATTCCTGTGATATTTTTGNATACACAGACAAAAAAAAAAAAAAAAAAAAAACAACCTGATGAAACACTAGTCAGGACAGAGAGGAGAAGCAAGTATTAATGCTGCCTTCTGGAAAACAATTGGTGTAAAATAATAAACAAGAAAACAAGGCAACCCGTAAAAGCAGGCGGGAAGAGAATGAACATGCAAAAACTTGTGGACAGGTATTTTTTCTTCCCTCTCTCCCAGAGAAGCCAACTGCAGGACTTTGGGATCCAGCTCCCAAATTTTCTGCAGTTTGACAGAAGGGCAGGTCTCTGCTCTGTGTGTCTAGTGTGGGTCCATGACCAAAAGCCAGAACAGTTGTGTCCAGATTTTATTTTCATCACTCCAGTCCCATACCTGCATCAAGGTGTTTCCATTCCTGTGTCTTCCTGGTGCCAAAGGAATACACCAGCGCTTGGAGGTGAAGTATGGCAAAGTTTCTGGAGAGCAGGAAAGAAATTCCCCCTGGAGTCTGGAAAGACCCTATCATTTAAATTAAAAGTTAGCCTTTGAGAAGACAAAAAGAGCACTGTCTCCAACAGGGCTGCCTGGCGACATGGTTAATATTTATTACAGTGCAGGTAGTTTAAGAAAACAGAGGCATTTCACTGGAGATTTGAATCTTCAGCCTAAATAGGAGCTTGGACTGGAAAGGTTCAGTTGCTAATTAAATCTAAGTTGGACACTGTTCCATAGAGGGCAGATTGTAACTATAAGAGGATGTTAATGTGGATTTTAAATATTTATTATAACTGAGGTAGGTTATAAAAACAGACATTCTTCCTTTCAACACTCTATAATGTCAGATTTAGAGGTTTGTCTCAGGCCGTGAGTGATTTCCCAGCAGCTGTCAGGGGCTGGAGGGCAATTTATCACCCTCCCAGCGAGAGATCTCGCCGGACAGTGAAAGATTAGTGCGCTGATTTATGGCACACAAGGAAAAAACAACGTTGTTTGAGCGGGTGCCTGGGTGCTGATTTTCACACACCTGTTTCCAGCCCAGCCGCACGAGTCGGTGATTTCACTTCTCCAGCGGCGCCTCGTAGAGCCGAGACTTTAAATCACCCCAGTGCCGCCTGCCAGGACCGGGCGCTCCTGCTCCAAGGATGGCGCGGGCTGAGTGGGCAGGCAGCCCAGCTAGGGCAGCCGGGCTTGGTTTTTAAGGGCTTTACAGAGCCAGGCTTGATTTGAAGCTTGTGGTTCCTGGTGGGGTTGGGATTTTTCTTTGCCAGGGCGTCATTGCAATGAGGTCCATCCAAGTCAGGGCAATGGGGCAAGAGCTGGCAGTGATGCACACACCTCTGCAGAAAGGGGAAAAGTTTATTAAGGGCCAAACAGGGAGTATTTTGTCCCCAGCAGCAGCCCAGGCTCCCAGCATGGCATTAAGTACCACTCCTGGCAGATAGGCAAGCATCTCTCACCTCTGAAGGGCACAACCCCACAAGGGTTAAAGCCCCTTAATCAGCCCCACAGGGTAAATTTGCTTTGAACCATGATTCCCATGCCTCCCAACTTGGGTATGCTCACACCTTTGTCCCTTGTCCTTTTTCCGAAGCCAGCCCATGCACAGCCCTAGCCCCAGGCTCTGCCGAGGCCCGGCAGCATGGTGATGGGCAGCCCCAAGCTAGCACTCCCCCCCACCAGCCCCACGCAGCACAGGTCCCTCCGAGGGATGCTGGAAACCGGTGGCCCAACTGCCCCTGGATTTCATGATCGCAGCAATTGCTGCATAATTTAGGCTCTGCCAGGGAAATTCATTTATAAGGATGCCTGCTCTGTTTAGCTTCTCCTCCTTCCTCCTCATTATTTCTCCCCCTTACCTCTCTTCCCTTCTTTCTGAAGATGCTTATTAATAGGCATGTCTTCATCTTCACAACACATCTTCAGGAGCTTGAAAGCGCAACTTCAAAAGATGAAAGGGAAGGGGCAAGAGGGAGCTGGGATGTGGGGATGGTAGGAGAGCCATACGGGAGGTAAGAGTGTGAGGAACCAGGGCATTTGTTTAACTGTTAATGATGCTCTGTTCAAAGGCAGGACTGAGGGTCCTCAGTCTTCTCAATTTGGGCCCAAATCTTGGAGGAAACTCCACACAGGCCACTTGGCAAAGCAGAAGAGACCACCGGCACTTTCTGCAGAAATGCCCCATCCAATACATCAGCTGCCAGCTGTGGGTGCTGCAGGTCTTACCTCCCCAGCCATGGGAGAGGGTAAGGATGGGAGAGGTAACCAGCAAAATCACTGATCTCCACGTCACCTGTGCGAGTGGTGAGGAGGTGAGCCCGCCGCAGGAGCCCGGGATGACCCTGGTGTGGAAATGTCTCTGGTTTGTCCACCTTGGAAATAACAGAACCAAAGGGAGCTGGAGTTCCAGCTCTGGGGAGAAATGGGTGTGCACCCAAATGGGGACAGACAGAGGATGGAGGTGTTTTAGTGAGTCCAACAGAACTAGGTTGGAAATTTCATTCAGCAGAAAAATCATGAAAACTGTGGCTTTGTGGTGAAAATATCTTTTAAAACCAGATGAATCCCAATGTTTTCAGTGAAACAGATGTATCCAAAAGGCAAGCTGACCTGTCCTGCATGTGGTCTCAAATCCATACAGGCTGAGTCACACTCTGACGGATCATCTCTCCACAAACCATGCATGATCTTGGCATGAAGGAGACACCCAGCTTTCACATGCCTGAACCTGGGTGCCCTGACAAGCTATACTCCCCCTACAGAGGTCCGCAGCCTTGTGAGTGCCGGACCTTGACGCCCACGTCTGGTCCTGCTTCCTCCCTCCCTCAGCCTGGGATTTATCGATATCTTCACATGCTTTGTCTCCCCCAGTATAGCACATCTGATGCCCACATCCTGAGACATGGACACACTTGCACAGCTCAGTCAATTAGAGGAGACCGTGCCATCATCTGATTTGGTTTGTTACTTAGCAAAGGCGATAGTGGAGACAGGATTGATTCAATAGTCTAAGACGAAGCTCGAGATGCTCGAATAAGGGGCTGTGTGTAAGTGTTAGTGATTGGTTTTAAATCAGTCTTCCTTCACTCTGGATTTCATGTGGAGGGGGGGCTGGGACTGAAAATCCTCTTGTTGGAGAAAACGTGCTAAAAGGGCAATTTACTCACTCCCTGCATTGCCATCCAGGCTCAGCAGGGCTCTGGAGCTGTAGGAGGCTTTCTAGTTAAACACTTAGAGTGGAAAAAACAACTTTCAGGTGTGGTTTATGATGTACTGAAAACAGATCCTGTGGGTCTGCCCAGTGCACAGCCATTTCCAAGAGGCAGCAAAGCGGCCAGAGCACCCAGAGCCTCAGCAGGGCTGAGCTGGCACCCGCTCTCCTTTGGGCAACCTTCATGGGAAGGAAAAGTCTGGGACAGTCTAAGATTTTGCAGCCATTAGTGAGAATGCATGTATGGAGGAGGAAAGGCACAGAGGGGGTCACTTCTTGGGGTTTTCTCATACAAGACTGGGAGGAAGTTTTGGGTGTGGGCCCCTCTGTCTCCCAACTGAGGATGGGGTGTTTGGGAGGAGGACACCGTTTCTTGCTGAGATTTGTCTCCACTGGAGCCAAAAATGCCAGATTAAAGGCCTTCACAAGAACATGCATTTAAAGAAGTGAATCTTGCTGAACAAGATATGACTCAGAAATCCAAGAAACAATCTGATTCCCCCTTCCAGAAATGTCCTGGTCACTAAACCAAAATGTTTTTAAATCAAAGCTGCCAAAGAATTCCATTAAATGGGCTGAGCAAGAGAAAAGAGGCTGTGTGCAGCAAATAACTGCATTAGCCACACGACAAAACAAATATAACAAAAGCCTCCAAACAAAATTACATTTCACAATTAGGGAATGAATACCTCTTTAGACAAAAGCAAGGCAATGGAAAAAATTTTAGCATAGTCTGATGCTTCTAATTGTCTTTCTTTTAGCTCCTCTGTTCACTGATCCATTGAGCAATGATAAAGGCATTAAATTTGGTGATTATGTTCAGTGTTTCTAATGACAGCAAGCTGCCTGTGACTTGACTGGCTGTGCTCAGGTGTGGGCTGGAGGGAGCCGCGTGCATCTCTGCACCGCACTGCAGTGTGCAACTGGCTACACGGAGGAGGTGAATCAAGGTAAAGCATTTCAAGCACCTCCATCCTTAGCAACTCTGGCAAGAGTCTTGCCCTGAGTTAGGACAACACTCCAAAGTGCCAGCATAGAGGAAAAATCCTGCTGGAGATGGCTCTGGGTGCGTTTAGCCCTTCAGGCAGCAGCAATGCCCTGGACCTGGAAGCCTCTACTCTGGATGCTCAGGGCCAGGCTCTGTCCCCGGGATGCTGAGAGGTGCTGAGCGCATTTGGTCTAGGTTGTCTCATGCACAAAAAGGGTGCTCTGGCATCACAGCCTATGATTCCCCCTTTTATTTATTTTCTTAACTATATAAGCTTGCTTTCCCAAAGCACATCCCCAGCTACTGCTAACTTGGGCTTTCTTCCGATTCAGATCAAGTTCATACTTATGGCTTTGATTGAAATAGGCGTGTGATCTTATTATCCATATGTCCACCGGGGTGCATGTCACAGCTTGCCTAGCACATGGTAGTGCTTATAATGTCATTAACAATGTCTGAATAACAACTGTTAGTTAGAGTCAGCCTTTATTATCACATGGGGCTTCACTGGGTTTTCTTTGATTATTATTTTTTTCCATCTTGTTGTGAATGTCTCCCAATTCTGCGCTAATTAAGGGCAGTTGCCTGCAGAAGGACGCAACGACACCTTTCGAACATGCTTTTGATGGCCTTGGTGTGGGTGAAAGGTGGGATGTTTTAAACAACTACTCTGGTGCCAGGCATGCTAATGCTTCCTGAGTTATGTGACCCAGGTCTTGGGCATCTCTGCTCCTTCCAGATGAGATTAATGCAGAACAAGGCCTGGTGACCAAAAATGGTCCTTGAACTCCTTCCTACTGGAGTTTAAATCTCCGCTACTCTGATATTTTGCCAGAGAGATGAACTTCTCTTTGCCTGTATGCAAGGTTCTCAGGTCCTGTCTTGGCTTTGCGCCCACTGCCAACATCACTGCTCCCAAGGTGGATGATGGGGATGCTGCAGCCCATGGGGACATCACATGTAGTGTACTTCATGCACTGAAGCAGTGTCAGAGCCAACACCGGACCCCAGCTCCTTCTGAGTCCAATGGTCATAACCATTGCACTGTATTGGGTTATTCAGCAGCTCTTCCTTCACCTCTCTCCATGTTTTAGCAAGTGTCTGAGCTTCCATTAGCATCCTCAGGTCAGGAAAGTTCCCAGCCCTGGGCACGTCCCAAGCATTAGGGGAAAGGGAGCAGGGTTTGCCCTGCATCAATGACATGAGTTTTATGCCTCTTCCCTTTCAAGTGTGTGCCCTGTGATGTATTGACCCGCTGTGTTTTTTCAGTTGTGTTGTGGTTTGGAGGAAAACAGCTCTGCTCCTGCGAGCAAGGCAGCTCTGAGCACAGCTCGTAAAACTGCTGCAAACCATGGTAGGTGGAAGGGCAGGAAGAAAGCCTCCATGGCATGGGAGGAGGGTGGAACTGGTTTCCATTGCTGCCAGGCTGAACAGGCACAAGTCACAAAGCAGCTGGTGACCTGGTTGCAAGCCCCTTCTTTCTCTCTCCAGTGCTTCCCAAGGGCTGGATTTGCCCCCAGCCTGGGCTGGAGGAGAGGCAGGACGGAGGCTCACATGAATATCCTTACTCAGTCACTGCTGCCTGCAGTGCCCCTACACTGGGAAGCTCATCTCCCTGCAAAGTGTCTTTCCACAGGGTTGCTGCACATGCACATGCATCCTCATGTGTGCTCCCTCCCCTGTGGCTGTCTGCTCAAAGATAGGAGCTGTGAGACATTGGCCATGAGTCCTCCCATGCACATATGCATTAATGTCCCTTTTTGCCCCATGAGATGCCCTATGCATTCCCTTCTCTCAGAAAACAGCCTCAGCACCCAGATTCCTCCTTCCTGGGTCTCCAGCTGCCCTGGCACAGTGTATTTACCTTGTCAAACTGGCCTTGCTGGGCTCAGACGGAGCCGGGACAATGTGACACCCTCCATCAGCCACCACCCTGTTCAGGAGCATCCTTGGCTTCTCGCCTCCAGCCAGACACATCACCAAGATGGACAGACAGACCCACTCTTGGACCTCACAACCCTGAAAAGGTTTCAAGTGCTTTTCACCCAAATTCACTGCTCTATCCCTCCCTTTGTGCTGTCCCCTTGTAGACCAATCTTTCCAAACTTTCCTTGCAACTGTTTAATTTTGACATGAGCTTTTCAGGAAAAGGGCAGTATTGAGAGTGAAGCTGGAAACATGAGGTCAGAGGACCTGGACAACTGGTGCCACAGGCCCAGGCACAACGAACGTGACCGTACATTGATTTGTACATTGTGTGCCCTGACTGAAGCCATCCATTGCCTCTCCACTGAGCAGAATGCACTATGTACTTAACTAATGAATTAAACAACTATAATTAATTCTATTTATAAGATGCCTCTAGGTGTATTTACAACAAGAACAATAAAAACAATAATGCATTACATGATGCCAAGCAGCATTAGTTAATGCAAACGAGAACATGCCGCAGCCAAGCCCCAGCACTGGCTGCCCTGTGCTGCCAGCCTGGCTGAGCAGCATCGCCTGGGCCACTTCTCAGTTTGGGTTTTCTCCCCTCTGCTCTGATATAATTCACTCAGCTTTTTGACAAGGTCCTTTCTATTTTTTCAGTCGGAGAGGTCTCTTATGGCTAATAATCTTCAGTTTTAAGATGGATCTTCCCATCTCATCGTGCCCAGACTTCAAGGGACAAGTGTGTCCATCTCAAATAGTAGAACCTTCCACCCATTTGCACCCAACCACTACACCAAAGCCCCAGGAGAACCTAACAAAGTGGGGCTGGGGTTGCCCGAGGGCAGCAGGGTTGAGCAGCCATCAGAGCAAACCCCGGCATGATGCAGGGCCTGGCTGGTGGAGACCCTGCACTATCACCAGACCCACCAGCAGCATCCCAGCACAGGGACATGCCCACAGCAGGTGGCAGCCAGGGATGGAGGTGCAGCAGGAGCACCATCAGAGGAAGACAGAGCCAGCTACCTCCTGGGAGGGAGCTCACAAGCCATCAGGGTTTGCAGGGGGGATTTCCCCACGTTTTACCACCACATCCTTCACCCGTTGAGATCACTGGGAGTTTGGGCTGGTGGCTGTTGTTGGTTTGGCTTTGACCATTTAATGGCAAGGTTGGGGTAAAACATTCCCCCCGCCTCTGCATACAAACTCTCCAGGGTGAAAGCACATGTCTAAGCCTTCTGATGGCCGTTAGACTTGGTTAAACCAATACTCCTTTTTTATTATTTTTCTGGCAATAAGCATATGGGCTGTAACTCTTTTTGTCAGCACTCCAAGAAGGATTTAACACCTTCCCTGTAGAGGACAGCCTACTGATTACCTGCTGCTCTGCTGGGATGTCTGCAGCCTGCCTTCCCTAACTCCAAACTTATTTACAAATCCAGCATGCCTGATTTCAGGGAGACGTGCAGCACTTTCCTTGGTGCAGGCACAGGGTCATCTGTGCTCCAGAAGAAGACGCACAGAGTCAGAGCCTGAGCTTAGAGGTTGCTCACTCTCCACTTGCTGTAGCAGCTGGGGAAGGGACTTGGGTGTAGCAGAGGGTCTGCCCCTTCCCAGGGCTCCCTGCATGATCCTTGATGAGTCGTGCAAGGCATGGCGAATGTGCTCGGTGAGGGTTTGACTGTCAAAACCCACTTTTGTGCAGTCTTGGGATGCCCCACGATGCACACACGGTATTTTCCTTTCCTTCAGTTCCTGGGGCTGCCAGTTATTGATATGTTGAATGATGGGGGGGGTGAGCAATTAATGATGAGAGACTCCAAAGATTTGTTGTTCCACTTGCAGCTATCGGGTGTGATATCTGTCTGCGGCGGTGCTCCTGAGAGCCAATTTCCCTTGCAAGAGATCTGTATCATGGAGATCGGGCACAATCCAGAGCTGAGCTCAGCTCTGCGCTGGCTTTCTCTTGCCCCTGTGTTGTATGGACTGAGCCAATACCCAAGATGTTTTGGGCTGCAATATGCCAAGGCAAACCCACTCACACCATTTCCATGGTCTGGTTCCCTCTGGCCAACAGCAGCAACGGGATGTGGCTCCTTGCAAGCAGCAAGTCCCCAAAGGCAGCGAGCCCCCCCCGCCACCCTCCTCTGCAGCCCTTCTGCAAAGGAGGTTGTGCAACCCACATCCCTGCTTTCTTCTGCAGAGATTTCCCTGAGCCTTTCTGTTTCGATACCTCCTCCTGGCACACAGCCAGCCAGCTCTATGCTCCTCTTTGCTCATCAATCTTTTCACCAAAACATGGTGATATACACTGTGATATACACTGAGCAGCGTCCCCATGGGCTCCCAAGACAGCGGACAAATTACCAGATTATTTGTGAATTTTAGCCGCCCAATGGGAATTCAATGCTTCGACTGTAAACGTGAAATCAGCTACTTCCTACAACTTCAGAACAGGGAGCTGTTAACAAGTCAGGTAAATTAAACAGCAGACTCACTCCACTAACAGGCAGAGCTGTCAGGAGAAGACAGATGCATGCAATCAGCATGGAGCTCAGCCCGGCTCCGCGGGGTCCACGCTCCCCATCCCCAGCTTGCGGAAGAAAGCACTGACTTGCTCCAGACCCATTGCTTAGGAAGTTCCTCCAGGAGCAGACCTACCCCGTGCCTTTGCTCGCCCTTCACTGGGATGCTCTTGCACAAACCCAAACCAGGCAGTGGTACCTATCCATGCCGCAACACCTCACCCCAGCATCCCACTCCATTTTAGTGTTGGCCCCTGAAAATCCTTCAACAACCCTTAACACCAAGTATCCAAGAGCTGCAGGAGAAAAAGCTCCAGAAATTACACTGTGAGCACAAAATGGCTTTAAAAATCTCATGTTGCCAGAGATCAGATAGAGGGGGGGAACAGCATTCAATCAGAGATTGAGTTGAGGGTATTGCTCAGCAAAAAGCCATCAAAACCAGGGTTACAGGGGCTCATCCTCTCCCGCGTGCACAGGGATCCATTAAGCCGGAGCGTAACATTGAGTGCTCCTAGCCAGAGAAACTCTGACGAGGGGAAAATGCAGCTACACTTGAATTTGTTAGGTAAATTTATTATGGACAATTTAAGTACACTGCAGAACTTAGTGTGCCGTATGCACCCTTTGATAGGGCTCCACAGTGCTGTAATCAACTAGTGCTGACAATAGGAAATGCAGATTTATTAATTCTCATTTATACATTGGTTTAAATACTGTAAAGTTAAATAAGCAGATTTTTTTTTTTTAATTCCCCCTTCTTACTGCATGGCAGATCAGGTTAAAATTCTTAAGAAGAGTCACTGGCGTGAACTAATTTATATAGTGCTCTTTCTGAAAAGTGAAAAGTATTCACCAAAATTAATATTTTTGGGGGTGAAATCAGGAAAAGGCATCAGGGTGGGAGATTTCTTTTTTTCTTGTCCGACTGCTTGGAACAAAGTTGCCACAGAAAAGCATATGCCATCCTTGCACCTCCCTTGGAAAATTCTTCTATGGCTTATTTAAAATATTTGTGTGGGTACAGAAGGAATTACTCTCAGCTTTGTGTCTGCAAACAATTCCCAGCAAAATACTGCAGGAGGCTTTCAAGGTTTGGGCCTTTTTTTAAGTAGTTAGGAGCTCTCTGCATAAATGTCATCTGGTTTTATTGTTTTGACACTTCCGCAATGATAAATATTGTTACTGAAAGTCAGCAAAACAGATGGATGGCTGCCTTGGCGAATTTTGTGAAATCTCATGCTAATTAAGGGACTGTCAGAAAAAAAGAAAAAAAAAAGAGAATTGAGATATTGCGTTCACTTCTCTGACTTGACACACGGAGAAAAATGCAGCAGCCTGCCGAGTCAAACCTCCCACAATTCCAGGGGAGTTGTGCTTGATAAGAGCATCGGCTCTGCTCCACAGCACTTCTTGATGGTGCTTTTCACAAAAGCGCCGTTGGACTTTGCTCTGCACCCAGATGCATCTCCATTTCTCTGCCCCAACTAATTTGCCTGCTCTTTGCCCATCCCTGGGCTCTGCCACACGTGGCTCTGGGCTGGTGGCTGAATAGTGAACACTCAGAGAAAAGATGTCCCCATAACTGCGACACTGCTGATGGGGAGGTGCTGCTGGGGCTTGAGGAGCGTGTGCCTTGATGGGCTCGCACCTCCTCGCCCTGTTGCTCGCCACTCAGAAACCTAGCAAGTTTTTGGAGTAATGTTGCCTTTCTCTGAGTTTTAAAGGGAGTGGATGATCTCATGGTGGAGGGCAAAAGATGTTGGGAACTCAGTGCTGAAACAGGAGATAAAATTCTCCACGTGCATCTTGCTTGGCCATGTCTATCGGGGCATAGACCTGCGATTGCAGGACGGTTGTGGACTTGGTGATGAAAAAGCAGCTGGGGACCCCTCTGGGTCTGAGAGAACGGGGGCAGGAGAGGTCCCACCACTGGGGGGGGGGGAAGGGGTGCGGCACCTGGTTGTCTTTAACTGAAACAGCCACAACATCAGTAAAAAGTTACAGGCTGGCACGAAATCAATTGGTTCTAGGAGGTAAAGACTGAAAAACACCGGTGGACTCCAAGGGCTGGTGGGAATGAGGAGGACCTGCCCAGGGTTTTGTTTACACTTCCAGGTTCCCACCATTAAGCAGAGGAGCTGCCAGGGTTGTTTTCCTTCCAGCAGCTTGAACTCATCTGTTTGTCTTCACCTCTATTTGCAAACAGCAGTCCAGGGCCAGCTTTGCTTTCACTTTATCCTCAGCAGCAGGGAGAGCCACAGAAACTAGAGGTGCAACCCATCCAGCAGAATGAGGGATGGGAAACAGCTGAGTGGGGAAAGCCCTGTTCCCCCGAGGAGCCCGGGATAAACAAGCTGGGCACGGGACCCATGGGCATTTGCAAGCCTCCCTGCCAGCTTGGGAAAGGTGTTGAAACATGGCCAAAAGCGTGCCATCGCTGAGGGTCCCACACGTTGCAAGCCTCCTTCTTGAGAATGGGCAAGAGGATCCTAATTACGTTCTTGAGGATCCTGATTATTCTTGATAATCCATTATTAGCATCCTTGACGCTCTCCTAAACATGATTTTTTTTCTGAGACACCTAAGCTATGTAATGTGGGGCAGCAAAATGCAGTGGACCAGTTGCTGGTCTGGGATCCAGGAGTAGCTGAGTTTCAGCACCAGATCTGTCACTAACTCATTGACTAAGGTAGCGATAGTTCATCAAGGATATTAATAGTCTTTTCCATCATTGCAGCCTTCAGTTGGTTTCTCCCACAGCAACCTTATATACATCACCAGGGCAAACAGTGTTGACAATAAAAATCCATCCTTCGTCAAAGGAAAGGGACAGTTCATCACTGGGTGCCTCTGCTGTTCTGGGGACACACATGGGTGGTTGGAAGCAGGCCATGGTTCATCTCTCTCATTCCTCCCAAAATATTCCTGAAGGTGTTTTAAGGGGAGTGATCCCAGGGCTGGATTTGTCTCAGCACTGGTTACTTGGAGAGCTTTGTTGGGAACTTCAACCCTTTGGGTGTCTTCTCCAACCGGGGCAGTGAGTGAAGAATTCAGGGACCAATTTCTCTAACCCAGGAGGGGATTGCTCACCAGGATGTCCCTGCATAGGTACCAGTCTGCTGTCCCATGGTGAACAGCCCCCACCACCCTCCCTGCAGTGGCAGGGTCCATTCCCCAAACCCCAGCCTCTTTCCCTGCAGCAGTACCTCACCTTTCCACATCCAGAATAGCCAACCATTTCCCCATCTTCATGGGATTGTCCTAGATAGTTCCTTACTTTGCTTCCTCAAGGCATCCAACTCCAAAAAGACCTTCCCACTGACATCTGGGCTCCCTGCTCCTGTATATGGTTAGAGTCCTATCACTGTTTGCTCAGCAGCATTGCCCAAACACCCCCAAAATGGGCACCAAGAAAAGAAAGTCGAACCATTGCCCCTTCATTTGTCAGTAAGCATCTCCCAACCTTCGAGACCTCCAGAGGACTTAGCTTTTGTAAGCTTGGCCAGACCTTCCTTGGCCTTCATACTCATCTTGTTGTTGCATTTAAGGCTTCCTTTTAATTTAAAAAATCTCATTGATAATTTGCATCTTTCTTTTTTTTTTTTTTTTATTTCCCAGGGTGCTAATATTCCTTTCAACAGACCTTGATTAATGGCTGAAACCTCAGGAATATTCCTGGTATTCACTTAGCCAGAGCAATTACACTGCAAAGAACAGCATGAGGACCCTGGGTTGACATGCAAATAGCCATGTTACACAATTAGTTGATGCACAATTAATTGGAATAACGACAAATATAGTCAAATAAGGCTGGATTTAGGCTGTGTAAATCTGAGGCATACCTTAGAGTTATACAATTAAGAGAAGTAAGGAGACAACAGCAGAATCCTTCAAGGACAAAAAGCCTATTCCTGAGAAAAATGCTTTCTCTTTAGATCCAACCTGGGAAAAACTGGCAAAACAACAGGCAAAGTGACCTGACCGTGACAAAGAGTAGACAGACACATGTCCCTTACCTTCGTGGGCTTGCACTGAGAATTACCAACACTGGCCAGGGCACCTCACCACAGGGACAGGTGACAAGGGACAGGAGGAGGGAGCCCAGGAAGGGATGACCTCCTAAACCTGTTGGCACTCGAGGTGCGGAGAGGGAGGCACCCCAGCGTGGGTGCTCCTGCCCAGCAGCACCCAGGACCCTGCACAGGGCTCCTCCACACCAGTCTCACAGACCTGGCAAGGGTCAATCACTGCCAAACCTGCCCAAGTCTTACAGGACAGTTTTACTTCTGTTTCTCATCCTTTTTTTATAACCCAAGAACCACCAAACTTTCTTGGAAAAAATCCCAAGAACATCTTGCACAGCATTGCCACAATGGTCTCCACTACGACCCACTAAAAACGAGGATAAACTTCCAATGTTCATTTGTCAATTTTATTTCCCTCCCATCTGTTTCTCCCCAGTTTGCAAGCCCAGAAAGGGGGAAAGTGGGATGCAAACACTTTTTTTCTGCAGCTGTTTCAGAGCTTGTCTTCCTGTCCTTCAGGCTGTCGGTGGCCTGTGATCCACAAAGTGACCAAACCTGCATGGCCCCACAGTAACAAAATAATTAACCAGCGGGCAGGGAGTACTGGGCTTCCTGCAGCCAAAAAAACCCAGGACACGTTTGTCACTGGATTGTGCAGAGGACGAGCATGCGTCAGAGTCATTGCAATGTTCATTTTATATTATTACTACTTTATTTTCCTGTCCTTTTGAAAACTGCTACATTAACCTCCAGATCTTAGATATTGAGCTTAGCCAGTGTTAAAAGTTTAATTACTCTTACTGTTAATTACAATGCTTGCAGAGATCACTTGCCATCCAGTCCTGGCAAGCTCTAATTCCCTGCACGTTTTTAATGGTGGGATGTATTTTGGGGGGAGTTTTATGCCCTCTGATGATAGAAGCCCCTGATGGATGCTGGGTGTAGAGATGTCAAGATGTCTGAGAGCATCCCAAGATGCCCCCAGGCAAGGTCCTTCAAAGGTGGCAATAAGGCAGGATATCCTGGAGGTGTCCCGACCCAGTTTACACTTGTTTCCCTATTCTTGGTACCTTGGTCTATGGGTTTGGATGACCACTTCAGTTTTTTCCAGGTCTCCATTTAACTTTTGCTCCTGCTGTTTCATGCCCATCTTCCCAAACACTTCTTTTCTCTAAGTTCCCATCAGACGGCCCTGTAGAATGGACCCCAGCACAGCTGAAGCAAATTCATTTAAAAATTAAATAGATTTGCAGAAAACTTTTCTGCATGTTTCACCAGCTTGTGATATTCTGGATATTTTCACAGGCTTTAGATATCCACTTGTTCTTCTGCCTTGAGCAGTAGTTACATGCCATAGCCTTACTCCATTGGCAGAAGAGGGCATTAATCAAACCCTATAAAACAATCTCAATATACAGTCTCTTACTGGGGTTCTATCAAGAAACAAATGATGCTTTAGGACTTAAATCAATGTCCTTTGAGCCAATACCCTTCACGTGATTTCAGTGGGGTTTGGATCAGCTCTTTAGCATGCACATTATTACAGTAAGTGTTATTTATCTAGAGATGATATTTAGCCTTGAAAAATGATCAGGAAAATTTTAAGCAGCCAAAGACAAATTCTACTTGATCACACATACAATAATGATTGATGGTAATGGAAAAAAACAAATGCTATAATGATGATTTACTCGCCTGTCAACAAAAATTAGTCATCCTAGAATTATGCCGAGCTTATGTGTATTTGTGGATATGTACACAAACACACGTGTACAGGTACATATGCAATGTTGCATCTGCGACGGAAGGGTGCACACAGGCTCCGGGGCTGGGGAACGGAATGACAAAGAGTCTCTTGCATAGTAGAAAACATAATTCACAAGGGTGACAGCAATACTTTGCAGAGGGATGATGAAAGGAAGCATCTAATTATCAACATGTGCCATATGAACTCATCACTGGTATGTAGGAGAACATACAAAACACGTATGCTGAGGCCTCATTTCACACTGTAAGTTAAACCCATCTATTTTTGAGCACAGATGGTTTGACCGTATTTCATCCCAGGGATTTCTGGTGATACGGAATGGGGCTGATTTTGCAGGACTCCAGTGTCATCTATATACTGTCACATATTTGAAATAGATGTGTGATGTATTTGATCCAATATTTATTTTTTGCCAGCTGGGCTGTGTGGGTTGCTGCTATCAGACGTTTGGGTTCCTTGTTGTTGATTGGGGAGGGGAGCCTTTTGTGGGTTTTTATTTGTTGGGGTTTCCCCCCCCCAGCACAATTTCAGGTAGTTTCAGGTCATTAATGCTGGCCCTGAACCTCCCCTCACATTTGAAACCAGCATGAGGGCACAAGAGTGAACGAGACCATCCCAAGATTTCTGTTTCTTTACATAAATCAAATTCTTTTACAATCCTTCAACATAATGCATTAAAATATGCCTGTCTCACCCGCTCTCTCCCAGCAGCGTTCTCCCGGATTGCCTGCGAGAGGAGTGGAGACCCCTGGGAATTGTTTAGCAGCGATTCACTGGGTCAGTGTATTAGAACAGACTCAAGTCTATCAGCCAGATGGTGACTTCAGAAAAAAATTGACACACCATTTCAAACTGATTTCACGCAAACCCTCCTGAGAGGAGCCAGTGGGAATCCAGCAATCAGATCTGTTGTGAATAAATATTACAAAATTGTCAATTACAAAAGGGATGTTTAAAATGTTTGACTGATTTAGAAGTCTATTCATTCCTTGCCTTATACTTTGATGACGGATCTTTCAATATCACTGACTGATTGCTTCCCTTGGCCAGAGAAATCTCAGCTTGTAGGTTTTTTATTGGAAGAAGTTACTGTACTGCCTTTCCAGGCTTTTATGGTAAGCAGGCATCTGAGATAAAAGCTAAGCCAGGTACAATTTGGAGCATGATGTCTTCTACAGATAGTGGCTTAAAAATGAACATTGGACTTAATAAGGTAATCAGGTCTGAACACTTTAAAAGCTACACAGGACCAAGATCTCTCATGGGTAGATTTAATCAATGTACATGCAAATGTCTGCCTTTGTGGAGAGAAGTTGGAATATCCTTCCAAGCACCAGCTATACATGATCATCAAGTTAGGTATTCAACTGAAAAAGGTATTTGCCTTGCATTGCAACTCACAGTGGAGGCAATGTTGCTCTCCTGCTACCCATGCAACTGCTGTCGATCCATCACTTTCTCTGGCCTCATTTCTTTGTCTTGAACTGCATGTCCAGACGGGCCATTTCCATCTCGCAGGGCTTGCTGAGCCTTATCCATCCTTGGCCACTCTCTCCCTCAGCTGGACTGGAGCAACCCACGGTTGCCTTTGGGCCACTTGAGCCTGTTCCTGAACCATTGCAGCTTCCTTGTCACAGACACTTCTGTTTCCAAGTGATCTTTGACTTTATCAGCACTACTGGACCACTTTCTGCTTCTCTCTGATGGAGACCAGATCCTTGATGTAGTCACTGTTCACTCCTCTTTTTAAAATTTTTTTTTCCATCTCTGAGGTGGCTTAATTTATTGTCCCAGGAGGATATCACCAGTTGTCTCTCTTTAGCTCTTCATATAGTAAACAATAAGGCTCACCTCTGACTGAAACTGTTATTCCCAGGTAGCTTTTAGCTGGCCTATGCTGGTCAGTCTTACCAGTCCCTTGCTCCCACCAGATGGAGATACATCACTGGAAAGGACAATGAGGCATAAATCAAAGTTATTCTAGAAACAGAATTTCAGAGGGTTTTTAAGAATGGAAAGGCAATGTATAAAGCATTTTTAGTGCAGTATTATCTAATTGTACCCAGATTGTAGTAAAGAATATGTGATTTCTAGAAATTTATATACTATGTTTCTATCCTAGATTTATCTCAATTTCTGAGGGATTATAGCACTTTCTAGCAGTCCTAACATTTCTTCCATAAACAGATAAATCTCTCTTTTAAAAAATCCAGATCCCAGGCCTTGCCTCTCCAGATCATATGTACAATTCAGCCATCATCCTGAACCCGAGCCAGGCCTGGAAGAGCCTTTCTCAGCAAATATTTGTCCACCTTTTCAGAGATTTGGTTTGCCTGACTCGGAGGCGCTCTGGATGCAAGCGGTGATGTGTGGTATTTATATTGCCTTTTGCTGCGCCCTTACTCCCTGTGCAATGGTTGTAGGCAGCTCCAAAGAGGAAAGAGCTGTAAAAGCTGATGTCTCTGCCCAGGAGGGATGGAAGATGGCCTTGCATCTGGATGACACCTGTGGGCTCTGTCCCTCTTGCTCTAAATACCTGCCATTCATCAGCACGACTTCCCTGCTCCTCACCGAAACACCTTGTGCTGCAGGGACAACCTGGGTCATGCCGGTTCATGCGAAACACTTGCTGCAGTCCCTCTTGCCTTGGGCATGTACCACCCTCCCCACTGCAGTTGTACCCTGGTGCTCTTCCTCGCTCCTCCTCCTCGGCCCAGAGACAGCATTGCTGACCTGCAAGTACCCACAGCCCTGGCCTTGCCTCTCCTTGAAACTGTATCTGGCTGCCCCTCCAGCGAGGCGTGGGAGAATCGCATGCTTTGCAACGGCAATATCATGGTGCAACAGCCGCAGGTAGCCCTGGGAATCTGAGTCTGCCCCAAGTCCCTCTGGCACTAGGGGCATCTCCTTATCCCCCTCCCCACTCTTTGTCCATGTCCCTGCAGTCACCCAAGTGTCCAGCCACTGCCAGTTCCTTGGGATGGAGCAACAAACCAAAGGCAAAAGTGCACAATTTGCATGGCTGTGACTGGGTTTTCCCTGCTGAGGTCTGAGGCTCCTCTCCAGCCTGTCCTGGCCACCAGGTCCCTGCTCTTCCTTAACGTCCTTCCCAGGCGCTAGAGAAACGCTTTGGTGGCACCAGAGCTCTGCCATCAATCTTCTGCAGAGCTCCTCCTCGCCAGACCTCTCGGCGTTTTCCCAAACTCAAGAGCCCCCGCGCGCCCCACGAGCTCTCTCCCCAGCCATCCCATGCACTGCTGGGGTCCTGCCATACGGTGCTTCAGGCGGCATCCAACCTGCTCGCCTGGGAAGCTGCCTGCTGGGGGGACCTGTGGAAATAGTGACCCGGGGACATCAGGTTGAGTTGCACGGTCATTATTTCCAGGAGCCTCTTGATCGGTGGTATGAAAGGCAACAACAAAGGTCATCCTGAACTTTAAACTCAACACCATGCCCCATCCCCCAACAAAGCACTTTCCACCCTGGCAATAAATCTTGCTGCAATGAGGGAGAGCTCACCATTTCCAAAGAGCAGGTCCTTCCCAGGCATCCACTTCAGCATCTGAGCCTGCATTCATCCAAGGGAGAGACCCAAATGTTTGGTTTTGAAGCTTACCCAGCTCAGCCTCCACCTCCACCTTCTTAGCCACCACAAGACGTTGGGTGGCCCAGCCCTGGTCCTGCACTGGGCTGTCCCTGCAGCACAGTGGGGCACGGGGATGGGTCTGACAAGCTTGGATGGGATGCGCTAGAGACACCTCAGGCACAGCAAAACACCAGGGACCTGGGTCTGCCTGCCACCTCAAAGGCAGGGCGATGCGGCATGCAGCATTGGTTTTCTCCGCCTCTGGGCTCCAGGGGGATTTTCCATCCCGGGGAGCACTGAAGGCCTGTTGGGGGGGTCAGTGTTCCCAAATCACTGCCATGCTTTCAAGGAAGTGTCTCTCTCCATGGTGGGGGGGTATTTTTACAATATCTGTTCATTGCGTACCAAGAGACATCACTTGTAGCAAAGAGAAACACCGAAGAACAAGAAAATACATCTCTGGCCCCAGAAATGCTTCCACCCAAAAGATTCAGACTTGGGTCAATATTTTGGGGAATTTTTAATAAAATTACTCAGAAATTTCCCTCTGAACGGCAGTATGAAACCACTTTTGTCAGTCACTGAAATACCCTTGCACCCTCCTAGGTCATCTCTGAGGTTTCACACTTTGCATGCTCTCTCTTTTTTTTTTCCTTCCTTCCCTATAATGAGATTTATTATTGGGTTATTCTTCATGGTATATTAGCCCTTAGCCAGAGTCGGTGCTGACAGAAATGTTAGTCATTTGGGCTCTGCTTAACCTGCTAAGAAGAACTGAATTTACAGAATGGGACGAGGCTTTTTATGATTTCATTCCAGAGCCAAATCAGATAAGAATAATTATCCTCTCCTGGGATATTAGGCAGCACCTCCCCAGGACCGGCAGCTGACAGCTGTTTTATTGGTTGAGTCACTTGGGTCTGGAGTCGAGGATTAATTGTTCGTGTGTCCGGGTGGCTCCAGGAACAACAGTGAAAGGTTCTTTCTGGAGATGAGAGATAATTTATTTTCAATTGTTTTCATGCACATGATTTCAGTGGACAAGGCGAATTAAAAACAAAATTACCCTGCTCCCACCACCCTCTGCATCTGTTGTTGAACACTGGCTTGTGCATTTCAGAATGGGGTTCTTTAGCAGAAACAAATGTAATATCAGAGGGGAAATATGCTCCTTCCAAGGTGAGTCCAAGCCTGCTTTGTCACCAAATGTCCTCTCTGACTGACCCACGAAGGCAGTACCCAGTGCCCACCCCTGCCCTTCCTTGGCACCCACCCCCAAATGCTTTTATTCAGAATTAATTTACTCCTGCCTATCACCTGCTTGAGATTATTCTAATGATAATGGCCATGATCCAAAGCAAATTAAAAACCAGTGGTGAGGCTCCCCCTGATTTCAGCAGCCCCACACCCGGCTGAGCACAGCCTCGCACGAGCCACCCTCTTCCCCTGAACAGCAGGATTTGGCCTCCCCCCCCTCGCCGGGGACACATGCTGTGCCTATCCGATGGGCAGAAGGGGCCCAGGACGTGGGCGAGGAAGGCAGTTGCCTCAAGCAGCAGGGGCTCGGGCAGCACAACACCCACCGCCCAGCTTGCCTGCACGGCTCTGCCAGCACTGGGGAAGCCAGCAAGGCTTCCTCACCCACCCGGCCCCGGGATGCGAATGGCAGCAGGAATAAAAGTCCTCCATTCTCCAAGGATTTGCTGCCAGCTTTCTGACCAGCATCCCTTCTCCTCTGGCTCATGGAAGGTGCCTGTCCATGGGTTGTGTTTTGCCTGGGTGCTGAGGAGGGGGAGCATCTCCGAGGGGGTTTTTGGGCTGAGGGTTTGCTGCTGGGCATCACAGTTTGTTTAAACAGGACAGGGCAGGTCCCTTCGCACTCTCACAGAGCTCATCCCAGTGTCCCTGTGGTTGTGGCTAATCCTGCAATGACTGTTCCCCAAAACAAGGGAGATGCTCTGGAAGAAACAGTCAGGCTGTGCGGGGGGAAAAATTCAAAAACAGTGTTTCCCATGCTTGCCACTCTGACATCCTTATGTCATTACCTAATCCATAGTACAATCACTTTGGATGGCCAGAGGAGTTTTAAGTGCATCCCAAGGAGAGGAAAAAGAAGGAGTCAGGCCAAACCATCCCTGGGGCTCGCTGAGTGAGTGGGGGGTCTTACAACTCAGGAGCAGGGGGGGTCCTTGAAGTGCTGCACTTCAAACCTGGGGGGAGCAGACCCTGATGCCAGGTCTGAGTCAGCGAGGACCAGACAGAGCCACAGGGACCACAGGCAGGTATAAAATGCACTGATTGCTGGCTTCTCACCCAGCGTTAAAGTATGAAAACCACATGGATGCACAGCAGCTCCCAGATGAGCCTTGGGCCAAGGTCCAGGTGCTGCTCCAGCCTGGGGGTTGGTGGCCTGTGCTCTCCAAGGCAGACAGCCCTCCTCTCCTTTACCGTGGCCTTTGTGCTCTGCTAAGGACCTTGTGTAGTAGAATTGGGTGCAGAGGGTGGAGCTCAAACTTTCTGCAATTAATCAATAAGCTGGTATGCACCATGCCAGCACCAACCCTGTCCTGCCTCAGGAGACATTTAAATGTTTTCTTAGTGCAAAATATGGAGGAAAAATATGAATGTGCTTAGAGACAGGAATACTTTAAGACAGACTACATCACAGTAAACGTGGAGGAGGAGTCATCTCCAAGTTTCTGCATGAGGCAGGGATGTTCCTGTACACTACAGTACCCCCCAAGACTTTTTCCACACAGTAGGTAAAGGAGCTGAGGACTCTGTGTGCATAGAAGAGAGACTGGACAAAATTCAGGCTTGGCACAAAGTGAGCAAAGCTCCCAATGAAACCAACAAGCATCTTTGCCCACTTCTGCCAGGGCTAACTTTGTCCCTGAGGCTATTACCCGTGGGCTCTCAGGCGGTTCGGGTGCACAGTGCTGATCTGTCAGATGAGGAAGTTATGAGGAAGCAATGGAGTGTCACAAAGGGATTGAAGAGAATTGATACGTGAGCCTAGATAATTATGAGGTTGCCAGTCCAGTGTCATTTCACGGCTGGGCTGGCTCTTTGTGGTGTATGATACCCATCAACGCAAAAATGGAAATGAAGATAAATGGGGCAATGGCAGAAGCAGTTAGATCTCTCTTGTAGGCTGATTGACGAAGCTCTCTGTTGATTGAGGAACAGCACCCTCCATCAGCAACAAGGGGTGAACTTGTGAGTCAGAAAGTGTGATTTGCTACAATGTGCTATGGGACCCACAGTGAGCCATCAAGGACTACAGTCACCAGGCTGAGCAATTTTAAGAAAGTAGGTTGCCAAACTGTACTTTTCCAAGGTAAAGTTGTTGCTCTGCTGTGTCTGCTTTGCATGTTAGGGTGAGCATCACAGGCAAGACTGAAGTAGGACAGTGATGCAGCTGGGCTGGGACGACACAAGTGAGTGACAAAGCCACAGGTTGGAAATTTTAAGATAGATACGAAACAACATGAACTAAGACAGAGAGTCTTAGAGGATGTCACATGCAATAAAAAATACAGAAACAAAGGCAAAGAGGAAGAAGAGAAGAAATTGTTTCCACACAGGAGAGAGCTTTCCTTATGTACCTGATCTGAGTCTCAGTAGACGGGACACTGAGGCTCCGCTGGGCAGCATGACTTTCTCAAGGTCACATCAGTTCTTTCTTTCCTGGGAGCAAGTGTGGACTACGAAAAGATGGAAACTTGTGATTTGCACCAGCGTGTGTTGCATCATCCTGAAGCCAACCTACATTCACTAAATCTGTCCCTACAGCAGTTGAAGACAAGCATCCCTGAAAAGTCAGAGAAGCAAAATTTTAGAAGAGGCAAGACATTTCCTGCAGAAAGAGAGTTGTAAAAATTACAGGAGGAGGGACAGCAGAAGATGTCATGCATTAAAAAAAAAATGATGCTGGCTATAAATGGATTTAAATAGGGAAATTGCTGTTGCATGTATGCAGCTACCCATAGCATGACAAACTCACTCCAGGACTGACAATGGAGATCCACTGTGGAGGCTTTGTCTACAGGGATGTGCAGGAAACCCCAAGGTAGTTGTGGAGGGCCAAGTGGTGGAGGGGGCAAAGTTCTAAGGATGGTTTTGAGGAGCAGGTATTTTCATTGTGATCCCCAGCCCTCTGCAAAGGAGAGCGATGCCAAACAGATGATGACATGATTTATTTGCGAAAGGTGGTGCCCTCACCATGCATGAGACGTCCAGGAAATAAAGGTTTTCAGTCCTCAATTAGCGATGAGATTCCAGTGATAACGAAGTGCTGATCGCTGCCTCGGCTGGTGGAGGGTGAGACCTGATTACAGGAGTAGTGGAGGGTGTCTCTGTAAACATGGCCAAATCCAGGGCAAAAGTGACATTACCTGTCACCCTCCACAACTCCCCCAAATTCCATGACTTGAGAACATGTGGGAGCATTAGCCCATATTCACTGCATGGTCTCCACAGAGAGGATGTCTTTTTATACTCAAGAGGTGGAGATTGGGAGACCAAGCACTAGCAGCGAGCATGCACAACGTTTTACAGATCTTGATGGGGATGCTGCTCTGCATCCACTTCAGCCAGAAAAGATAAAGGCTTAGATCAGGCAGAGGAGTGCTGCATAAAATACAAATGCACTGAAATCACCACTTCACCCCACATCCTGCTCAGGATCAGGGGAAATGTGAATATCCTCTGAGTTTAGGATACTAAACTAAGTGAGGAGCGCTTGGGGTCCCATCTCACCCCTGCAAAGAGGAGGTCTACTGAGGAGAGAAGACAGAGTGTCCGTATTACAAGCCTAGCAAACATTTAATACGAAGGCAAGCAGCTCCAGATGGTTCCCTCATGAAGCATAACTAAGACGTTGACAAGGGATTTAAAAACTTTGCTACGTCAATGCAAGAAATTGGAACTGGATGCAGTTTTATTGGAAATGTGGAGGTTTTTTCCATTTCCATGTTCAATAGAAAACTTAAAGATTGAAAGGAAAACTCTCTGGGGATGGAAAATCTCCTCCAGTTCACCCCACGGCTGACAATGGGAACGATTGCTTTTCAAACCAGGGCTGAGACCTCCCCTGGGAGGAAAAACTGCAGGAGCAAGGTCAAAAAGTTAAAGCTTAAATTTAGGAGACTTGTTTTGCTCATTACTTTTTAATTTCACACTTTAAGAGAAGAGTTTAATAGCGCAAATTTGGGAATATTTCAATTTTCCCTGTTAGGAGGTAGTTGCATGCAGCACGTGCAAGCAGTACCCCAGGGTTTCGCTCTCCTCCTGGCAGAGCGGTGGTGGGAAGTTGGTGGGTTGAGGATGAAGAGACCTCGTCTGCTCCAACTCACCCCATGACCTGGGAGCAAGTTATCTACCCTTTTGTGGTTTTTCTCACAGTGCAAAGAGTGCAAGACAAGTAACTGTAGCTGAAAAGGGCTGGCAAGTACTTGACATGGTCCTCATCAACAGTACTCCTGATTGTGTCGTGCCCCTGATTTCTCAGGGCGGTGGTGGGACACTCATGCCTGTGCCTCGGTTTCTCTAGCTGTGGCAAAGCAGTGCTGGCCCCAGGGTGCGGAGGGCAGCTCTGTCCAAACAAAGCAGTGGGAGCACCAGGGACGACATGGTGCTGTAGCAGCAGCACCTTCAACGCCGTCCACCTCCTGCTCTCCTTTGACTTCATTTACCACAAATGTCCTGGCACCTACAAAATGGGCTGGAGACATGCTAATAAATCAACCAGCTAACAGGACTTAGAGCTGCTGTAACAAAAGCAAGAGGAAGAAATTTGGTAGCTTTTCTTTTTTTTTTTTTTTTTCTCCCCCAAATCAGATGCAAACCTCCTTTGCTCAAATCCTCCACTCT
The DNA here is from genome assembly GCA_013401275.1 of Pandion haliaetus. Classification (NCBI taxonomy): domain Eukaryota; kingdom Metazoa; phylum Chordata; class Aves; order Accipitriformes; family Pandionidae; genus Pandion; species Pandion haliaetus. The sequence continues at coordinate 56,698 of VYZV01007904.1, read as the reverse complement.
TAATGTGGGACACTGCCAGTTTAAGAGGGGGGCAAAGTGAGGATTTCCAATGCAAAATTCAGGACAGCCGAGAGGCGATGTAATAATTGTCAGTCCAGAGAGCATCCCAGTGCACATGTTCAGAGGATAAGAGTGTCACCAGAGTCTATTGTCTGTCCCCTCTCTGTTAAAGTAGAGATAAGGCTGGGATAAATCTCACTGGGACATTCTGCCCTATGATGTTATTTCATGCCACATCACCTAATAGGTGTATTTTCACACTGCTTGCTACTGCTGTGAGGCTCTGCAGCTCCTAGCCAGGCTGACAATCTCACTATATGGAGAATGGAATAGTGACGGCTAATTGATTTTACAGCAGTACCGAAGGACAGACAATGAAAGTACCATCAATTTAATCCACTATTTAATGGTTCCAATTTAGCCTCTGTAAATGCTCACTAAACTAATTTCTCTGGGTTCAGCAATCTGAAAAGCTATCATATCTCTAATCTCCTTCAATATATTCATCTGGAAAAGGGAATTTAGCCAATTCTGATGTGCGGAGATGATCTGTTAGCACAGTGTAAATGTTTATAACACGGCAATCTAGTTCGTTTATAAGGATATGAAAAGTTTTATTGGGGAGGGCACTGAAGTGGAACCACGGGATAATAGGCAGTTACCCAGCAGTCTCTGGGAGCCAGGGAGCGGGCAGGCATGCAGAAAAATACTAGGATTTACTTTAATCCCAAATTGTAAGCTAAAGTTCTGCCCAGTACATGATGCACCTGGGACTCCTGGAACAAAGGATTGTCTCCTGTCCCCCCGTGACCCAAGCTTTCACGCTACACCGTGATAGCAACAGTCATTTTGTTTCCTCCAAGAGGCTGAAAATTAGTTTAGTTTTAGCACATATGTATCTCTTTGTCCAGCCAAGTAGCTAGTGGGGAGTTAGTCTTGAGGGCACTTTCTCTCCTGTAAGGTTTGAGGGTTTTGGATTTTGGCTTTGGAGGTTTTTTTTACAAAGGTTGGGTTTTTCTTGGTTAAGTCTGGTTGTCCCCAAGCCCTGGACCCCACCGCTGATCCTCTCCAGCTGCCAGAGTCCCTCTGCTACCCACTCAGCTCCTGAACAGACCTCAGACTCTCCTGGAGTCAGGGTGTAGTTTTGTCCCCAGTTGCAGTAGGAACAAGCCCCTGTCACCCGTCTTTAGAGGGGAACATTCCCTAGAGCATAGATGTTAATCTCCAGCAATTCATCTCTATCACCCCTCCCTTGGAGGAGGGTCTGTCTTAGGTCCGGGTCCAAAAACTCAAAACTGCCCCTAGTCCAGGATGAAATGTACCAAGTCTGGGGTCTGGGCCCCGTGCAAGCATCACCCTTCCCTCTTTGTTGCCTGTATCATGAAGAGAACAGAGACTGGCATGTGCTGGTTCTGCTCCCAGGAAATCGTGGCTGTTACTAAAGCTGCGGTGGACACTGGGAACATGAGACAGACCATTTCTTACATCTATAAATATTAAAAGTCCCATAAAGATTACACTTGTGGGGGGAATGTTCGTTTTGGGAGCAATTCACAGCCTCAGAGTTTTGATGGTAAGAAGGAAGAGATAAAGTCTTGCACCCCATCACAAAAGAGGGGGATGACAGTGAAATAGTCTCTGTGCATGTTTTTTATTTTATATATTTCTGTTCTTTCCTCTAATAATTGTCCTATGCCAATACAACCACAGGAGAGTATCTACCCACGTAGACATACACCCAGACCTGCTTCTGCGTGTAGATGCATGGGAGCAGCTCACAGCATGTCAGAGGAGCTCCTTGTCCCTGGCTTGTGACCACCATGCCTAGTTTGTCACTCCCTGGCATTTTGACAGGACCTGGCAAACCCATGCAGGCATCCAGAAGTGGGGCTGGCATTAACTGGCCTGGGCTGTCAAATGTCTTTTATGGGAAGAGCACTTCTGGACTGCAGTGGCTTTGTAGTTTGACCATCTTTTTTCCCTTTTAAATTCAAAGACAATTCCACAAATGAGCTTCTGCTTGATTAGTGTTTTAATGAATATATCTGGATACACCACAAGTCCACCAGCCGTGACTCCAGAGCCACAGGCTATGCTATCCAGATGCTGCCTTTGTGCTGTCAGTTCGGGGTGTTAATGTCAAATACGCCAGGGGAGCGAGAAGGGCAATAGTCAAGGAATAAGCGTCCTGCGAGACCATGATTTTCCCTGGACCAAACTCTCCAGCTTCGGCACAGGCACTGCAAAGTCCAGATGGGCAATGAAAGGCACTGGGCCGTGCTCCCGCCTGCCTGGGACCCTGTACTGGGGCAGCTGGGACCCCGTGCCGGCAAGCAGCCCGACCCGACGCTTCCGCTCCAGGCAGCCCCTTCACTGGAGCTGCAGCGCAGATTAATTAGCTCCTGTTTGTTGGCTGCGTTGCGGATTGAGAAAGGGCTGCTTGCTCACCGAGTGTGGCTGTGATTACTTTCGATAGGGAAATCCTGAGCAAGGTATCGCAGTGCGTGGTTCCTTCTGCTCCTGGACTGATCCCTGGAAAGGGACACTGCACAAGACGGTTTATGGCAGCAGGGCACATTTTTTCCCTTGTAAATTATATTTAACATTCCAGAGAACTTTATTGCATTTGGTGTTAGGGTTTATGAAAAAATCTGTATTTAACTTCAAGCCCTGGTAAACATCTTTGCTTATGTTGTTATGTGATTCTTTATTTGAGTATTTCGATTTAATTTCACAGTTCATATACCTTAAAGTTTTGATTTTTTTTTCCTCCCCTCTCATTCAGGGAGAGCCAGGGCTGGCCAAGGGCTTGCAAGTCTCTAGTGAGCTCTACTTTCCCACAGGGTGGGTGATCCTGGGCTGCCCCCTCCATCCTCACCCCTAGAGAGGCACCTGGGCATGGGGAGCAGACAGGAGACCCTCAAAAGATGTGGAAACTCTGCATCTGAGCCCACTGCCATCCTCAGCAGCTTTCAAGAAGCCAGTCCTCTGAAATAAGTAATCATTGGGAGCTCCCAGGGCTTTCCCAGATGGGAAATGCATAGGGCTGAATGTGGGTCAGCACAATGGGGGCTGTCCTGGGGACCACGTCTGAGCTGGGTGCCAGGAGTCCATCCCGAAATCTGTTGAAGTCTAGGGGAGGTTTTCTGCTGGCACCAGTGGACTCTGAATCAAGCCAACAAATGCATCTGTCACAGCCTCAGCCTCCACAGAGAGAGGAAGGGGAGGTTGAAGAACCGAAAGGATGGCAGCAGTAAAGGCTGTAATGTTAAATATGGAGCTCAGTGGCAAATCCCAACTAGGTGGTCTCCAGGTGCTAGGGCCTGGCTGCTGAGCATACGGATTATTTGATAGCATGACATAGCTTAGTACCTTGTGTTTGTGCTGCTTCCACCTCTGGCTCTGTCTTCCCAGTCTCATCAGAGACATTGCATGCTCACCTGCTGGGAATCACCTGCCCAAATTCTCCTAAAGGTCTATGGCAGAGAAGTGCAAAGTTTGGCCCAGTTGGATAATTCATTAAAAGATGGTGAGGCTGCTGCCCAGAAGACAAGAAATGGTGATCTTGGATAATTACAGGGCTTTCTGTACTTCTGGTTCTATTTAAAAGGTGTATGTGTAAGGCCTTGCTTCCCCATTTATCCACACTTCCTGTGGGATTGTCTCCCTCCAGACCGAAATGCAGCAACACTTTGACAGCCAATATGGCCACAGCTCTATATCCACTTCCCACTGCAATTTACAGAACTCCATTTTTAACTCAAGCCAGTGTTTAAATTGTCTGACTGTTGCTAAGGGGGGGGGGNTTTCACATGTAGATTTTTCCTCTGACTTTTGCATAGACAAAACCCAATGCAACATTGCTGAATTAGCATCTGTTTTAAGAAGACCTTGTGGAGGAGAATTGACCTTGTGGGCAACCCCGTGCACACAGGCCACACCAACAGGACACAACACCTTGGCATTTTTGACCTGATGGATTTTTTCTTTCAGTCCTGTATGTGGATCCTGTATACCGGCGACTTCCTGTTTACTTCAGCCTGCCTGCCTCACCAAATAATCACTATTTGCGTTTCAGAGGACTGTCCCACAAATGCATATGTCATACTGATACACAACTTCATTTCCTTTGGGTGCTCTAGACTGTAAGTTCCCGTCTTGAATATGAAAATCCTGTCCTGGAATGCCAAAGGTCTCAATAAATCCAGCAAAAGGAAAACATTTTTTATTATTCTTGACTATAATCAAAACAGATATAACTCTTGGTAAGGAAATGCACCTCTCCAAAGAGGGGGAGGTTAAACTACATCCAGAAAGGGTGAAAGAAACTGTATCTTCGCCTTTGTAAATGAAGAGTCACACTCTACTGCTCATCTTTGTACAAAATTCTCATTGACACCAATTTCACTTATTTATTGATTGTTTTTTTTATGTGCTCAATGCCATAGCAACGGGCTGCATTCCATAAATTAAATGCAACAATGCATTAAGTTAAACTTCTCGCAATGGAAAACACACAGAGCACCCAACCCTGTGCTGCTCCCAAACACTGATAAATAAAACAGCAATTATCCAGAACTAAGCAAATGCTGGCAACAAATTTGCCAGAAAGACAGTCTGTTTGCACTTCTCTTAGTGGATGTGCACAGTTACCTCCATGACACACACATGCACAGAAAATCACACAGAGTGTGATACATCATGGAGCAAGGCCCTGAGTCTGCAGTCAGTGGGAACATTGCTCAGCTTGCTGCTGGTGTGATCCTATTCAGCTCCAAGCTGCTCCTCACATGTGTAAAATTAAGCAAATGAGCAAAGAAAGAAGTCCTGGATCATCAGAATAACTACAGCTCGTCTGCATTTATGGGTGTCATTCATTTTAGTGACATCATTGCTCCATGGTAACGAGTATATTTTAGATTAGAGAAATAGATGGCATGAAAAATAGATTAGTTTTATTTAGATAGATTATATCATTATATAAATAGATAGACCACTCTATTTCTACTCATCTTCCACCTCCTGGTTAATAGGACATAGTTTTATTTATAGATAGAGATGCAGGAAATGTTTCTATGTAAATGTTTCATAACTCTGTTGTATCTCTGTGTTTTATTTTAAAGGGTCACCCCAATTGTACCAATCCAAGCTATGTAATATGTCTGTGTAAAGAGGAGAATGTTTTGGGGTTGTCCAGTTGGACCCAAAGTTGGGGAGGCTCAGAGAACAGATCCTCCTCATGTGCCAAATGTGGGAGAGTAAGGACTAAAGCTGGGTCCTGGAGGGACACCCAGGGAACTTCAACCCAGGAAATTACTCATTTGGGCTACACTAAAAAGGAGCAGGGATTGGAAAGGGAGAGGATGAGGACTTCCGTCTGTCCAGGCTAAGTGGGCACTGAGCAGCTAGGACATGCCCTGCTGTCCCCACTGCATGGTCAGAAATGGAGAGAGACCCCGGGTACTGTTGGAATGGGGATCCAGCCCCACTGGCAGGTCCACTCCAGGGGCTGGGACCCACGGGCTTCATCTGGGGTGTTTGCAGGTGACACCCCAGCAGATTCCTGGTTTCCAGTTGGCTTTTTGGGTACCCAGGCAGAAAGGGATCCTGCTAACCCCTGCCACTCTCGGGATGGCACAGGCAGCACCCAAAACCCCTTTCCCACACAGTCTTCCACTCCAAACCCTCCCTCATAAAGAAACACATCCCACTTGCAGCCAACCGCCCCCCGTTCACAACAACCCCAGGGGAAGTGAAACCACCACCCAGGTGGGATGGAGCATTTATTGCACTAAACAAAGCAGCAAACTCCCAGCACCCAGCTCATCCTCCCTCCTCGCAGGGTGCCGGGAGTGGGGCACGTGTGAGGCTGGCGCGGTGCCGGCGCCTTCCCCGCGCAGCTCAATTACAAGCAGACAAGGCAGTGTCACATGTGATTCACAATGTCGATTTCATGCTCGCGGTAACCATTTACGAAAGAGCTGCGGAGGTTTTACATTTGATAAGAAATCAACAGTGTTTGTGTTTGTAAAAGACCGATCACGGAGTGTGACAGCTCCAAGAGATTGCTGCGGAGCATTGACTGCACGTCTGTAGTCTGTCATGGACCCATAAGTATTTATTTCAAATGTTGGTGGGTTGTGGGTTTTTTTTTTTTAACCAGGATGTTTGAAAATAAACTGTCAGTCTCTATTTACAGCTGAACAAGTAGAAAATACAAGGGATTTTAGGTTAAATTGTCAGTTAACAGAATTCAAAATAGAAAAAATATGTACAGCGCTTGCTGGTTTATTACCCTCTGGAAAGAGTATCGTTTCTAAATTTAGAGATACAGATGTCTCTCTTTCAGGAAACACAGATTGTCTATATAGCATATTTGAGGTGCCTTTATCTTCCTGAATCCCCCATACCTTGTCTACCCCAGCGCATTTGCATGCAATTACTAGAGCATTAGCTCATAGGGGCCTGGATGCAATCCTAGCTATGCTGGCGTAAATCTCAGCATTTTGATAGAAATGCTCTGGATTTACCAGCAGAGCTGAGACTGGGGTCTGGCCCCTATATCCAAGGTCTGACAAGGTTTTGGAGCCAGGTGACTGGAGCAAGACACTCATTTTGGAGGCATCTGGGTTTCTTGAGAGAGCCCAGATACAAAGGTGTTCCTCACTTTTACACCAGAGTAGCAGTCTCTTGCATACTTATTAAATGACTTGTCCCTGCCTGAATTTCTGAACCTCTCCTCCAAAGGCAGGAAGAGCCTACATCAGTTCTTGGTGACTTTTCTCAGCAACTTCGTGATGCAAACCCAGGTACCTGAAGCGGACAGACAGGTTTGGGTGCAAATTCTCCTGCATACTTTCCACGCCTGGGTCCCCCCGTTTCTAAACTCAGTATAGGTCTGCTGAACCTTACCCAAGCGAGTCTGAAAACTTTCCAGTCTCTGGAAGGAGCCAGAATAGGAAGTAGTAATATATACTGGGACTCACGCATTTTATCAGAGTATAAATAAGATTAGGCAGGAGCTTTCCCAACTGTGAAAGTCCAGCTCCAAAACACAATTAGGAGCCAGATTTGAACTATAACAGTCAGGTATTGCCTATAACTCAACCCCTGACTGCATTTCAAGCATGAGCTTTCTCAAAAACACAAGAGGACAGGTGCTATCGTATACTAATAAGTGCTTCATTTCTTGATGGATGCTCTGGGTGGTGAACAGCATCGGAGGAAAGAGGAGGAGAAAAAAATGAAATATAACATGAAACATATATATTGGGCCAGGACTTGGCTGGAATAAATCTGAGCATCTCACAGCTCAGTGGAGCAACATTGGTGAGCCCTGACTGAGGACATCTCCCGTTCAATACACGTTACAGTCTGTGTTGTGTATTATACATGTTACAACTGTGTTGTGGAGAAACTCATAGACCCAGAAGGAAATAATTCTCTGCTCCATGATGTCATGGAGGTCTTGGATACCACTATGGAAAGCCACTGGCTTTGTTTGAATCCCTCCAGTTTTCCACCCAAAATGCTGCCTGTAAAGTCTGGCCCAAAGTTTCTATTTCAGCTTCATGTTCTCAGTAGAAAGGAGAGATGCTGCATGGCCAGCAGAGCCAGCATGCAATCCCACGGTCTGATCCATTCAATGGATGGAGGCATCAACCTGGGGTGTCGGCATGGCCGAGCATCTCAGTGGTATAGCCCCAGGGCAGAGTTTTTGGCTTCCACACAGCTACTGGTGCTGGCAAAGCTCAGCTGAAAGACAGAATTTGTCATCTCTTAGCCACAGGGGTCTGTGCAATGTGATAGCAGAGCTACCCCTTCTCAGTCATTTGCAATTCCCTCCTCTACAGCTGGGCATCTCTTGCAGAAGGTAAAGATGAGTTAACCAAGGCAGAGTTAATGCTGATCTGCTTCTGCAGTGTCTGGTCAAGGAATAATGCATTTATCTATGTATCTCAGACATCAGTCTAATATGCACAGCCCCAAACATACAAGACTTAGATCTGTTCCCTGTTGATTCATCAGGAAGTCCCTGCTGGCTCCTGTGGTCAGTGTCTTCCCCCAGGTCTAGCACTGACAGCTGGGTTTGCAGGGACCTGGGCTGAGGAAAGAGAAAATTAATTCAAAAGGGCCAAACGCTCATTTGTGGTGGAGCAAAACTGCTACAAAAGCCTTCAGTTTGCTTGTTTTGGGACAACTGGTATCCAGTGCTCGTGCTGCTGAAGGGTGGTAGATTCCTCTGCAAGGTGCTGGGAGTCCATGCCATGGTGCTGCTCCTCTGTGTTTCTGGTGTGGCAGCTCCTGGGACTCTACCATGACAGAGGTGGTTTTTCCCAAAGCTCCAGCTCTTGAAATCTTGTGAATAAGAGAACAATTTGGATTTCTTCCAAGCAAATTTCTAGTTCATGCTTACAGAGAAAAACTTGAAGTTGTAAAGCCTGCAGGCTAAGCAAAAATAAATATATATATTTAGGAAAAAAAAAAAGGAAGCATTTCAAATTAATTTCTTAACATCTTGCACATCATAAGGCCATGTCATGAGTTTCTGACTCCAGCTGTTGGCTGCTGGAGGTCCGCAGCCGTGCAAACTTCTCTATAAGCTAAGGTGCCTCTGCATTTCTGCGGGATGTTTTGCTGAGCCACTGCTGAGAGCAGCTTCATGCATTTCTTGCCAAGGTTTGTCCCAGGCATGTTCCCAGCCTGCTTGCAGCATCCCTGCCCAGACCCTGCTCCTCCTGTCCATACCCCAGCATAACAGTGCTAAAGCCAACGGTGCTCAATGCACCACGCCGAGAAGAGATGTCAACCTGAGTTAACGCACTCATCCTCGCCATGGGGTGCTTCCGAGACCCTTCACCTCTTCGCCTGTGCTCCCAGGTGTGCAGCTTCAGCCTACAGCCTCCCCTGGCCCTGCGCGCTCCCGAAAGACCAGACCTGTGCTGAACTGCCTGTGACCAAGAGAGACAAGCGCATTTACTGCAACAGTCTTGTCAAAGGCCAGAATTGGAGCCTGCCTGTTTGCAAGCTGTGAATTTTCTCCATGTTTATCCCCTGGGGGGGTTGTTTTGTGGGTTTATTGACTAAATAAGGGTATTGATTTGTTAAGAGCTTTTCTTCCTCCTTTCAGTGGGAAATATTGCTATCTCTTTCCTCTTCTCTGTACTCCAGGTGAGAAGTTCTTTTAGTGACACCATAAATTTCCATCTCTGCTTTTCTCTGCTCTGTAAACAAGTGTTTGCCTGTCCACAGGGGTTAATTTGGTCGTGTTAAATGCTCTGCAGCTCCCTCCTGGGCTCTGCACTCGCAGATTTTTTCTCTGAGGGAAATCCCTGGGCTCACCATGCAGGCACCCTCCATCATCCCCTGCATTTCACCCACCACCCATTGAGAGTTCGGTCCACACAAGCAGCTTCGAAATCAGGGTGTTGCAATAGCCCACACCAAAGGCCCATGCCCACACCAAAGCATTTCTTCCTAAACCAACAGGCCAGACTTTCCACTGGGAAAAGGATGACCTTAAGAGACTGTTTTGGGGCTAACGCATGATAAACGTTGCTAACAATGAATGAAGGTCATATTATCATTCCCTCACGTCTGTTTTATAGGGCGAGACGCTGGTTATTGCTTGCCATTGTCATGCAACACTTGGATGTGCTGGTGTCCATAAATGCGAAAGATCTTCCCTTCCAGAAATTCATGGTCTCTGAAAGGCTCTTAGTCTTTCTGGATAAGCTTGGCTTGAACTCAGAGAACCCTTCTTCCTAAGGAGAAAATGCAGGTCTGAGAGAAAATGCACAGAAAAGTCATCTGTTTCTGAGCTTTGCAGAGGTGTCTCCATTTTTACAGACTCTTCATGCCCATGGATGGATTTTGTTTTCCTTTTGTTTCCTTGAAATCCGTCCAAAGTCCCAGCCACAGGGGGGGAAGAGGAATAAGTGGTTTGGTTCACAGTGTATTTTCAACTAGAGTAGGATCATCGACACCCTGGGTCAGATGAACTTTCTAAATCACACTGCTAAGGACCCTTCACCATGATCCTCCTTAGGCTAATTCTCCCCTTCTCAAGATTGTGCTCCAGCAGTGAAACAAACTATTTTAATCTCTTGGGATGCCGGAAGAGATTACAACAAGTCCCGTTAATCTTTTCCTTGGCTTAACTGTGAGCCATAGCGGGCTTTGGAGGCTGTGCCAGAGCCGGACTGTCAGCCAGAGCAAGGCTGCATGGCCGGCAGGCTATACCAGCAGCACGTGCTGCAACCAATCCCACTGGGCTAGATCCATCCCCTTTCTCCCCTGGGCTGTGTGATTTGAGCGTTGTGCCGTAAAGGAGTTAATTTTCAGAGTATTGCAGCACCACATGAGCCCAGGGAGTCAGCAGGGAGCAATACAACCCCGAGCCCATGCAATACTTTGGAAATTCACTCTTGTATGCCATATCCCTCAAAAGCCTTCTGAGCTGTCAGCGTTATAGATCACGGTGAGGCTGGCTGTGCCAAGGCACCATTGGGCAGTTACTGAAGGTCTTATGAAACTGCAGAAAACATATCTCAGAAGGTGCTGTGTCAGCTCCATTATTTATACAGCAGCAGAACTCCGTAGGCAATGGAAACACAGCTAATGCAACACAGAGGCTGAGGTATCTATTGGACTCTTTCAGCATCGTAGCCATGATCTTTGCTCCACTGAAATCAGGGAGGGGAGGATGCCCTTGGTCTTGGCAATGCCAAGACACAATCTAATGACTCCATTCAGAAAGTCCCTGGGATAACATCAGCACAGCACAGTGCATCATCATCATAATCATCATCATCAGGTGAGGGGTCCTGGAATTGAATGAGACCCCCCCAGAAGAGGAAGGGGGTCTAGACCAGGCACCAGGCTATGCTATAGGAAGCACCAGGGCTATACTTTCATGATCAGAGCAGACACCAATGCTAACACACTCCTGCAAAGTATTTATCCCTCACGTTTTCTGTAGCAGGCACTCTACCAGGACTGATTTGGACACAGCCTGAATGCCTTTGCACTAGAATTTGGATCAGTCACCCAGAGGTTTGCACTGTCCAGTCAAGTGGCATGAAATACTGATTATGTAGCCAGCAATTTCCACCCTGCTGCCCCAAGAGAAACCCTTACGTCCGATCCTGTGGGTCACGGTGGTAAACAGCAGGTAAAAGCAAGCTCAGGAATACTGCCTGCAACAGCAACACGACATCTGCTGCATTAAACCTGCCTCCGGATGCTCGAGCCCACCACTGAGCTGACTTACTCCTGTCTTACGTCGGTGTGAGAGATGAATCAGGCCCTTGGTGTGCACGGCGAACATATGTCCCAGCAGCTGCCGGCGAGCTGTGCTTGAACCCAGTTGTGCGAGCAGCAGGTTCGGCTGGGTTTCGTCAAACCCAGAGTGTCACAGAAGGCATTAATAGGCTGTTTGGTGCGTGTTTGAAAGCACCTAGAGGATAACCGAATCACAAGCAATAAACATTGGTTTATAAAGAACAAGTCATGCCAGACCAACTTGATAGCTTTTTTTTGGATCAAATTACAAAATTAGTGGATGAAAGGCCTTACAGAAGATGTAATGCATCTAGACTTCAGCAAAGCATTTGATATTGATCCTCACAAAATGCTACTTGAGAAACTAATCTGGACTGCTTTAGATATGAGCATTAACAACAGTGTGGATTGAGAGGCATACGACGGGCTGTAAACAGAGAGGAAATGCTACGGGCCAACACACTGACATACAGGAGCTGCGTCACAGGACTGGCGCTTGGCTCAGGTCCACAGAAATATCTGTATGTGGGGGTGATGGGGAGAGCGCAATTCAACCACAGATTGACCGGGTAAGGACTTGAATGGACACCTTCCAAAAATACGTGGCCATTTCCCATAAGGAGCAGTGCCTTCATTGCCGAGGTGCTGCTCTCCTCTCCGGCTTGGAAATGAACTGATCCAGCCCCAGAGCTGATCTGGGGCTAAGGCAGGAGATGGAGGTCACCAAGACCATTTCTGAAGCAAAGAGTTGTTCACCCTGGCCAAATCCCCCTAGGACACCCTGCGACCAAGCTCCCTTGGCTTCAGGGCTGCTCTTTCAAATATATATTTTTTAATGCTGTTTCATTTTTATGATGAACTCTACTGCTGCTCTTAATGAGGACCACAGGCAGAAAAAACTTTGGGAAGTTTTGCTGTGGGTGTGAGAAGCAGCTGAGGCAGCCATGCCGGCTGGGGCTGACAGGGGTTGCTGGTTGGCCCTGGCAGGGTTTGGCAGCTGTCACTTCTCCCTGCCAGATGAGGCTGACCTTGAGCCTGGGACCCTGTAGCAGGAAGCAAAATGCAGTCTGGCACATCAGTTGTAGAAAAAGCCCCACTTTGGTCGTCACTGGCAGAAAAACTGATGCTTTCTGGATTCTGACATCCTCCTGATCATGCAGGCTGATCTGTGGTCAGCTCAGGTTTTGGCATCCCAGCAAAGGCACCAGTCTTTCTGATGAGGTCCAGACTTGCTACCCAGGCTTTTATTGAAGAGCAAGTTGCAAAGAGGGGTTTGACCATCACAATCCTTTGCAAGACTATAGCTCTTGCCCCCTTGTCCCACCAAACAAGGACATAACCCTCCATAGAAATCCCCCCACAGGTAAAGCTGACCTAGGAAGAGAGTGGACACTTCAGCCACAAGTTTCTTATGTGTGTACCCTCCTGCTCAGCCCCTGATTAGACATGGGACTCTTGGTGCCTGCGCCCTGCTCACCCCCTTTTACCCTGGTCCTCCAGCCCATCTCCCACATGGGAGCAATCTGTCCGTGCATGCAACCTGTCCTGCTCCAGCAACAAGTGCCCCAGCCACTGCTGCTTTCACCCAAAGCAATCCCAGGTGCCAGCAAGTCATGTCTGATCATGCCATTAATCTTATTATTTACCATGTGTGTTTTTAAATTCTTTGATTTCTTCCACACCTACAGAGATGTTGATAGGCATGTTGCTAAAAAGGGAGGAAAAAAAAAAATCAGCCATGTCAAATCAAATAAATAAATTCTTCGGCAGCCTGTTGGAAAAGTGTTCGATCCAGGCACACAAACACACTTAGCAGGTCAAGCACTCAATCAGCATCCACTCTCCATGCTGGAAGCCAGCAGCCGGGGCGAGGTTTCACAGAGCCGGCACCTCCCAGGCTCTTGGAGCAGGTATGGCCAGGTGGGAAGCAGCTGTGAGCTGGCATCACCTGGGTCCCACCAGCTTCTCTTACTGACCTCTGCCTGGAGAAGCCAACCCTGCAGGGTTGCCCACTGAGGCTTTTCAGCTCCAAAAAGATATCCTTTATTTAATCCAAACTGATTTGATCCTCAATAAACCCCCAGTTCATAGCATCCACCAGCCTCATGGTCCTTCGCAGGCATGTGCCAGCTCCTCCTCTACCCAAATACCCTTTTTGCAGAGCTGTTCTGTGTGGCTGAAGGGTCACAGCACCCAGCGGACACCTGTCCATCCCATAGCCAAGGGGCCAGAGCGGCTGTGCCAGCCTTCCAGCAGCACCCCATCGCTCGCGGGGTTCATGTGGCATGTTTTGATTCCTGCATCTGACAGCTGTGTGTTTCCCCTCTGCCCCCCAGCTCCTCCCAACTCCGGAGCCCATGCTCCCCATCACCAGGCTAGGCATGCATCATCTGATCGCTGGACCAGAGGTGGGGGGGCAGCGTGCAGGGACCAGGGGGGGCCGAATCAGGTTTGCTTCCCCGATAAAACCCGGGAAGGATTATGGTCTCTTTAAGCCTGTCTCCACAGCCGTGCCGGCTCCCCGTGCGCTGACCCAGTCGTGTGCTGTATTAGAATTGTAGAGTAATAAATGAACAGTGGAGGGGTTTGTAATGATGATTAGGGACTGAAATTGGTTCAGATTTACAGTGTCACTCAGGAGCGGAGGCAGAGGGGGAAGGCATTCTGCGCGGCCTAATGGATCCATCAACTCGTTTTGGCTGCTCGGTGGGCCGCGCAGGGTCACCAGGCTTTCCGCTGGCAGCACAAAGCACTTCAATTTTGTTAGGAAATGTATCAATTTAACTGACTTGAGCAGCGCACGGCCGAAAAAAAAAAAGGGGGGGTGGGGGGAGAGGAAAAAAAAAAAAAAAACCTAATGAATCTGGACTCAATTTTCCGCCACACTGCCTCTGCGAACTGTCGGAAACAATGTCTGCGGTCGGGGTGAAGGCAGCACGGATAGGCTGCCCGTGCGCCCACCGAGCCGGGGAGATGGGCTGCCTCCCGCCAGCCACCGGCCAGGGCTGCCACTCTCCTAACAATGATGTCATTAAAGGTAAATTGGCCTCTATTTCAGCAGGATGATAGTGCTAATTGAGTGGGAAAATATAATATAGGGAGCTGTTGTCTGCAGTTAAAGGGAGGAGGGGGACAGATTAAATGGCCTACAATAGTGGGTGTCAGGCACGGCAGATGTTGCTTTCCACTGATAACTGCGCTGACATATCTCGAGCTTGTCAAGGCTGAGGTTTTCAGAGAGACTTACAGCAAAAGGCAGCAGATGGCCCTCCTGAATGGGAATGAAGTGCTTAAACAGCCTGGCTGCTGAAGGCAGCTAGTTTGTAAATAGAGGAGTCGGAGGTGTCTTATTGATCCCGCTCGCTGCCCGCCAGCGCGGAGGACCAGCGGGCGGCGGGGAGCTGGCGGGATGGGGCTGCCGGTGGCGGTCGCGGTGGTGGTGTTGGGAGCCGGGGCTGGCAGATGCTGCTGGATGGCAGCCCGGGGTGGCGGGGCCAAGCAGGGCTCGGCGCTGGGGATGCATCGCCTTAAAAGTCACAGATGTCAAACTGCAGGACAAAAGTCGGGGCGGTGGCCAAGTGAGCGGGTGGCAGGGCTCGGGCACAGGAGCACGACGCCTGCGTCCCCGGCAGCTGCACACTGGGGACCGAGACCCCCGTCCCCCGAAGCACCCCGCCAGCAAAACCCACCCCAAGACCATCCCATGGCAGAACCCGTTCGCAACCCCGCTGGGCCAACATGTGCAAAAAACCGTGAGGTGAGCGCAGGAATTTCAAATACAGAAGGATATTTCTTGGAAATGTGTGTCTGAGTGCAACGCACCCGCTGCAGGGAGCAGTGTGTGAAACTGCGTGTTGGCATCAAACAGCCAGTGCCTCTGGTCTCTTGAGCCACAAATGGGCCTTGGTGTACAGCAGACTTACTGTGGATAACCTCTTGGTGAGACGGAGTTTTGCTCCACTCCGTGAAGTGGTGCCTCAGCTATATGGGGATGTGCAGGGAAGTGCCCTGTGCCTCTGCTATACTGGGATGTGCTGGGAAGCACACTGCGCCTGAGACATGCTGCACGCTGCAAGAACAATTCAGGAATGGCATAAAAATCACATATGTGTGGGTGCTGTATAGATCAGTAGTACACACCTATCTGTGCACTTATGCCCACATCATCCACTCTATACTGAATTTTGGAGGATACGAAGGGATGCTGTTACGGGTCCATAAGCATTGCCCTTCTATATCTGCCCATTGGAAATCCTGCAAATACATCTTCCCAAGGCACCCACCAAAATTTAATGGCATATGCACTTGTCTCACCTCCCGTGCCAAAACCACGCACACACAAAAATCCTCTCCCTCTGTGTGTGGGACTATCACCGGCCATGCAAGAAGGCTGGGACACGGGGTCAGGAATGCCCCACATGTGGGCACAGGCAGACCCAGTTGCCACCCAGACAAAAGGCAGACCAAGTTGCAAGCCTCCAGAAACCCTCCCCAGCTAGGCCATCCTGATGCCGTTCCCTGTGTGCTAAGCCTTTCCCATGAGCCTATCTAAATATAAACACGCGCACATGCATGCTGTTATTAAATCTATCCAAACATGTAAGCACGCCTTTCACAAAATCACACGGAGTCTGGCACAAACACTTATCTGCTTACAAAATGACATAAATTGAGTCTGTATACACAAACACATACACTGACGCAGCTGGGGAAACACATTGCTAACATCCAGATAGACAGAGATTTACTACTGATAAGGTTACGGCCACGCTCCTTCTCCCACGTACCCTCCCGAGCAAAATCCTCCATCCTGGGACTAATTCTGCTCTCCCTGAAGTCAGCAGGGGCTGCTCTGGTTGCAAGTCCTTGCCATCGGTATGGTTCGGACTGTGTTTCACACAAGCAGAAGCCCGGTGCTGAGTCTGCTGACTTGCATGGAATTAAATCGAGGTTCAATCATCAGTTAGGGGCGTGTCAAGCTCATATTCCCAGGCTGCCCCAAGCTGAACAAAGCAGCACCAGTGCTGAAACTCCCTACAGAGACCTGGCAAAGGATCAGGCCTGGAGACAAGAGCTTTGCATGTGTCCCAGGCATGTCCCACTGATGCCTTCGCCCTTTGCCACAGGTCCCCCCGCCACAACGCACAATGCAACAACCCTCCTGCAAAACTGGTCCTGCGGCGGGGAGGCGAGGGGTGGCCCCCAGCCCTCCATGGGCTCCCTGCTCTGCCCAGGCATCTGCTGTGCTGCACGGAGCAGGATGTTTCCTCCATGGGAAGGACCTTTGTTTATCCCAATGGGCTCTGCTGCATGCATCGAAGGTGACGCACTACTCCTCCTTGCCTCCTTGCTCTTTTCCATCACCAACTACAAGAACAAAGAGGGGCATTGAACAAACACCACCAAAGCAAGGCATTTAAGCAGTTTTAAAGCCATTTCTAATTTGAAGACTGCCAACAGTCGGGTCCTTCTGAAGATATGAGCAATGTCTTATACGGCCATCCAATACTCCTCTCCACAGGTCCAAGCTGCTGCCCAGAGCTCACACCAGTGGCTGCAGGCAAGGGATCATGTTTTATACAGCACAAAGAGGGAGCATCGGCTGACAGCCAGGCCACTGCTCGACTAGGGGAAGGTGGCAGTGAGACCAAAAACTCTTGCTCTGGGACCAGGATAGTCTTTTTGGTGTCCCCTCCGTCCTCTACCCTCAAGCACTTAGCAGCCATTCCCTTCCCTCCTTGCAATATTCTTTCCAGCTTTTCCCAGACCACATCCTCACTTTGCTCAGTCTGTTATCTCTTGACAGTCCATTTTCTCCCTTCTTTAATGTGTTTTTGCCTTCCCTTCTGTTGTTTCCAAGCCATTGTTATTGATAGCAGTCAGCAGCCTCCAGCCCTCTCATGTGTCTTCTCTCCTCTCTGTGTTTCTCCACCACCCACTCTCACTCAATTGGCCCTTAAACCCCCATTTCTTTGCTGCTCAGACAGCTTGGTCATCTCCAGCTCTCCCACATCCTCACTCTGGGACATCCATCACCCACAGGCAGTGGAGGCAGACAACCCCAGCTGAATTTTGCCATGGCTTTGCCAGCAGTTAGGGATTTGCCTGCCGTTCCACCTGCGAGAGGAGGTCCATGATTTTGCACAGTAGGCTTGGACGCACCATCAAAGCTCAAGCACAAACCCAAACATTGGACAGACAGATGTTGAGCCAAGACCTTCTGCTCCTCACCCAGCGCCCTGATTATTATACGATGTCTACAAGTCTGTGTAAACTGCTGTTATCTGGTATGAGAAGCTCTCCTGCCTTCAACACAATTGTTTCCAGCTCTCTCATCTCCACAGAGGTGATGTTCTCCCCTCAGTATCCTCCTGCCAAGTAGAAAATGGCTAGTGCATGCAGGGATGTCCTGGAGGGACTATGGGATTTTGATCTATTCGGTGGCAGTGCTGGTGCCAAGGAGAAGCCTCCAAAAGGAAAAAGAGGCAGATTGTGCCTGGTACAGAATGATGGATGCTCCTACCTATCCCCAAATAGCTCATGAGCCCTTTGAAAGCCCACAGAACCTTCAGAGATGTGAGGAAACCACCTTGGACTTCTCCACCACTTCAAACTCATTGGTCCAACTTGTCTGCCCCCATGGGTACCAAGGGACCCTCCACCCAGAGGATGAGGTGTCACAGCCCCAGTTACACACACAGTGCATAAAGAAACTCCCTCTGCACAGAGGGAGAAGCTCCTTAATGGGTAGCCCAGCATTTACAGTAATCAAGAATGATTCAATTGACAGGTTTGTGTGGTGTTTGTTAATTTACTTGAGATTCATTCCTGGGAACAGCTGGCTGTATCCCAGCAGGACTGTGACTCTCACTAGCCCACCTGCTGCTAGACAGACGGGCTTTGGGTACAGTTGTAGTTAAAGTTTAGCAGGCAGATATTTCTGGCCATTAAAAATTGAAAAGTTCTTCAAAGGCTCACATGCAGAGAAGGTTTTGGAGGCAAAGGTGTTGGCTCTGGGCTTTCCTGAATAGCTTCACTTGGGTTTCCAGGGTGGTCAAGGAGCTGAGGGCTTGTTTGTCATTTGAGCATTACCAGTTGAAGTACCAGGATCATGGTATGCAAAGAAGAACTCATGAAAAAGTCACTTAATATTCAATTACAGGATCTGTTCTGGAAGCTTTTTGCAGGAGTTTGACTCATAAGGGAATTAGACACCCAACTCCTCCTGAAGTTCCGTGGGAATGGGCACGTACCTCTCTGCTTTGGAAACCTCTGACCAATCAATTTATATAACATTAATATTTGTCTTCCTTTAAATTGACTGTATTCTTTTAAGATATAATTAGATTTTCCTTCTAGTGCCCATGTGGGCATAAGTCTTTAAAGTGTATGACAAAAGATGTATTAAAAAAATGCAGAATTATTTCTCAGAAGAATCTTTTAAGTCATAACTAGGTTTCAACAAAATGCATTCCCCAAGTACAGAATACAGAACCCTCCCAGAAATTCCAGCGGGCAATGAGATGCTCAGGAAGGACCACGTGGTCCTACAGACCCACAGGGTTGCTGGACCCCATACCACAGCCGAGCCCTCAACAGCTGCCTCTCTCTCAGGAGTTTACGGGGAAAGAAGTAGGGCTGTCTTCCCCAACGAGCCCCCTGCTAGCAATGCAGGTTACTCAGAGCCCAGACCAGAGCCCCCATCAGCACAGGGTACCTGCCACCAGTGATGGGAGAAGTGCTGCATCCCACCGCTATTGACAGCGCCAGTCCTCAGTCCCTGTCCAGAACAAGGGTCAAACATCACCAAACCGGAGCAAGATGCCTGCAACGCTTGGGGCAATTCCCTCTGCTGGGCTTTCTTGTCACTAAACTATTGATTAGCTATTGATTAAAACATCTATTAATCTTTATAAACTATTTATAAATGGAACCTTAACATAAAGTGTGACCTGTACAATATTGAAATAGAAATTACACTTAATATGGATTTTTAAGTAAGTTAAACATGTTAAGTGAAACACCACATCATATCCCCTAAGTGTGTTCTATGTCAGGTATGGAACATTTCCATTGAGGTAGATACTTTTGGCTTTCCTTCAAGTCCTTGCACATCTGATAAAAATACGTAACATCTTTGATTCAGCACCTGCCCTGATCCCTGTTACACACCTGTATTTCCCCTACCCCAGGGTATCCGGGGCTGTCCCTCTCTGATCCCTGCAGCTCAGTGGGCTGCAGGTAGGAGCTGCCCTGCCTGGCACTTACCTCCCCTCTCAGTTGTTGGCTGAAGGACCATTTTGCTCCCGTCCTTCAGCAGCACTTCCAAGTCTCACATCAAGCCCAGGACCAGCAAGGCAGCTGCCAGAGGAGCTAGTGGCAGCACAGGGATGTAGTTATAAGCTCAAACCAACGGCACTCACTGGCTAAAAATCAAACAAGGAGCTCGCTACTGTGAGATCTCACCTGACTCCATTTGTTACATGGCACATCCAGGAGGGGTAACCAGCTTGCAATGTATTAAACAATTAATCATTTAGATTCCAATGCTCTTAATGCTGCAGGCATTTCCCACTAAATGTGTGGCACAGGTACAGATGCCTTGTGGAGGGATCCTGCCTGCAAACTTTGGGAAACAAGGACACAAACAGAAAACCAGGCTGGAAGAAGTGTGTCCTCCAGGCTTACGAGGCTTTCCTGATGATCCCACTCCTCCATATCCTGCATGTTTCTGTAGCTGGTGCTGGGCTGAGCCCAGCCTGGCCTGGCTCATTTGTGTTAATGATGCTGTTCACCACCAGCCTCTCATTTGCCAGGGTTTGCAACAAGGACCTTAATGCCTCTCTCTTTGCACCTATTTCATCAACAGCTTTTGAAGCTCTTGACATCGCTTACTTTACAGCAATTTCATCCCTATTTCTAGCTGAGGGACCGAGTGACATGGCAGAGGAGATATTTCTGTTGCATATAGTTGCAACTGAATGGTTTGCAACATTTACATAGCTATTTTTCCTGTCCGTTATGGATTACATGTGCCCTTTGAGAAATAGGTTCAGTGAGGGAAGAACATGGCCTGTTGCAATGGGCAAGGAGCCAGGGCTCTGCAGCACATTCCTCCCCAGGTGATGCCACAGCAGCTGGGGGGGAGAGGTGTCAGGAGGGGACCTAGACTGGTCGCACAACCTCAGGCAAATACCTGAACTACATTTTTGTACCTCAATTTTCTCACCTAAGGAGGAGGATTTGGGGCAGCGCAGGGGAGGCCAAGTGCAGTTGTAAGGATTAACAGGAGGTTTTAGGGGTGGAAAAAGACTTCATACCAAGTCAGCTCCCCTCCATAACCTTTTGCTTCAGAAACACACTGGGCTGCTGGTTGCTTCCAGCCCAAATGGCAGAAGAGGCTCCTCTACCTCTGGCCCTGCCAGTGGATTGCAACAGATATACTGGTTTACATTAATTTCTGAGCATTCTGAGGGGACCCTACAGCAATAATACCTTCACCCAAGAGCTGGTTGCACTAAGAGAATAATGAAAACCCAGGAGGAGCTGAGGCTTTTTAAAAGGTCTGTGGCACAGGGATTTGCCCCACATACTGTTTTCCTATTAACAATGCATCAGGAGCTCCTGCTCCATCAACAAAGCACCCTGCACACATTTGGGCTCCTGGATACCTCGCCTCCATGGTGTCTTCTGCTTCTGTGCAACCACAAGAAATTCGGAGAAATCCTTCTCTACAACAGAGATGCTCCAGATTTGCACCTGCAGGCTTACGAGCAGGATTTAGCCCTGTGATTTCAGCTGGTGTCTCATGAGCCGTGGGCTGAATAGGAACTGTAATTGGTGCAATTCTACATCTTCAAGGCTATTAGATCCTTGTAGCTCCCCATCATGCTGTGTTTGGAGTAAATAGAGAGTGTTTAGCCAAGCTGAGAGATCCTCTAATGGAACAGACAGTTCTTCCTCTCTTCATCTGCTTGTCCCCACAGCTTTGTTATTTAAAGTCAGGTTAAAAAAATAAAAAAAAAAAAAAAAAAAAAAAATCAGTAGACAGGTTTGGTTTGGAAGCCGGAGGACAGGAAAAGTTAGAGATATTTATTTGACAGGGTCAAGGTTGCTGCTTTTCTTTTCTCTTTCCCCAGGTCCCATAGGTGTTAGACTGAGAGACATTTAATCGAGGGAGTAGCGGTTTCATATCTATAACAAAAATCAAATAATGCAAGATGATTTACTCCCCCTAGCAACCAGGGAGCTTACCCTTAGCAACCAGCCTAGCCTCAGGCAGCAGTGTAATCAGCTTGAAAATATTTCAATTATTGTGTTGATTTTAGTGGATTTGAGAAGCGCTGTGCGGAGAGACCAGGCACATTCTGCCCACGACCTGGAGAGGAAGATATTGATTTAAACAGGTGTCAGAAAGGAAAAGTGGAGTAAATTTAAATGCAATAGGAGAACAGCGCATTGAGTGTGGTTCAGTGTGGGGGTGACATTTTGCTCATCGCCTTGAATGAAAGTGACTCAACTGAACTAGAAATTTCACCTTGAAAATCATCTCCCATCGACACAATCAAGAGAAAGCCGTTCGCCATCTCTTTTCCCTGGTCTGGGGGAAGAAGGGGGGGACCGGCACCTGGGTTTCCGAGACAGCTTTGGGGAAAGTAACTATCAAAGAAATACGGGATTAGCATATCCCGCTTGAGAAATTAGCTGAGTTGTGCTTGGTGGGAGCAACGGGGCGGACAGGAAGGAGAACGTCTCAGAGGGTGGGCTGCAGAAATCAGGTGGACTTTGCTACACAGAGCGATGACATCCAAAGACTCTGGGCTTCTACTCCTGGAGCAAGAGATTTGGTGCCAGCACTGGACTGAGCTGTCACTGCTGGGGTTAGCAGGAGCAATGGCCCAGCAGGTGTCAGACCTCAGACCGTGTTTCTCCTCCTTGCACGGCACTGGCCAAACCCCGTTCTCAGTAGCAACACCACAACCCCACAGAGCAGCGTATTAGGATGTCTCTGGCCTCCTTCAGCCTCCACAGTGTAGTTTGTCCAGCCTCAGCAGCCCTGATCTGGCACAAGAGGCCAACCAGATCCTGGTCCTTAGGAATTGTCCCATTCCTCTCCACCCTTTGCTGCCTGCCCCCATGCACATAAGATGCTCCCAGCAAAGCCCTAGCCTGCTCCCTCACCCTCTGCTCCTGCTTTTTGTACTAATCACGCAGCTCCCCGCTGCAGTAACAGCCTGTGTGTAGTTCGACAGAAACCAGTGACATCTTTGTACACACGGCACCAATGAGCTGTTTTCTGCTGAAGCAGAAGCCTGTAGACAGTGTACTGATAATAGGGTTTCATCCGCTCCCAGTGAAGTGACAACTGACATGCTACGTTCTGATGAGCCTCTTTCCAGTAGGGTGACACCGTGCATAGAGTGTATTAAAACCCCCGTTCTCCGGGCTGCGATAGTCCGTACTCAATACTAGCGATAACCAGAGTCACAGCAGAGCTGAAACTTCTGTCCAATTCACGAGGAAGCTGCTTTCGGCGTGTATCTGACAGTTTGTGTACAGGGCACTTCTCACCTGCTCCCCTGCGGCAAGCGAGGAGCATACAGCACAGGGATGCCCAGTGCAGGAGGATCGATACCGAGCAGAACTGAGCAAGTCACGGCTGCATAGCTGGCCGTCGGATCCCATACCTTGCCCTAGACGCTGCTGGTGCATCCTGAGCTCTTCTACCTGCTCAGAGCCATCCTCCCCGTTAGCGAGGGAGACAGCCAAGGCAGGAGTAAAGTGTCTGCAGGGACAGTGGGGACCAGGAGGGCTCCTTCCCCACCGGAGCTTTTGGGGAGTCCAGCAGGTTGGCATTGCCTCGGTTTTCTTCCCATCGTCGTAAATTCCTTCTGCACTTCTCAAGTGACCAAGGTGAATCACTTTTGTTTGAGACGGTTCACACTTCTCTGGGTTCAATTTCAAAGTGGCATTTTTAGAGCTTATCACATGCCATTTATAAACGTATCAGTGCTTGCTCAAAGGCTTGGAGGAGAGAGGGATGCTGCATCCCTCCTCCATTTGACAAGAACACAAGCCCTTCACAATCTTCAGACAGCAAAGGGCACTGCCTTATCTCTGGCTAGTAAAGGGTGTATCTTGACTTCGTTACAATCACTCTCACAGTGTACAAAGAGAAAAAAAAAATCAGCCTTCCTCCTGGATTTTGACCCATTTGGAGGCTTTCTTCTGTGCTGTAAACCAAACTGATGCCTAGATCGTAAGCCGCTAGGACAGACACCTCCAGCTAAAATAGGATGTGGAATGCAATCGTGGTAATCCCACCCCATACTCACGCACCCAGTTTTGCCTTGCTGTAGATACAAGGTGGCTTACCCAACTGCTGCAGGGGAAACAGCCACACATTTACCCCAGGGAAAGAGCCCTCCCGCAGGTGGTTACCACCAAGCAGCTGCTGTGTTACAACTCTCAGCTTCAGCTTTACCTCACAGTAAGTTTCCAGCAAACCCTGAAAAGGAGAAGGGTATCCAAAAACCTCTTCTTTTGGCTTATTCAGGATCTTGCAATGACCAGCGGACTAAGACAACATCCACTGCAACCAGAAGATGCAGTGAGGCCAAGGAGCAGGAGAATTATGATGTGCCTGGGAGAGATGCTGGGCAGATACACAGCCAAACACCCTCACTCCACCAGGACCAGCTTAATAAGAGCACACATTTTAACCTTGCTGACTGGCTCTGGGTGGGCAGGATCTTTCCCTCAGTGCTCCCAGCAGTGGGAGCAGAGCCTGTTTGATGGGCTGACCTGCTCTCCACAAGCGTGTTACACTCTCTATCCTTGATGGATTGGGAAAAAAAAAAAAAAAGATTCAGATTATTTTTAAGCCCATTTGCTGCCTTGCTCTGAAATATTCAGTCTCTTCCCTGGAACATACCTTCAGTGTAATCCGCTCTTTACCAGGGTCTGTAGTCGCTCATTCATGCGTTCCTCTGCCTTCCTTCATTATAACCTGTTGCTTGTCAGAAACCTTAGCAGCTTAACCTGGACTGCTTCTTTGCTTGATAACAGTAATCAGAGCTTTAGCAGGCAGCTTTGCAGAATCAGCCTGCCCTGCACCCCTCCCACTCCCAATTTTCTGATGGATAGGTGATCACTCAGGGGGAAAAAAAAATGTACCTGTTCACCTGGAGAGCAGAACAATTTGCATTTTGGGGGTGGTTACTGCAGAATGAGGCATTTAGGCAGTGCCACATGAGCTTTCCCAGGGAATTCCTGACTTAAATTTGCAGAACCGTTGTCCTGGCATTTTGCCTTGTTAGTATCTGTAAAGTTATTAACAATCAATAACCAAATCAGAGTAGGTAAATACACGGGGGCATCTCCTGCCATTGATTTTTGGGCAGGATACCCCTCTGAAATCAATGGAGAGCTTTGCTTAAAAACCAGTGGCACGATAAGGGCCACATCTCTTAAACAGAAAGAAGCACAAATCCAATATGAGTTTATCTACCAGCTCTGTCTCCCAAACCTTATGTTTCTGTCTTCTCAACCCCATTTTCCTGCAGTACAATCCAAGTAACTCCCATTGACTTCTCATCAGAAGCCAAGTCTTATTTTCTATTGCTGCTCTTTAAAGGGAATTAGGCAGTTGTTTTTATCGTACATTTGGAGATACAGATCTGAAGGTTCAGGTTATTCTGCCTTTTGGATTAGGACTGATATGTTGGACAGTCAGTTTGTATGAGTGACAGATCGATTCATTCACATTTGGAAACTTTTTTCCCTTGAATTTTAAAGGCTTCAGTTTGGTAACGGTTGTATTGAGCTCGTGTTTGTAATCGAAATAAGAAACTGAATTAGGAAATGCATCATCCAGCTAAACTACATGTACTGCTCAATGCCAACACTTTAAACTGCAAAGGCCATCCCAAATCATAAAGCCCTCCTCAGCCACCCAGCAGCTTAGGGATAAGACACTGATTTAACTCTGGACCCCATCCAGGGCCACTGGAAGTCAGTTGGTGGCTTTTCTTGACCTGGCAGATGCACGAGAGTCACTCTAAGGCTCTTCCCCGGGTTACCTCGAACACACAGCGCTTCCTTTCTCTAGCCAGTTTCCTTATGCTGCCACACGCGATGACAGCTTTCCTCATGTCCGAATTACTGCTCACGTTTTTGGCTTGACAAACAGCATCGTAATCCCTTTTTATGTTTTCTTCAAACTTCCCAATCAGGCGTGAAGCTGGAGACCCATTTCTCAGTCCAGCAGCGTCTCTGCTACTGAGGCCGCCAGCTCCTGCACCCCCATTGCAAACACTGCTTAAAATCAGTTTTGCAACAGAAGATTTTAGGGTGGAAGCAGACCTTTGAGCACGACACCAAGATTTAGCCTTACAAAATTCAGGAGAGGTGACATCAATCCTCCTCGTGTCTGCTGCAGTGCTGTGCAAGGCAGCTGGGCAGGGGAAAACCAGACAGGTCAATGTAGCCATCAGCTACAAAAATTTCTTGGCACAGGGAAGAAGTCTTTATCCCCTTAGCTGGGTTGCAGCTTTTTCAGACTTGAGGCTGAGCCCCATCTGAGATAAAGAGAGTTCATTCTCCACCTGAACTCCTGATTGTGATCACAGGCTGTACCTGGAGGGGGAACCCACCGGGGAGCCGAGATACCAACCTGGTGCCTCCATCCTGCTGAAGCCCTTCTGCCTTATCTTCCCAGCCCATGTCTCTGCGCCAGTGAGATTCAGCTAGCTCAGGTGTCCTTGCTTGCATTAGACCTGTATTTCTTTTCCTGAGGATAAATTTGGTGGCAGCTGCCGAGCAGGATCTGCTTAAGCTTGGTACTAAAGGCAATCTGCCCCATCCACTTCTCTCCTGGAGAACGTGTGTGCACAGAGCAGAGAGGAACAGCAGAAACTTTCATCTCAAATGTGCAGAAAGCACAAAAGCAGCACCTTTCCCTGTGCTCCTGCCTTTCTCCAGGCGAAGACAGTAGTCTTCAGGGGAAGAAAAATAAGGAAACCACAGGCTGGAGCCTCAGGCACAGCCAAGGAAGCCGGTGGAAATGTTCCAGCCAGGAAATAAATCCAGCCAAGTCATAAAATGCTTCACTCAGACACCTTCCCTAACACCACCGTGGGCCCCCTGCACTATATCCCACACTGCCAGACTTGCCACATATAAAATCAAGGCAAGTGACCACAAGCATAAAAAAGAGTTATGCTTTGCTGCGATGCATTTCAAGCACTCCAACAGGCCAGCACCACAAGGAGAAACAGGGTTTGTCCCTGTTTCCTTCAGGAAGAGGTTTCAACCAGCAAACTACCCATGTTATACCCGTGGAAGAAGTGGCCACTACACAGCAAAAGGAGCCCAGGGGACCTTTCACAGAGGCAGATCTTCCAAGAGACCTCTTCATTCACCAGTTGCAGACCCTTGCCCAGGACGGGTCACCTTGCTCTCCAGTTGTGGGTACATCTCAAATTTCTGGAGAGTTTGGGTGTTGGGGAACCCCCATCCATGTTTGCCCTGGACTTTCTAATTGCACTTTTATCCACTGCTGCTCTCAGGTTTTCTTCCTGGCTTCCCACGAAGACTAGGGGTGTTTTCTAGGATGTGAGAGGAAGCTTGGCCAAATCTAGCTTGACCTTTGTGGTTTACAGATGGTAAAGGGGTCTCCTTGGCATTTCCAACTGGCCTAAACCACCCAAGGGAACCTTCCCCAGCAGTATCTGTCAACCTCTGGAAAACTAGAAGGGTTCTTTGCAAATTCAAGCTTACTCTCAAAAAAAAAAAGAAATATATATATATACCACCTCTGTTGGTTTCAAATGATAAATGCACCCACCAAGGACCTTTCTCCAGTTCTGTGTTTGCAATATATGTCCCCTCTTGACTCTGTAGCTGTAGCAAAGGATGAGAGCCAAGCTTGAATACAGCGGTGACCTTACAAAATCCAAAACGAGAACAGTTTCTCAGTTATGTTTCTCCAGCAGACCTTTCCAAATAACTGATACATCTTAGACCACTCATGTACACACATGAAGCTGCTCAGAAATAAGCTCTTGCTGCCTTTTTGCTACAGACACATCATCACTTCAGAACATAAAAATAAAGCACCCAAAGCTCCAGAAACCCTTATTGCAATAATCGCACTGCCAGAAGAAAGGCATCGTGATGTTTATCAGAAAACTGGGTTCATATGTAGGACCTTTAGCATCTTCAGATGAAAGCAATCACTCCACAAAGAACAGCGAGCCTTTGGTGAGAAGATATTTACCTTCACCATGGTGCTGCCCCAGCTTGGTTTGCCCCAGCAGGCTGCCCAGTGATGCAAAACTGAAAACACTGCTCACAAAGTTTCCAGTGGGTTCTTCTTCTGTTGAGGTTTTCCTTGTTTCAGAAAGGTATTTGAGATCACTCAGTGAAAGAACAAACCATGACTGCTCCTGTAGAAACTTAGCAAGGAAGAGAGAAACTTTTTGTAATCTGAAGAATTTAGAAAATTAAGGCCAGTTCTGGCATTGCTGAGGCCACAGCTATGCCGTGGGATCCAGAAAGCATCCACTTCCTCCATGTTGGTATGAAGTTTAAAAAATAAGCATCCCTCACAGGTGGATTAAACCCAGACATTCTCCTGCAGCCATCACTTTCTTTTGAACCAGATGTTCCACACACAGAAAATGCTCAGAATTTGTAACAGTTATGTCAGACTCTACAGACCTGTAATGGTCTTTGGTCAGAAGGAAAATAGAGCAAATAGAAAATATACAGGAGGAAGCAGAAAAAAAAGCCTCACTCCACATCCCCAGCTGTAGAAATGTATGTGCAGTAAGTGCTGAAGGCTGCAGGTCCTGGAGGAGCCTGCACCATCTCTCATTGAAAACAAGACTGGTATCAGTGAAATTATGTTCCACATCAGCTGTCAAGTAATGGTTTTGAAACCTTAAACAGAGAATACATTTGCAGCTATTAGCACGGTATGGTCATGGTTTGTATTTGAAGGTGAAACCAGTTTGTAAGGAGGGAAAGAAAACATTAATTCTATTCATCTTAAAAGTTACTTTTACTTTTCAAAATGCTATGGTAAATTTTGAAACTTTAAAATTAGTTTCAAGATGAATAGAATTAATGAGTGAATTAGAACTGGTACAGAATTGCAATAAATAATATTTGAAACCTTTTAATAAGCTTTGCAATGATTAAAATGAATGGATTTTTTTTTCTTTTTGCTATAAAACTGGAGCTCTTTTAAGTATAAATTGTGATAACGACTCAAGAATTTCCAGCGTCAGGTTTTTCCATTACATCTCAGCTTCCACAGTTGATCTAAGGCTTAAAGAATAACATTCAAGCCTCACTTTCTAATGATGAGGTGTTTGACACAGAAAGCAATCCTGATAGAGAAGGCTGCTTGCCCGGTGATTGCTGGCAAGTAGAGCTGACAGAGACAAAGAAACATTTTTCTACTGAGTCTCTTAACAAAACCTCCTCCTCGGACCTGGGACTGTGAGCTATGAATGGGAATCCTGTTGTCAGAAGCACTTAGCAGACCAGACCCGTGTTTGTCACACTGCCAACATTTGTTATAAGTTTTCCTTTTAACAGAAAAAAAAAAAAAAAAGGACAAGATTTTTAGTAATGCTGACTGATGGAGCACTAATATAATTAATACAGCTATACCAGTTTATGATACTGCAGGTCTGGTTCAACACAGCAGAATCCTTCTTTGAAACCAGGTTTGCAAAATTTAAAACTTCCTTGCCCACAGCTCCTGCCAAGCCTTTTAAGCTCACAGCATTTCTGAGTTTTTCCAGGATATGTTTCCATCACTGTTGACATGGCTGCTGCTGTCCTGTAAGTGGTTCTTCAAAAGTCTTGCACCAAGTTCTGCCTGGACAATTTCCTGTAAATGCAATATTCCCAGTGTCGGGGAAAAATTAATCTCGACATCAAAAAGCACTGTAACAAAACTGTCTTTTCCTGTTTGTTCAGCCATTCTCTGCGTGCCTTGGGGAGAGGCTTTGCTCACAGACATTCCCACTAGGACAGCTGCCCATCTTCATCTGCAAACACAGCCCCTGCCATGGCTGGCCTGAGGACACCCTCAAAGACTGTTTCTTCTCCTGTCCCTCTTGATATCCTTCGTTCCTGCTTCTCCAGGTAGCTCTGTGTCCTGGTTTCAGCTGGGATAGAGTTAATTGTCTTCCTAGTAGCTGGTACAGTGCTATGTTTTTGAGCTAGGTATGAGAAGAATGTTGATAACGCACTGATGTTTTCAGTTGTTGCTCAGTAATGTTCAGTTAAAATCAAGGATTTTCGGCCTCTGATGCCCAGCCAGCAAGAAAGCTGCAGGGGCACAAGAAGCTGGGAGGGAACACAGTCAGGGCAGCTGACCCAAAGTGGCCAGCGGAGTATTCCACACCATGTGACGTTTTAGGAACTGGGGGGGACATCGCCGCTCGGGGACTAACGGGTGCGTCGGTCGGCGGCTGGTGAGCAATTGCGTTGTGCATCACTTGTATATTCCACCCCTTTTATTATTGCTGTTGTCATTTCATTAGTGTTATCATTATCATTATTAGTTTCTTCTTTTCTGTTCTATTAAATGGTTCTTATCTCAACCCACAAGTTTTAGTTCTTTTCCCGATTTTCTCCCCCATCCCACTGGGTGTGGGGGGGAAGTGGGTGAGCGGCTGTGTGGTGCTTAGTTGCTTTCTGGGGTTAAACCACGACACTCTGTAACCTTCAGTCACTTCAATATTGCAGTTTTGCACATCCCCAGTTGGATTTTTCTCTGCTGTTGCCCCTCTGGTGAGTTCTACCGGTTCTACCTTCCAGCTGGGAAGCAGGTGCCCCAGGCTGGCCACCGCTTGGGCTGACCCATGCTAGCCTCCTGAGACGATCGCTTTCTCCATGGGAGGAAGATCAGGACTTGAGCCTGGTCTCTCCAAACTGGTTCCCCAGTTCACAGCAGAGTGTTTGACCTGCAAATAGCCTCCATCACCATCCTCCAAATCAGCAGCTTTCCCCTGAGGGTCGTTGCTGCCCAGGGAACACAGCATTGCCCCTCTCCCACCCCTGCTGGCTCTGTGCTGGCTTTGCTCAGTGCGACAAAGTGGGTGCTGCTGTCTGGCAGTGACCACATCTCCTGGGCATCCACCGCTCTCTAATGAGCTTCTCTGTGATGCTGAGATTCATTTTCAAGATCCATCACATCTCCACGGCTTGTTTCTCCTGCTTTCTCCAGCAAGACACCACATGCTCCTCCCCAAATCACTCACTTTCCGCTTAATCAATTGTTCCTCCAATATAGCAAAATACGATCCCTCTCGTTTGGCTTTCAGCTCCACTTCCCCCCCCCTAGATGCGAGGATGCAGCCTGAACTGTGCTTTCTTTATTTCTTAGTTTTGCATGAGAGCCCATAATCCACTCAGAAGCAGTTTGTAATAATTCTGCGTAAGAAATGCCACCCAAAATAAATTGTGTCATGTTAACTTCCCAGGTGCTCACTGTGCTGAAAGCCAGGCGGAGGGAAGGACAGAGCCGTCTTCCAGGTGTATTTATTTCACTAGCCTGGACAGCTCGTAATCGCAGACAAACTGTTTGTCCTTGACTCCTGTCTCAGCAAAGGAAGACTGAACTTCCCGCAACACGATCCATATCACATCAGATTTGATATATTTCATAACAGCCTTTTATTCTCCTGTCTTTGTTCATTTATTTATCAATCTGACACTTTGCTAGATGTGCTGCTGTCTTTCTTTTTATTCACCTGTCATTTTCTCCTGCTCACACGTTATAATACTCACCTTTTTTATGTATATTAAAAATAAAAAGGCTCTTGGCCTGTGCCTTTTCACTGTGGATTTTCTCTGTTGCACTTAAATAGCAATAGAAAGGATAGTTTGCAAATCCTTTCTGACTTTTAGTGATATAAATCATCACTATTCGGAGCTTCCAGCCTGCCTTGAAGCACCAAAAGGCCCCACTGCCACACATGTCTGCACAGCTGAAGTCACACATGTGACGCTCTCCAGGGTTTCGGGACCAGGTCTATGGAGAGGGAATTCAGGAGCAGAGCAGCAGAGCATCATAAACACCCAGGCACCATAAATAAACATTTACCAGCTTTCCATGATCTAATCCACTGTGTTAACCTGTGATAAATCCCACGGGAGGGAGTCCGAGCAGTCTTCCCTACTGCAAACCGCAGGGGCTCAGAGCTGGTGAAGGCGATGCGGTGCACAGCGTGGCTCGCTGGGTCCCAGGTGCAGAGCTTAGCCTGCTCCTTTAAAACAAAAGTTGGCTCAAAACTTACAGCCAAATAAAATCATCCTCTGCTTTTCCTCAAGCATTTTACAAAAGCAGTTAGACTATTCCATCCTGAATTTTTACTACCATCACAGAAACAACTAAAAATATTTAACTTGTTCGTTAAAATATTTAACATGATTTTGACAGTTCACCAGCTGTTTAAAAGTAGCTAGAAAGGATGGCAAAGGCTGTTGCTGAGTTTAATAAATATGTGTGTGTGTAATGTTTGTTATCTGAGAAGTACATTTAGATGTCTGCTTAGGTTAGTATCACATATGCTAGAACACATGTTCCTATTCTGGTACACATCTATAATTGTGCCCATTTATCTTATTGTAGTTTAAAGCACCAACAGGATAAATAAAGGCACTGTCTATTTTACTTTGAGAAAGAGAGAGACTGGGCTATTTAAGTCAGTGAGAAAATATAAAACACTGTAGAAAAAAACTTTCAGGGGTGGAGAAAATTACTTTTTAAAATAACACAATCAAGGACATCTTTGCTGTGGAAAGATTTTTGTTAGAATGAAGCAATTCAAAAGCTTCTACAAAATGACAGTAGGAAGAAAACAGTGGCAGAAGCAGGGAGGTATTCTGCCTGTGTCCTTTTTTACAGTCATTTCTAGGCATTAATTTTCTCTGTCTATTAAAACAGAATGCTCTTGCAGATTCACTGTCCCATGGCATAGGATCCATGCACAGGAAAGGGATGCCAGTACTGCAGGTGCAGGCAGGTGAGGGTGAGGAAGGTGTGGAGGAAGCACGGGCAGGGCTAAGCCTGCAGCATGGCATTACAACACTCAGTGAATCCAGCAGGACACATCGCTCAAGCCAGAGCCCAAGTGGTGTCCATACACCAATGCTAGCTGGGAATCCTACTGAGATGCCTCACGTACACCATAGATCAGGGCTAGGGACACTGTCTGCACATAGCCCCACTGAGGATCAGAGAAAAGCTACAAGGACTTGGCCTTTCTCTGCATTTGTCTGGTGTTTGTTGAACACAAGGCATGAAGATTTGCTGAGACAGCATTAAAATACTTACCTAGTCCATAAGCATCCTGAAGACAAACAGAACCAGGGTACAGGTTTAGGTCTTTCAAAACAAATATCCTTCAGGATATACCTACCCCAGACTAACCTCTCACACCTGGTTCCTCTAATCACTACCATGTTAGCCCAGATGTGGAAGGAAGCAATCAGCCCACACCAAAGCCAGAAACAACTGTCCCAACACTTGACACCAGCCATGACGTACAGAGCAAGGAAATAAAACAGATCAGGAATCCAGCACTTCGTGGCTTGGATTTGTGAAAGCAATGATAAATTAAAAAGGATTTAGGAAAACCGTAATTGCAGGAGTCAGTCTTGAGAGACAGAGCGAGACTTACAGACTTCTTTGATGTTCAATCCATAGAAGTCCTCAAATTACAGAGGGAGAATCACTTTGCAGCTTGGAATAAACTGACAGTCCAGAAATACACTGAAAACCAGCCACCAGGCTTCAGTGAGAAGCAAAGACAAACTGCCAGTGGCAAAATGAACATTAAAACCAAGATCACCGGACACACACAAAATGTATTTTGAAGGAGAAGCCAAAGAGTTTGATCATCTTTGTGACTAGGCATGACTGCTCACAAACCAACCTGGTGGCACTGGATTTTCCAGGGGTGATTTTTCTTGCCTCTTGTTCTTGCAGATAAGGTTCATGAAGGGAGCCTTGGCAGGACACATGAGGCTACTGAAGTCTCCCAGTTCTGGTGTAAACTACTTGAAATTAAGTAGAAATTACAATGAAGGGTGTTAGGGTGCTGATTTGTCAACCTGAGATGAACTGCGCTAGTTGTATTGAAACATCGCCCCTAACCACATCTTTGGAGAGTGCATAAGCAACAGTGATGAAGTGACAGTGAGCATCAGTAGCTGGATCTGCTTGAGACTTGTAAGGGCCCCATAATCTTTTCTTACTACACTGATCAAAAAATATATCCAGTGGAGCATTAAGGTTATTTTCACCACACACACAGTCAGCATCAGTCAAGGCAAGAGCCATCCTGGAGCACACCATGTGCTCTAAGAACATCAAAGCTATTTTACGTGGAATAAAACATGATCCTGCAGGAGCTTCTTGCAGCCTGAGTTATGCACGAACCCTGGATGACAATTCAAATAACACTGGGAAAAGTAATCCCAAACTGGGTTTTGAATTCCTAGGTGTAGCAAGAGCGGGAAGCCTGAGCAATGCTTCTAAATCACCCATGTGTTATGGATCATCACAAATGTACCAGCATTGCTGGAAGTCTTGCAAATGACAGAGGCTCAAATGAGGGCTCTATCCTGCAAAATAGAGCCGTGCCAAGACCACAGCTATTCAGACACCTTGCCAGAACAAACCACCTTGCGAGAGCGAGCCCTTGGCTGCCAAGAGAAGAGCAGTTCCTGGAGATGCAGGGATGGGGAAGAGACGGCTGTGCTGAAAGAGCTGCTAGAGGCTCAGTTTCTTCCAAAAAAGGTGACATTAAAAAGAGAGATAGGCACATCGAGCATAATATTTTTAGGAGAAAGAGTAAAGCTTCCAGTGCCTCCAGCTGTCCCCAAGGCTTTGGGGCATTGCAGCCAAGCCAGGGTTTGCACCATGGGTCCACAGGTGCCTGCTGGGGATGGTACGTGCTGCACAAGCAGTCTAGGAGGAGCAGAGGGGAAGGAGGAGGGAGGAGGGGGGCGGGAAGGAGAAGGAAATTGTGCTGTGTCCTTCTCTTATGCCAAAAAATGAAAAGAAACTATAAACCCCCTGTTTTCAGAATATAAAAAGGTTGTGAAAATAGGACTCCAAGGGCTCTGCAAATGATTATGCTAATTAGATCCAGGGCTATTCAATAGCACTGAAGTGATGCTCAGGAATTTTGAACTACAGTTTTTAGTGTGATTACAGATCATATTAAAATTCTATTAGTCTTCACTTAAGTTGTGAATAAGTGGGGTGGAGTAACGGGTCCATACGCTCACGAACCCAAATACTTTTAATGTAGCAGATATTTTAGAGTGAAAACGCCCCCCTTTTGAAAATGAAAAGAAGCTTTATTTATGTAACTACACAGAGTGAAACTAAAGCAGTGAAATATTCAACGATTACTGATTTTTCCACATGGGCCCAAGTTTTGAGTGTTGTAAAACAATATAATTGTTTTACCCTTGCTATATAGTATAATTGAGACACTCAGAAGAGAAAACTTTGTAGCAAAATCTCTTTTTGTTTCTGCCTTGCAGATGATAAATTGTTAATGAGCACCTGTTACAATGTTAATGAAAGTGAGATCTGTATGTAAATAAAGAAAATTTAATAACTTAACAAGGTGGATTAAAATTCCCAACCTGCTCCTTGCTAATCTAATGCCAAACACCAAATAGTTGCTATCTAAGCAGGAAACTAGTTAATGTATTCACCTCCGTGTACTTTTCAAACTATAATTAATATTTTAAAAATTTATAAAACCGAAATCATAGGTTTGATTGTAACAAACAAAATATCTGCCTTTAATCTACTACAAAAGGTTGGCGCAAATCCCCTTAAATGATACTAAAATGTAAACCACAAGGCAGCACTGAGGAATTGATTATGTTTAACTTCTTTTGCATTTGTCCTAATCACATTCTTTATAATTGTATTTAAAATGACTCCAAAACAGTTGATTGGTAATTCTGTAGCACAGAAGACATATGGAATGAGAACATTGTTTCCTTGGAAGAAAAAAAAAAAAAAAAATCCTGTTATAAATAACTTTCAAGGTATGTCCTCTGGACATTGGATGAATATTAACACTTGACAAATGGACATTTGTTGGTTTAAACTAAAGTGAAAGTTATTGGAAGGGAAGAAGCAAGGCTTTTACTTCTTAGAGCAGAAACTCACTCTCATGTGGTTTCTCCCTCCTCCAAGCCCCAGCCAGGGTTTTACAGCAATGCCCTTTTCCCCCACCCCTCCTAATTCACACCCCACCAAGTCCTGTGACTGCCCCAGGCAGACCCAGTGGTTTCCGCACTGACTTGCTGCAGCCTTGGAGGGCTGGGGCTGTTGGTGGAGCCCCCCCAGCCCACGTTAACCCCAGCCCTGCAAGCGTGGCTTCACCGAGAGATCTGCGCTGGCAGGGACTTCTGGAGGTCCTTGATCCAACCTCCTGCCCCAAGCAGGGTTAACTGCAACCCTAGACCAGGTTTCTCAAAATCCCAAGGATGGAGACTCCACAGCCTCTCTGGGATGCTGCCTCAGGGCTGCACTGCTCTCATGGGAAAAGGGGGGGGGGGTCTCCTTAAAACCAGTAGGAATTTCCTGTTGCAACTCACCTCCTGCTCCTGCTGGGCACCTCAGTAGCAGACTGTAGGTACAGCAGGGACATGGAGGGAGGGAAGGTGCATCTCCCACCTTCCAGTCTGTCTCCCCATGTGCCACCATGGCCACGCACCCAGCTTGCCCGTATAAAAACTGGTATCAGACTCCTTCCTACCAGTAATACACTTCTCTCCCCAGCTTTAGTGCTTTTCTCCCTGTTTCAGAAAAGTGGCCTGAAACACAGGGGGAACAAGGGGTTTTGACAAGACCCCAACGTAAGCCCATAACCAACCAATGGTAAAAAAGCTGTATGGACATGTGGGAATGCTACCTGCATCTCTGGCTGGGCTGTCACCCACTGGTCCTTCCTCTTCTGTTACTCTAAATGTGGAGACCTACTTAGAGATGCTGGTGCTGGCAGTCCATGACCATTTGTGACATGTCTGGTCAGCATCCCCCCATGTCAAAGCAAACACTGCCATTGTCCATGGAGGAGTGAGCCCCAGAGGAGATACCACAAATGACCTTTTTTTAAAAAAAAAATTTTGGATAATATACATTTGTACTCTGTCCTTTAATTGGGAAGCACTTCACGGGGCTGCACTTAATCAAGATGGATACCTCATTAGGACATCTCCCAGGGAACCAGTTTAGCCTAACAACAGCAAATCGCAATGCTGCTGCTTAATTGGGACAATTTTTGCAAAGTCTTCACTTAATGGAGACATATTGGGCCAGTGCCAGGAGTTAAGTGGTGTTAAATGAAATAGGTGCAAAACTCCAACTTCCTGTCTTTTTTATATAAAGATTGCCAGCTAAAAATGTAAATAAATAAAGGCTAAATATTTAGGAGTAGGGACTTCTATTTTCTTTTTTTGGTTGCATACAGTACTGTAAAGAAATGTGGGTTTCTTGGGTCTGTACTTATTCCTACCTCCAGTTACAGCCTCAATGAGCAGAAGCTTTTCTCCTGTTGTGCTTGGACAGCACATAGCACCTGTGGGTCCAGATCTGGGATAGAAAGTCATGGGTTTGCCTATCATAAGACAAATTGTCACCCTCTACTTAGCCTTCCTGTAAAGGCATCTGTATAACTAACTGTAAGAATAGGTCTATATGGGAGCCAATGCCTTCACCTGTAAATGGAAGCCACAGTCCCCAGTGGAGCATCCCAGATATACAATCACATACATTTCTATGGTCCTGCTATCTAGGGATCTTAGTGCCCTAGCTTAGGGGCCAGAAATATAAGTCTTCCATCAA
Organism: Pandion haliaetus; assembly: GCA_013401275.1. Lineage (NCBI taxonomy): Eukaryota > Metazoa > Chordata > Aves > Accipitriformes > Pandionidae > Pandion > Pandion haliaetus. The sequence continues at coordinate 19,509 of VYZV01007904.1, read as the reverse complement.
AATGACACAGAGGACCTACTAAATGATACAGTCATGCCCATGGTGGGAAACTTCCCCCATTTCCATGAAGTCAGGTCTGTCCCACTAACACGATGTTGTACAATTTGCCTTGAACAGTGCAGCACCAAGTGCATCCCACCGGTGTGGTGGGAAGGCTGGTCTGGTGGATGAGGCCCTTTCTGGAGACTCTGGGCACCCCTGGTTTTGGCAAGAGCCATGACAGAGGGTCCAACACCCCAGCTTACTTGCCCGTGCCTCATTCCTGGGACCTGCTGCCATGAGGGTCAGAGTCCTCCTTCTCTCAGGTTCTCTCCCTGCACATCGAGGGCTGCAATCCCGCTCTCTTTCCTGTTCTTCTTTGGAAATTCATCTGCTGGGGCAGCACTGTGCTGATCAGTACAGGGTCAGCTTCTGGGCAAAGGCTGCTGACAAATAAAGTAATCACACTAACAACAGGCGCTTCCCAAAATCACTGAGGGTGGTAGCGGCCACCAAGCATGCTGGGAACAGACACCCAGAGCATCTTCCAGAACATAAAACCAAGCTCCCTTCAAAATACCTTTCCCATGATGTCTTAGATCCCCTTAGATATTTCTGAGTGTTAACGTTAACTGATGAACAAGCCTGAGAGGCATCAAAGCAGGGGGGGGTTTCTTCCCTCGTCATTACGAGAAGCTGTTTTACAGGTAGCTGAGCAATTTAAAGGAAATAAAAGGTGTGTAAAAACTGTCTGTTCAAGACATTGACTCAGTAACCTGTAAAAGATTTTAGTTAAATACTTTTCCTCGGAACTCCTACAGTCTTTGACTGAAAGTGTTTTGTACATAAACAAACAACAACGCTCCTTCCATCCATTAAAACCCACCAGTCACTTTAATACATCACAGTGTAACCATTTAGCTCAGTCATTTTTCATTGTTTGACCTCACTTTTAATTAGAGACTAAATTATTAATGCCATTTGATAGGAGACAAACTACTTGGGAGTGCTGCTGTTCTCTAGGCCAGCTCTCAGGAACTACACACTCAGATTTTGTACGTTTCAAATAAAACACAAGTGGCCAGAGGAAAAACAATTTACATTTACAGCTCCTGCAAACCCAGCATCCATCAAGAGTTTGGTGCTTTAAAAAAAAAAAAAAAAACTCACACGGTGTTAACAATAGACTTTTAAAAATCAGCAAGAAAATATAAAGTTCCCCCAGAGAGAAACTCCCTGGAGATTTTTCAAGAAGTTCACAAGCTCTGGAAAAGTAGTTGCCGGATCATGTAATCACAACGCCTAGGATCATTTAAAGAAGTTAGCGGTGTATTTTCCCCGGCACAGCTTTGATGTAGAGGTTCCTAAGGCGGGAAGATGAGCCTGCAGAAGTAGGAAAGCTGAAGGTGATTTAAAGCCAGAGAGCGAGAGGGCATGGCTGCACCAGAGACCCAGCGTCTGAGCCAGCTTAGCTGACACCAACAAGCCCCAAATTGTTCCCAAGCAGGCAAGGTCAGCATGTAATGTGCCCATCACCAGTGCATTTGATCCCTTGTAAGCACCAACCTGGTTTCACCACTCCTGGTGCTTTCTCTCTGAGGGCAAGGAACTCTGTAAAACAGCAATTTCTCTAACACTGGGGTAAACACGACATCCTGCTCACAGAGAGAAAGCTCTGGTGTGAGGTCCTCCTCCAGAAAAATAAAGCTCAGGCTCACAGTCATCGTCATGAAGGAGAGGACAAATCTGGGAACCTTGGGACAACTGTAGGACCCTTCCTGATAAAGAGCTTGAGTCTGGGCCCTTTCCCTCCCATTAAAGCCAAGCCTGGGATACCCCCTATAAAACCACTTTGAACGGCCATGTTGGATAAAGATTATCAATCCCTGCCTGAAGGTGGCTGCTGAATTCACGCCAGGAGGGTGTTTAGCCATCATCCTCTTTATTTCAGGTTTTTATCATTTCCCAGGACTGAACCATCTTCAACCCTCAGTGGCAGCCCATATACTGGGGCTGGGGACCACACAGAGCAGCCCCACAGCCGTACCGCTGGCAAGAGCCCCAGGGGCATCTACCCTTTTGAGGGCATTTAGGAGCTGATAACATGGGGCTGCCAGGAGCTGGCACGGGGGTCACGCTGCAATAAGGTGTTATAGAAAAACCGTACCAAGACCTTGTAAAAAATGCAACTCTGGAAGTAGATAAGGAACTGGGGACGCATTGAGGGAACGATTTCTCCTGCAGTGTTCATCATCAGTGAGATCCCTTGCTGTGTTAGACAACTGTTTAGCTGTTTTCCGCACAACTGTAGTATTATCAAACAAAAATGTAAGGTTTTTGTACTGCTGCTAAGAAGCAAAGCCATCAGCCCTTCCCACACCCAGCTCTCTTTGCTGCTTTCCAGTGCTCTGAGTTAGGCCTAAAGCTCTTCTGGTTCTCCCCTGTTGCAACCGGGTGGTGAAAGCCCTGCAGCCCCTCATACAACAAGGGAGAGAGATGCTTGTCAGCTATTACACAGCATTTGCTGTCTATATGAAAGGCACAATGCAAATAATAATAATGTTTCTGCTTATTTGATAAAGCAGAAAACATAATCTCCATGTTGTTGTTTAAGAACAGAAGAAGAAATCAGCTTTTCAGTTGGACTGGCCTTTCTGCAAAGGACGATGCCTGCCAAGCCCACTTATTTGGACTCATAACGTTTCTCTGGCACAGATTTAAAGATTTTTGTATCCTGTCCTTCCACTTAAGGCATAAGGTTTTAAGTTCTTTGCCATCCAAACTGAGCCTACAAAAATTCACTGAGTTAGAATTGAGCCTGCAATGTTATTGCTGTCAAGTCAGAATGTGGTTTTATTTCTTAGGCATGTATCTCTCTTTGTTTTAGTAGGTTTCGAGCAGTTATTTTCACTTATTCCTATGAAACAGAAAAATTGCTCCTTCTTCTCCCCCTTACCCTAAAAATCTCCCCTGTATGTTTTCAGTGTAAAATAACTAAGTGCATATGAGGACTAATGGCCCTAAAGGAGCTGGCTAGATCTACTCACTCAATAATCCATGCTTTCAAAAGGCCAGATTTCACAGTTAGAGAGACACCCCTGAGCAGTTTTGCTGCAAGAGCAAGAGCTGGTAGCACCTCCTCTTCTCTCGATACGCTTCAGCAGCTCCCTCTAATGTCAGTGGGGACCCCCGTGTACAGCTCCAAGAAAATTAGACAGCATCAGACCACATTCTGCCCTCGGATGCGCATTCACAGCTTCCAGTGGAGGTAATGAGACCCTCAACGGCATCCTGAGGGATGGAAGCTGATTGGGAGGATGGAGATGCTCCTGGGACCCAGGACATCCAGCTCACCCTGAGCTCTGTCTGCAGACAGGGCAGATGCATCCACGCAAGATGCTGCTGCATGGGAGGCACCCCAGGGATGGGAGCCCCTTCCTCCCCACTGGTGCTGGTCCTAACACCAGGACTGAGAACTGCGGGACAGAGGCTCATAGCATAAAGCGTCCAGAGTCCTTGAACGAACCCCCTGTTCACATTCATTCCTAATCTGCCAATGCCCTACGTCCAGCAGTCAGTATTTTAAATTGTTATTAAATGTCTTTGGGGGGATTATAATTTGTATGCCTGATTATACAACGGATATACCTATCTCATGGTATCACAAATAGCCATACCATAATGATGACTGAAATATATAATCCCCCCAAAGATGGTCAGAACAATTTAAACTTCCCTCTGCTTAATTAAAAGAGTTAGGGGATTAGGTACATGATTTAAATGGAGGGGAAGGTTTGGTTTATGTTTTTAAAACCCAATGGAGGCACAGGGAACTGGCGGGGGAGAAGTTAGACCGCCTTGTCCATCCTTATACTGTCTCATCTCAGACCTGTCTGCCTTTCCACCTGCCTGCCCAACATTGGGAGCTTTCTCTCCTTCAGTGAGGATAGGAGAGCTCTTTTCCTCCCTACTTCCACCTTCCAATATCTCCGGTGACTTCCTAGTGTCTCCTGGGAAACCACCTCAGCACCTGGCCTGATGCCATCACGAAGGTGCCGTGGCTGCTGTGACCATGGAGTGCTCCTGGTTTGTGTTGCCCACATAGCCAGGGCTCCGCACGGCCGTACCGACCCGCCGTGCCCTGCTACCTCCAGACCCTCTTCCTCGTGTGGCGTGACAACGGCTTCATCACCTGTGGGTGACCATGGGGGATGAGGTTTCTTTGGGTGAGCTCCAGGGGCCCTGCACACAGAGGAGGAACATTTCAGAAGAGGGTTAAAAACCAAGCTGAACTCTCCCAAGTTTCCCTTCCTTCAGCAGATCTTGGACCTGCCAATACTGCGTCGAGCAGAAGTGATCAGTTTGTCTTCTTCACACTGACAATAAATCCAATCACACCTTGGACGGGTAAATAGAATCGATTGAGTCCCTGCAGCACTGTCCTTCCTTCGGCTCGGCGCCAGCCCCCTCTCCCTCATCAGCCATGCTAACAGGGAAAACCAGGCAGATTTCACTCCCCGCATTTACCTGCTGATTGGGAGCCATCTTTGTCATTAGAGGTAAATTAATCAAGAGAGGTGAACGTTTTCAACAAGCCACACTGTTTACTTTGAAAAAAGCAGAAACAAAATTAGTGCAATACAGGGAGAGCCAGACACTTGCTGGGCAGAGCGAAGAAGACAACAAATCCTTCTGAAAGCAAAATCACTTACGTGTTATTGCTGACTCTGAGCACAACTTGGGAAGAGGGATCCCTGAGCAGGCAGGGAGCTCTGTGCCACGGTGCCAGGGCTGCCCTGGGCAGGACTCCGTGCACTCCTTCCCCATGGTCCCTGCTGCCAGGACCCCCTGCCTGGAAAGCCAGGACTCTCATGCATCACATGCCCAAGCACCAGCGTTGCTTTGACACCCTGATGCTCACCCCTCTCCTCTGACCACAGATGCCAGGCTGGGATGTCCACAGTCCCTTCACGTACTTCAGTCACCCCTAGGAAGGGTCCTTTGCTCCAGACCTAGCCAAACGCTTTGGCCTGGGGAAAAGGTGCAGAGAAGTTTGCAGCCATCCATAACTCTCTCGCTGGGTCTGACCAGATGCAGCTGAACCATCGTCTAGTTAAGAGGAAAAGATCAACCCGGATTTAAGAGGCAGCAAGGCCTCCATAACTCTTCCTTAGAGCACAGCCTGGCTGAATTTATGCTCTGCAGCGTCACGGCAGGAAACATATAGCTCGTAGCGATGGTGCTGCTCCTTCTGGGAGGGAGGCTCTCGCCCCAGCACCTTGCGGGAAAGTTTCGGGGCCACATCTGAACTCCAGGGCTGGGAGTCCCGAGACGTTGCGAGCGGCTCCTGGTTCAGCTCTGCGGCGCCCGTAGCAGGGCAGAAATTTTTTTTTCCTTTCTTCTTTCCTTTTTGTCTTTGAAATCTTGTCAGTATATCAACACACTTGATAAGGGCAGTGTTGTAGTTACACTTCTTTAATTAAGTGAATAATTAAAAAGAAGTTGATCATCAATTAGTTAATTAAATAATTAATCCATTTTACTTTCATACCCTTTTTTGTTAATCACTGTGGCTTCGGTAATGAGCCTCCTATGGGTTGCTAAGCAACAGCCTCCTCGTTTAAACAATCAGCAGCTGCCGCCCGTCAGCGCCCGTGTGAAGGGATGCGGCGGGGCTGCCAGGGGCCGGGCCCGGCTGGGGGGCACGGACCCGCCGGGGGTCGCGGGGTCGATCCCCGCCTGCGGCAC